>VZRH01001847.1:984114-1066930 GCA_013397555.1 Urocynchramus pylzowi
TCTAGTGAAAAATTTTTTTATTTCCCCTTTTTTTCAAGGGTTGCCAAAAAAAAAAAAAAAAAAAAAAAAAAAAAAAAGGTCACTGGTCTACAAATCTGGGAAGCAAAACTTCCTACAGCAGAAATTTTGCTTTCATTTCTTTCATATCTTGACATTTTTGGGGAATGGATTTGATTTGGATGGATTTCTCACCCAGACAACACAGGTCTCTGGGGAGCTTTTGGGGGCCCCATAGCCTCCCAGATTTGTTATTTCCATGGGGCAGGTGTTTTGCAATTATGTACTGGACCCCTTTGCAGAACTAGAAACACTGACACTGGGTATTCGGTGAGGATAAAATTTTCTTGTCCAATGTCAAGAAAGCAAGCCTCGTTTTCTCTACAGCACGGCAGCATAAGCAGAATTCCCACATACCTGCTACTCCAGCATGCCCAAGTCCTGGCCTGTTTGTGGGCTTTCAGCCAGGACTAACACATCCTTCACTTAAGGACTTCACTTCAGGACTAACACATCATCACTTAAGGTCCTGCCTCTCTTGGGATCCTACCCTGGGCAGTCTGATACTGCACAATCCAGGGCTGTGCAGACACACAGGGATGAGATCCTGCAACTGCCGTGGTTTTGCTGGCCCACTGCCACTACAGCCAGCCACGGGCTTCTCCCTGCCAGGTTAATTGTATTGCTTTTCTTTGGACTTAGGTCTGGCAGGACTATTGCTCCAGTACACCACAATGAGTTCATTAATAAAGAACTTGGAACAAAGGCTCATGAGACATGATGAAAATCATAAGAAAACACAATTGTCTGGGAAAAATAAAATGATAGAGTGTTGCTACATATATAAAATCATTGGTAAAATAACAATTGTTAAAATAGCATAAAGTGCTATATTAACAGAAGAATAACAAGGACTTTGGGTAATTTTCAAGCTGTCAGGCAAGCCAGCTTTCTGAATCTTCATGACAGCCTGCAGTGGTGCCAAAGGCTGTGCAATCTCGGCATGTGTCTCTGTGTTGAATGCTTGGCATGAAATCAACCACCAGAACTGAGGGCACAACTGGAAGGGCAGCTCTGTCATCACAGAATCACAGAGTGGTTTGAGTTGGAAGGGGCCTTAGAGACCGTCTTGTTCCAGCCCCCTGCCATGGCCAGGGACACCTTCCACCAGACCAGATTGCTCAGAATCCCATCCAGCCTGGCCTCGAACATTGCCGGCATGAACTGTCCACAGTGTGTCAAGGTGGTGAGAGATTACAGGGAAGGGCAATACCCAGCAGTGCAGGAGCTGGTATGCAGCCATGATTCATGCCTGGAGACCTGGAAAGGCTCCCAGGTGACCAACGGACATAATCTTTGTGAACTGGTCACTGCAGTTAAATAAGGGGGCAGGAATCCAAGCCCTCAAAATATTGTCCATGCTTTGTCAAGGTCTAAGCATGAGATGCTTAGACTTTGGCAAAGCATGGACAATATTTTTCCACGAGATTGGAGGAGAGTGCTGGCTTAGTCACAGGTTGTCTACTGGTTCAGGTAGCTGCTTCGAAGGGAAAGATAACACATAAATGTGTGTTTGTGTGTCTGAAGAGAGGGCAGTATATCTAGTGGTTGTATTTCACACTCTGACTCCTGCAAGAAAATAAAAAAATACCCCAAAGCATCTCCTGAGTGTATTTCTCCTCTGATATGGCTCATTGAAGTTCAGCGTAGAGCCTGTCCTGAAAAACGTCACATCCAACCCAGGCCATTCTATGATCTCCTAGGACTGACAGTGTCCAGAGGCAGTGGAGAGGGAAATTGGAGTGATAAGCAGAAAAATAACTTTCCCTCTCCTTTGAAGTCTTGCAGACGTGGTGCTGAAACCAGCTCTCTTGGAAAGCACAGCAGCTTGCTGTGTTGTAAATTCACGTACGCTGGGGCTCCTCCAGAAATCTGCGAGCAGAGAGTTGAGAGAGATCAAAGCCTTAGGTAAGTAGGGCACCTATTACAGTGAGCATTTATCTTTTCTTGAGAGGAGACGGGAGAGAGTAGGAAGTTTAATGATTTTGCAAACCTAAACCAAAAGTTTATTTCTGTAGCTGGGGGATATCAGAGGCGTCTTCACAGAGGTTTTGAATTTGCATCTCTCAACAGCTGACGTTCCCAGCATGCAAGGAACATACTCAGGCACTCCAAAGACATGTAAAAGGGAAAAGGGGAAATGATGCTGAAAAGGTAACATCATTGTTAAACTTACTCCCCTGACAGTTTAAACTCTACTTGGGTTTATCAATGTTGTAGTTATTTCTCTTGTTCTTATTTGTCAGATGACATTTTCAAAAGCCTAAATAATATTGCTGGGTTATTAAAAGGAAGCTTTTAGATATGTGTGATATTGCTTTAACTCAAATTGTCCTGGGAGGAGATAGAAAGCTCTTCACATGCTCAGAACATGGGAATATGTGAAAAGTCTTAGAAAAATATAATTCCTGCCGGTTTTTTCCTCCCCAAACCTATTCCAGAATCTTGGCATCTTCAAGCACCTCTTGGGACACATCAAATAATGAAAATCCAAAACCTACATAAGGTTTTCAGTAAAGCAAATTTGGGAAATTTGAGCAGTGGGATGTATTCTCATATGGTGGACACTGCAGGTCAGTTTCACTGGGGACCCTTGGCACTGACTGCCTAATACTGAAGGTTGGAAACAGTCACCTGGCCTGGAAAATACAAAACCTTTGGACAATCCTCAGTTAGCACATAGTATGTTAGCTTCATTTCTGACTTCAGCTGGGACAGAAAACGGCCCTTAATAACTCGTTCCACAAAGGGAAGCTGAGTCTCATGTACTCATGTTTTAACTTAAAGATTTTATTATGTGTGTTTTAACTTAAAGATTTTATTATGTCAGCCATTAAGCTTCTAGAAGTCATTCACCAAAATTTCTCCTTTGCCATAATGGATATTGGTATGTCTGAGTCTGCTTTTGTGGGGGATTAAAACTGTATGCACTATGTTGTTCTCAGTGAACAATGTTGTGCTTGCATATGGGATATGTTAAATAAAGTATTTTGTGATGTTCTAGAGCTCTCTGACCAATTCATGGTGGGTGATGCCAGATAGACATATGTCAGCCATCACTTGCAATAATATTTTAAATGTTTTCATAGTAGAAGTTCATGTGTTTTCAACGCTTTCAAGCTTAACACGTGTTGTGATCTTTTGTTTGCTTGCACTGTTAGGCCTGTAGGGTCAAATTCTAATTTATGATCCTGTTGTAAATTCAAAGTCCTCTCACATTAATAATGTTACCTATGAACCACACTGTTGATGTTGATTGTGGCTCATGTTAATGATGTTAATTTCAACCACAGAAAAAGTGAGATGAACCTTGACAAAACTTGACTTACATCTAAAACCAGCTCTGAACAGGCCATTGACCCCTATATGAGGTTGAGTTTCACTTTTATTGGGGCCAGATTTTATTTTGTTACTGTTCTCTAGCTGCTATTTTATCCAGATGCCTCTCATGACTTTTAACATCCTTTTCTTGTAATGTTCTCTACATTTAACTGCTGGTCAGAGAGCCAAAAGTTTTCTCTTTTCTATTCATCCATGAATGAAAAATGTCCGGTTTTCCGGAAGCCTTAGAAATTGTTGCTTTGAAGGTTATGTCACTGATATTCTCACAAACTGCTCAGAAACTGAGACTTTTCACAGCAGCCAAAGGGAAGTAGGAACATAAATCTTCTTGAAATTCACAGGAAGGTGACAACCACACTGTAGCAAAAGTTAAAATGGAAACCTTGGCCAGGAGTTCTCATGACAGAAGTGGGTTGTAGTGACTACATGACCATGGGCTGCTTTTAGACTCAGATTGTGGCACCCGTTCTTTACTTAACACCTCTTATTTTTAATTTTCCATCATGATGAAAGCATCAGGGAGCCTGTTTGTGCAACAAACATCCGACAATCCTTAGAACAAATCAAACCAGTACTAACAACACCAGGGAGGGCTGTCTGAATCCTAATCAGGAACAACAAACCCATTTTATACAAAGCTGTCTCTCCCTGGGGTCTTATGCTATTCCTTCATATGTTTTGGAGTGAAAGGCTGTTTATAGCCCCATTACAACATGCTTAGCATTAAATGTCAGGAAGCATCTGCTGGAATATTTCTCAGTAGGAGATTTCTAAATTCTGCAAGTGAGTTTGGGTAGCTGTCCTGAATATACATGGGAGTTCCCTCTAGAGATTTAAGTCATGTCTTTGAAGGCAAGTTAATGCAGCCTTATTGCAAATACTCTTCATAGAACATGGTTCTCAGTAAATGGTCAGGCTGAATATTCAACAGCAGACATTTTGTTCTTCCCTCATTTCAGTAGCATCCACTCTCTGCCCATGTCGTGGGAGATTTCTATTGCTGTTATTTCTGACATGTGTGAAGGCACCCTCCCATGACATGCTGGTTTTAGTCATAATGCTGGTTTAAGGAGTTAACCTGTGCCTAACCCCAGCACCACGGTTCATCTGTCGTGGATTGTGATAGTGCAAGCCTTTGTGAGACCCTGTTTTCAACTCAGTGGCTGAAAAGATGTATTTAAAAAAGAAAAAGAAAAAAAAAAAAAGAAAAAAAAAAAAAAGAAAAAAAAAGAAAGAAAATTTGAAAGACTTTGTCTGACTATAACTTCAAGCAGACATAACCAGAGCTCACCAGTTGCCACTACATTGTGTAGACATTGCTTTAATGCCAGTGAGTCAGATCATAAATTCAAAGAATAGTTTGGGTTGGAAGGGCTCTTAAAGATCATCCTGTTCCAATTCACCCACCATGGACAGAAACACCTTTCGCTAGACCAGGTTGCTCAGAGCCCCATCCAGCCCCACCTTGAACACTTCCAGGGATGGAGCATCCACAGCTTCTCTGGGCAACCTGTGCCAGTGCATCATCACCCTCAGGGTAAAGAATTTCTTCCTAATGTCTAATATAAGCCTACTCTCTCTCAGTTTGAAGCCATTCCCCCTCATTACTATATGCCCTTGCAAAAAGTCTCTCCATCTTTCTTGTTGACTCCCTTCAGGTTCTGGAAGGCCACAGTTAGGTCACCCTGAAGCCTTCTCTTTTCCAGGCTAAACAACCCCCACTCTCTCAGCCTGTCTCCACAGCAGACATGCTCCAGTCCTCTGATTATCTTAGCAGCCTCCCCTCTGGGCTCACTCCCTGTCCCTCCCGTGCTGGGAGCCCAGAGCTGGATGCAGTGCTCCAGGTGGGTCTGAGCAGAGCAGAGCAGAGGGGCAGAATCCCCTCCCTCCCCTGCTGCCCCCGGGGCTCTGGATGCAGCCCAGGACACGTTTGGCTCTCTGGGCTGTGAGTGCCATGGCTGGGCCATGTGCAGCCTCTCACCCACAGCACCCCGGAGCCCTTCTGGGCAGGGCTGCTCTGGGTCTGCTCATGCCCAGCCTGGGCTGGTACCAGGGGCTGCCCTGACCCAGGTGCAGGACCTTGAACTTAAGGTTTTATTAAGCCTTATGATGTTCCCATGGACCCAACCCCCAACCTTGTCTAGGTCAAGGGGGGACAAGGGACATCGGGGGGGCTGCACCTTCTTTGACTTTCCTTGTCTGGTTAACATACCCATAGAAGCCCTTCCTGCTTTTCTCTGTGTGCCTTGCCATGCTCAGTCACAGCTTTGCCTTGGCATTCCTTACCCCATTGCTGCAAAACCACACTTCATCTCCATACTCTTCCCAGCTCACTGCCTTTGCTTCTTCTGCCTTAGTTTTTCCTCTAGTTTGACCAGCAATTCTCTACTCAGCCATGCTGGTCTCTTGCCTTCCTTGCCTGACTTCATGCTCCTGGCAATTGCTAGCTCTTGTGCTTTATGGGAGATGTTCTTAAACCTCTGACAGGTCTGTTCCAATCTCTTGTCCTTGTGGGCACTGTCCCAGGGGGTCTTCCTGAAAAGCTGGAACTTTGCTTTCCTAAAGTTCAGGAGTCTAACTTTACATGACCTTTACCTCCTTACTTGACCACATCCCCCAGGACTAAAACTCCATCAGTGCATGGTCACTGTGGCCCAGTCTGCCTCCAGTCTTGATATCCCAAATATCTTTTTTGTGTTGGAGACCAACATATCCAGTATCACATCCCCTCTGGTAGGGCTATTACCTGGGTCAAGAAGTTGTCCTTCAGGAGTTTCCTGGATTGCCTACACCCCCCTGTGCTCCTTTCCCAGCAGATGTTGGGGAGGTTGAAGTCCCCCAACATGACTAAAGCCTACAAATGTGATGTTTCCTGTAGCTGGATCAAAAAGGCTTCAGCAACAGGCTCCCCTTGATCAGGGCCTGTAGTAAACACCAGCCACAAGGTTTCCTTTGTTTCCTCAGTCCCTGATTCTTACCCACAGGCTTTCAACTTACTCATGACGGTTCTTCAAAGACAGCTCTTCATGCTCAATCCACCCCTGGATGCAGAGGGCAACCCCCCTGCCGCTCTTTCCTGACCCATCCTTCTGAACAGCCTGTAGCCAACCATAGTTGCACATGGAATTTGTCCCACCAAGTTTCAGTAATGGCAACAAGCTCATAGATTGAGCTAACACCACTAACACCACTCTGGCTTCCACCTCCTCCTGTTGGTTGCCCAGGCTGCGTGCACTGGTGTAAAGGCACCTCAGCTGGGCTGCCAACTGTGTCACCTTCCCAGGGCAACACCCCTTAATTCCTGTGAGATCATTTCCTGGTGTTTAAGTGGAATATGGTAAGGGAAACGATCCAATAAAAATGGTTTGGTTTTTTTTTTTTTCTTTTTTCTTTCCAAATCAACTTCCAGTCTGTAGATGGAGGCAAAGAGGAGTTTCTGGCGGTGGGTTTTGTGTTAATGTGGATGTCCCATGAAACTGCCCTGATGGTTTGGAGGAACCTCTCTCTGTTTGCAGGAAGTTGTGTGCCAAACCAGTCTGAGGTTTGGTGTCCCTAAATCAAAGTGTCCATTTCTCCTCACACCCAACCAATACACATTCTTGAGACTCAGTTATGTATATCTGATGACCTATATATTCTTTGTAGCCTGCATGGCAAGTTATAATGGGGCTATAAACAGCCTTTCACTCCAAAACATATGAAGGAATAGCATAAGACCCCAGGGAGAGACAGCTTTGTAGTGAAGGAAGTAGGGATAGTCCTTGCACAAAATGTTGAATGAAATTGTGTGGTTGATGAATGCATCTCTGTTTCAGCACCTGTTCTTTAATTAGATTTTATCCTTTCTTTTGGATATGCAGAAGGGCCAAACCCAAACACTGCTGCTTCATCTGTCAGTTGAAACAAAGTCTTAAATCTAACAGCAGAAAGCTATTAGAAAAACTTTCCTAATAACAATTTTGAGCCAAAATTGGGAACCTATTGGGAATTTATTCCCCATAGATGTGTTTAAAGAAACAACAACTTTCAAACATTTATATACACTATAACACCCAAGATTTTTTCTAGAAACACTCCCAAAAGCCTGCCCAATTTATTGCATCATGGTATAGGTGTTTAGTTTCTTTTAATTACTACCAGAATATCTCATCTATCTTTGTTTAATGAATAACCCTAGTTTTATCCAGCTATACAGTGCTTTATTAACTTCTCTGTCCTGGTTAGACCATTACCATTGATTAAGTTTTCTGAGGTGTACACGCCTATGAAGTGGGTCCCTCACTGCACCTGCAGTGTATTAATCAAGTTTTCGGGGTGTATAGACCTTTGACTCGATAACTTTTCTCTAGTTATCTTTCTTGTTCTATGACATCTAATTCATCTGGAGTTATATGACAACCCTTAAACAATTCTTTATTGAATTTTGTTCTTCAGCTATTTATTAAGTTCTCTAAGGGGTGTGGATCCGTGGAGCTCCTTTCTGCAGGTGCAGTGAGGTAATTTCTCAGGGTTTTTTACTGACACTCAGCCAACACAGATTTAAATCAAAACCAGCTAAAATCACAGTCAAACATTCCTTAACTAATTAAACATAGTACACTACAAAATTTTTAAAGAGTCACAAAGCTCCTGGCTAACTAAGATACAACTCCCTGCCACAGTGTCATTCTAAACTTTCTTACCCCAGGATGTCTGGTGTGCTTATTGCTGGCAGGATGACAAGCATCCATAAGAAATCACAAGAGGTCTGTCCATTGCCAGGCCTCTTTCCCAGCACATGGCAGCTGCAGCAGGATGCCACAGCTCAGCAGGATATTTCTAAGGTAGAAACCGAGGGTGAAGAAACTCCCTCAGTAGCTCTGAACAAACAGGCACTGAATTCACAGAGCACGAGAAAAAAGGAGTTATTGGTGCGACCCACAGACCACGAGATTGTAAAACGCAGAAATGCTCCCAAAAAACGTTTTTTGCAAAGAGGACAACAAGTTTTGAAAGAACTGCTCTGGAAGAAATTTTCTGGAAAAGTGCTGAGGGTCATTAAGAGAAGAGTAGATCATGTAAGCAGCTCTTGCAACACGGCTTTCTATCAGGCAGCAGCATGTCTTTCTTTTTGCCTTAAAAATTGCATCATTCTTAAACAGTAGCTTTTTAACGCCAAACGAATGGAGTTCTCATGCTACAAAAACATTAAACTAAAGCTGTACTCTTGGCTCCAAATTGTTAACCATTATTAATTTGAAGTTATTTTTACTTTAGTGACCAACACAGCACGGACAGGAAAGAATTGTAATTTTGTGTATCCTCCAAGACTAATTCTGAATGCTACATAAAAGTCTTCCTATCAGCTCGCTGACTCACAGCTGCAGTGCTTGGAGGCAAAATGCTATCAGGAGAGGCTGTCATATTTCCAGTTCACTCTGTGGCACCTTTTTCCCTTAAGACCTTCTGTTTCAATAATAGCATCACGAACCAATGTAATAACTGGAAAATCAACAGAAAAAGAGCTTACTCATTTCTGCCCAAAAGAAATGTGATTATTGCCATTTTGGGGGAGGAAAAAAAGTGTGTTTGACAGGACTGTGGGACAGCCTCTGCCTTTGTTACATGAAAGAGACTTAGAAATTCTCATGTTCTGAGGCATCACTAGTGTGTCTCTAAATACCTTGTAGTTGGCAATGTCTCCTGTTTGGTCTCTTGATGAAGTGAAGAATTATTATTCCCTTTTATGAATAAGGAAAGAGAAGCACAGCAGCATTTATTGACTCATCCAGGATCTCTCACAGATGTGAGCGGGGATTTGAGTCTCATTTCAGTGTTGCTTGGGCTGTTATCCTTCCTTCTTTAGGTGGTGTCCACATGACCCTATGAGTCATAACCATGGCCCATTATCTACTGGGAGATCTTTAAATAAAATTGTAAGCTTTCACTGCTATGTTTGCAATCCCGTCTGCTGCTCTGAAAGCCAAAGAATAGATTTAGTTTGAAAAAGGCTGCAGGAAACAGTGGTACTGATGAATCTCTTTTCATTAACCAAGAGCAGACAGAACAAAAAACACCCCAAACAGATAAGGTGGTTAAAGAGGTGTGAATTACCTTTTAGAAAGGCTTCTGATTCAATGATTTAGCATATTGCAAAGAATGTTTAAAAAAGAAAAGTTTCTTTGAAAAAAAGATCTATTTAAAAAATCTATTTAAACCTGACACTAATTTCGAATTTTTCAGGCAGAAGGTGTCATTAAACCTAAAACTAGGAGGCAAAAAGACCTCAAAGGAGCAAATCAAAGCTTGAGAATTAGTACTGGAAGTCTACATTATCAAAATGTAGGAAAGCATGCAATACTGGTGTTGCAGATAATCGTCATTACTTAGACAATTTAATTTTATTGCAAGTTTTCATATTGCACCCTATCACCGTTGTACTTAGGTGGCTTGATTAGATTAGTTCTATCTCTTCTCTATCTCAGATTTATCTTTGTAAACGTTTTATTTAGTCTGAAGAGGGCATTGAAACAAAAAACTGTGTCAAAAGCTGGACCTACGAGTTTTTTTCTCATAACCGTGGAATCCATTAACACAAATCAGGATCCTGTAGTACTTGGCGCCGTACACTCCTCAAACAAGCAACTATCCCACAGAAGTTGCATGCATTTTATAGGTCTTTCTGGGAGGCAGTGAAATGTCTGACCTGTAAAAAAGAACATATTTTGTGACTGAAATTATCCGAGTGCTGTCCAAAAAGACAAATCTGCCGACTGCCAAAAGTTGAGCTCAAGGTCTCAACGTTGCCTTAGCTGCAAGCAGGGTGCACCACCAGGTTTTCAGGCTGCATTTCTCTCAGATGAAATCCAGAGTCCTGCCTGTGGTATATAAACCTTTGTAATACCTGGTGTCACACCCGAGTCCAACGATCACTTGGTTTTTATTTACTCAGTGCTACACGGTGCCACGTTCCACCCACAGCCTCGGGAACTTTGCCTTTCCCCTCGCAGTCCTTATCGAGGACACGGAACGCACCGAGACATCCTGTAACTCCTGGACCGTGCTCGGCGTGCCCCTGCACGGGTTTGCATCCCGGGAAGCGTGGTGTTCCCTCGCCAGCCTCACCTCCCAGCTGGGAGAAGCCTGCGTCCAGGGAGCTTAAAACAAACTGCATGGTGCTGAAAACAATCCCTTCTGTTTGTCCTGACAAACAGCTCCAGGTTGAACACAAGACACAGAACACTCAGGTAGGACAACTTCATTTCTTCTCCTAAGAGAAAAATGTAAAAACTTGCACAGAAGCGCAGACTTCAGCTTCTTTTTGTTTTTGCTTTTGTGGGGTTGGTGGGTTTTTTTTTTGTTTTTTGTTTTTTGTTTTTTTTTTTTTTGGGGGGGGGTCTTTTGTTTTTGTTTTTGTTTGGTTTTTTGTTTGTTTTGGGTTTGGTTTGGTGTTTTGGTTTGGTTTTTTGTTTGTTTCTTCTTCTTTTGCATACAGGATTATTACTCTATTTATGAATGTTACTTCTCAATAATGAGCCTGGTGTCAAAGTTTTCTGTTTGTAGTGCCAGCCCCAGTGTGTCAGCAACACCCAAAGCTAGAGCAAGCTGGGACCACTGCAGTGTGGCTTTGGTAAAGCTCTCCAAAGTCGGTGGGAAAGCACATGTTCATTTATTGGCTTTGGATCCAGGCCCCTCTTCTCTCTCTTCGTAAATTTCTGAAGGGAGAGCTGGGCTTCTCCTTCTCTGTGAAAGGTGCTCTGAGTTATCCCTATCATCATTATTAGCAATTGCATTTTAGTTTAACAAAAAGAGATGAGGCACAGGCCTCCATCATGAAGCGGTTTGCATTGGAACTGTCTCTGGAGGAGATGTGCTATCTCTCAAACTGGTAGATGGGCCAATTAGCAACTTGTTTTCTGGCCTGTGTGTGTTAAGTGATAAATGGTGTCAATGCCTTTAAAACTGGAAGGTATGAGGCTGGGATGAAGCATTTGCACCACTTGTTTAAGACCCTTATATAGAAATCACAGCGTTAGGTTTCTCTTGGACAGTCTTTTCTTAGCATAGTTATTTTTGTTTCATTAAGCCAGTATGTGACACACTGCAAAGTCAACTCGTGGATGCCCAAAGACTTTGAGAAGTTTTTCCTAGAGGTAACAGATCCAAAATATCTTCTGCATTACTGAGAAAAATCACCCCTTCCCCCCAAATCCTTGCTCATCTGATATACTAAGTCCTCCGATGTTCCTCATATCTGGCACTATTTTGACTCTCATCCCAGGAGTAAGACACTTTAGCATGTATTGAAGAAGGATTTTCACCAAAAAGCGCTGCTCTTCTCTCTGATACCTGAATGATTATTCAGGTATCCTGGCACCAGCAAAAGAAGTCCCATGAAAGCCAGAAGGAGATTTTGCTAAAAGAGGCCATGGGGGAAGGAACCTTTTTGTTTTAGGTAAAACAAATTTGCAGTGTTACCTAACTCTGCAAATATTAAATTACTTCAAAAACAGTATTGAAAGCAAAGGTGGTGATCAGAGGCACTCTATTTCTCGGCATTAACTTGGTTGCAAAGCATCAGAGGAAGGTAACACTGCAATTCACAGTACTGAAGTAACTGTTTACTTCCTTTTCGGTGGATGGCTTATTTTTCTTAGTGATAAAAGCTCCCTGTGGATCTCTATTTAGTCAAATGTGTGACTTACTGCACTTTAGCTTTGGTTCTAGGTGTTGGTTTATTCATGACCTACACACAGTTTTGCATTACTGAAAGTCACTATTACAGGCTCAAGCAAAAGAAAAATCACTGGAAGGAAGGAAACAAACACGCAGGCTAATTTGCTGGTATCACAGTAAATCATGCTGTTTGGTAACAGTATAGCTCTCTTCAAATCAGCCAGGAAACAACGCTCACAGTTTCACTGGGAATAGTTTGTCTCTATCAGAGAAGACAAATCCCTGGTTATGACCAGGCAGTCGGCGGTCTGTGTTAGAGGGACACTCTGAACTCTAACTGAGTTAGATTGGCAGTGTTTAGTCTGGGTCCAGCCCCTTACACTCATGGGTCCAGTCTGGGACCCATAAATGTTTCCATGTGCTCAGCAGTGGCTGCAGGAGGAGCAGGATTAGGTTCCTGCACACGTGTAAAGTGGTGTAGAGGTAAGGAGGAAAAGCTACCTGAGTACCTGAGACTCATGCAGAAGGAAAAGTCAGAGGTGAGTCCTGATCTGCTGTCTGTAGACCTATACCTAATCTATACATATATTTAAATATTTAAAGATGATTTTCACAATTTAAAGGTGGATTGTTCTGATTTTGCCAGTGCTCCCAATGCCGTACTCCAAGCAGGAGCAGTGAAAGGGCTGCAGACAGGGCAGTGATCCATAGATAAACAAAACTCCTTTTCCCTTCCCCTGACTCACTCCAGGAGCCTGTGCAGCTCCCTGCCTGCTTCCATAGGTGATTCAGTGTTAGTCTTGAATCCATTACTTCCTTCCTGCTCCGTTGTTTCGGTGGGTCTGAGTTTACCGGGATGTGCAGCTACGGCAGGTTGCAGTTTCAGTGGGAACCTGGATTACTCGGAAGTTTAATATTTAGACCTCCACTTGCTTTTCCCTGCCCTTCAGTAGGAGTTGCAGTGTGCAATTTATACTCTTGTTTTCTTGTGAAATGCCGCCAATGCATTCCCTACCTACCATTTCACTTCTTGGACAAACAAGACATTGTTTACTTTCCCATCTTAAATGTACAGATTTGGCTTTACAAGAGTACAAAAGGTACAGGTGCGACGGGAGTCAGATCAATAGTTTTGCTTAATTTATGCATGTTTGCAAGAGAGTGATGTCTTGCATTCCAATTAGGATTGCTCTCCCTTGTCTTCTAGACCCCTCCACCCTTCCAGCCATGTCCTCTGAGTGTTTTTCCCCCGAGGGCTCTGTCTTTGCACTGGTTGGGATGGCGGTATCCTAAAGGCTGTTCCCCCACAGCAAAGCCACTCGAACTGAAGTGCAGCTTCTCCTGAGCTGCTGAATTTGTAGGAGCTGTTATGTGAGCATAAACTGAATCTAATACTGATTTATATTTATTTATTTGTGGGACTGCAAACCATGACTACTTTAGTTAACATCTCCTCCAGCTCTACCTGCTGCAAGATCAATTGATGCCTCAATGCCTGTGTCAGACTTCTCAGGTACCTTTCAGGCTCCACTGCCTGCAAACACACAGGCATCCCACACTAAATTCACTGGTTTCCAGTGCCTTTCCTTACTACTATATCCATCAAGCAATTGGATTTATCTTTAATTTATTTCCAATTCTAGGTCTGTTTCTCTTCATCCTGGTTTGCTCCTAAAGTGAATTATTTTGCCTCTGCTGCATGGCCCTCACAGCTCCAGAAATTAATTCCTTTTTCTTTGACTCTTCCCCTTCGTGTGATGTGAGGACCTCCATGGAGGCCTCTTCTTGTTTCATTAACAAGCAAAAGACTTGAAACAAAAACCAAAAACCTGAACAAAAGTACAGAACTCTTGCAAGATCAGCTGCTGAAACAAGTTTCCAAGAAACCATTCACCCCAAAACTTTCCACTACATTAGATATTGATTAATGAAGCAATATACACTTTGGTCTATTTAAATTTCATGCCTCACTGGCATGATTGTCTCATGTCCCAGGCATTTTTGGGAGTCTCAAGGTATAGCTGTGCAAAGCACAACTTCACCACATGCTAGAGAGATTTCCCAGCTACAGCTGGACACCAGATATTCCTTTTGACTTTGTGTGCTTGCCAGAGATTGTCATTCTTTGGATTGTCACCAGTTTCATTTCTGATCAACCCTTGCTGCAAAGTTGTACTGCAGGTCGACTGGCCAGACAAATGTGCTTTTATTTATTTGGTTTACAAACAGCATTTTTTCTCAGCGTTTTTTTGCTGGACTCGTGTAAATACATTCTTCACAAACATGCTCTGCAAACTCACTTAGGACGCTGCCTTTGACTATCCCCCTTGTGTTTAATGCTGTTTTTTTCCTCCTATGGCCAAAACAGCAATCTGATTGTAGGAAAAAATTCAAGTCCTTGCCTGGGCAGACACCACCTGTTAGGCAGATGGCATCCAAAGAAACACTCAGACCTCTGTCTGACCTGTTTACATCTCTGTACCACTCTCATCCCCAGAGCTAATCCAGTCGTGCTTTTCTAAGAGAAATTATGGCTTTCATTTACTGACACAAAGCATTAATTCTGTTCTGATTACACCATCTTTACAAAGTCTTTAGGGATTACATGTGTTTTCTAGTACTTGGCTTCACCCAGGGAACTTGGCCAGATACTAACAGTCCTTAGAAGAAATTTCTGCTTAACTCAAGCCCTGTGAATATTTGCAGTCAAACCAGCCTAAGCAGTTACATGGGCAGCTGAGCACCGGGGATACCAGCAGCCCAGTGTGGAGCTGGGCCACAGGCAGAGCATTGCAGAGTTCTGCTTTTGAGATGGGACACATCTGGAATGAGGAACATGTTGTCTTTGCCAAGATTCAAGGTTATAATCATAGAATCGCAGAATGGTTTAAACTGGAAGGGATGTTAAAATAATTTCTTTCCAGGCCCCCTACCATGGGCAGGCACAACTTCCATCAGACCAGGTTGTTCAAAGCTCCATCCAGCCTGGCTTTGAACATTTGCAGGGATGGGACAGCCACAGCTTCTCTGGGCAACCTGTACTGGTGTTTTACCATTCTCACAGCAATAATTCTTCTTAATATCTAATTTAAACCTACTCTCTTTCAACTTTAAGCCATTCCCACTTGTGCTATCACTGTATGATTTTGACTAAAGTCCCTCTCCAGTGTTCTTGTAGGTTCCCTTTACTTGTTAAGAGGCTGCTAAGAAAGTTAAAAATGCAGATTTGGGAATAATGGAACACAGCACAAAAAGAACCTAAAATAACAAAACACACCCTGGAGATTTTGCTTAAGAGCACAGTTTCTCATTGTCTGCACTAATCCTCATGCAGTTTCCACCTCTCTTTCTACTATTTTAAGCTGGGATATCCTGTGATTATCTAAAGATTATCTATCTCCTTGTGGGGAGGAGGCACCAAAAATGGTTGAGCTTTTATGCTTCAGTGCCACACCAAGATAAAGAGCCATGGGTTTTGTGGGTTTTTTAACTTCCTTAATAAGAAAACTACTTTCTTTATTTCTCCTGACTAAGCATTTGGTGCTGCACAGTACTGCTGAAACCATACTTCATTCCCTTTAGTCCCAAAGTCTTTTGATAATGTGGGGTTTTTTTGTTGTGTGTCTTCATTAGCACATTACCAGTTTGAGGCTGTGTGTCATTGCCTTCTGGAGATACACCAACAAAACTTGATTACTCTACCAAAATCAGGAAATGCTGTCCCTCCTTATGGGGCCCACAACTTATGCAACCCTTAAGCAGCACACGAAAATCAGAAGTGGTATGACAAATGGTAACACTGGGAATAGGGTGTTTAAATACCTACCTCCCTTTTCATATATCTCCTTGTTTTTAAAGGGATCTTCTGTGATACTGCATCATATACCAACACAAGAAATGGCAGTGATTAACCCCAAATGAGTTACACACCCAAAACCCTTGTGGCTATGTGCACTGCACATTTCTCACTGGCTTAGCTGCTGCTGTCTTTGGGTTCTCCTGAGCTGCTGGGTGAAGCAGCTTAACTCAGCCATCACATCCTGAAGGCCCCAGGCACCCATCAGGTTCCTCTCCTTCATAAGGCTGCAGAGGGATTCACATGCACAACTTCTATCTCAGTTAACAGGAATTCACTGCCTAAACACTGACTGCCCATGTGCATGGAGATGGGAGTAATACATGTCTTTGCTCTCAGCCAAGTAAGTGCAAAGGAACATGCACTTCTGTTAAATACCTGGAGAACAGATGCAGGAACAATATAACATAAATTAAACTTGCACTGAATAAAAGCAAAGGTTGGCATGTTCTGTGGCCAGGCTGGCACAGCTGTGGATATATATGGCTTATTTACTGCCAAGGTGGTGTTGCAATTGAAGTACAAACTCTTGACTAAAATGTCATGCAGTTTTGTTGGGGAAATATCCAGGGAAATAAATTGTTTTGTGCTTATTTATGTCATATTGTGTTAGCACAGATATTTTAGATCTTTTCATAATTACCTGAAGTTTCATGTTCCAGAGGGGAGACAAGATCTCTCTTGTCAATATATTAGGCTCCCTGGGCCTTGTTTTATATGATGGCTATTTTTTTCCCAGAGCATCCTCCTTTGCCACCAGGCAGGGGCTTCCTTGCTCTTCTCAAAGTTCACAGAAATTGAGTTCTGACAAGTCAAGAAGCCAACTCAGTCCTAGTCATCAGCACTACAAATTATTGTAGTACTACAGTGTTATACTCCTGTGTGCTCATATCCCCTTTTGGGATCATGGCTCGATGGAATGCTGGTCCTGCTGCACATCCCTAAAGTGAACATCAGTTGGTCACTCCGAAGGCCCTCTGACCTCTCTGAAGTGGGCCAGCTTATCACAATCTAGCCATCAAAAACTACAATAGCATAATAAAGACCTAATTATAGAATTGTAGAATTATTTGGGTTGAAGGGACTTTGAAGATCATCATAGCTCCAAACTCCTGTCATGGACAGAACACCTTCCACCAGGTTAATCTAACCAAGCCTTGAACACGTAATTCAGTAAATAATACTAGGAAAAAAAAAAAAAAAGATAATTTGATACTAGGAGTAATTTTGTGGCAGGCAGCAAGTTGCCTCCATATTTTTCCTGGCTGTATAGATATAATTGTAACCTGGAAAAGACACATTAGAGGTATACATGCATGCAGTATGTTCCATTTGGAATTATGGTTAAAATGCTTACGAGCATAATGGATGTGACATGTTACTTACAGATGCTGTACAGAATGCAGAAGCCATCTACTCCATGCAGATCCAGGGACTTCCCATCCTTCCACCCATACCTAGTGCAGAAAAGTATGGAAGACTGTGGGAAGTCTCTGTAAAATGTTTTACAGAGGCTTGGCATGGGTTGGATTTCCTCTGTGTTCAACCACGGGGGTCCCACTGAGGGGTATCCTAATTCCTCAGTGGTTTGAGCTGGGTTTTTTGATGTGTATCTGAGGAGTGGGCAAGTGACAACGTCTGGAGTGTCACCACACACAGCATATGTGCTTGTGGCAGCTGCTGCCTTGCCAATAGCAGCCATGGGCCTTGTGCAACACCCTAGTTACAAAGGGCACTCTCAGTGGAGAGTTGGGCTGCCGCTTTGCCCTCAGCTATTGATTTTTTTTCTATTCACATTCCTGTGATTAGCTTTTAACGAGCCCTCCCAGGCATCCCCCTGGGATTCCCCTCTTTTTCACTGGTGATGATTAGGAAATATGTGTTAAATGCAGTGTGGACACCTCTGGGGTTTGCTGCAGCAGCTGATTAATCCCGGCGCTTTGCCGGTGCAGCCGGGCACATGCAGTGTCTTGGGCAAAGGCAAAGGCACAGATTTTTATTGCAGGAATGTAATTTTGGGACAGGAGAATCTCCATCATCTCCCACCCATACCTGAGTCCATCAAATCACTCAGTTTCTCACAGGATTGCAGAGAATATTTCAGGTACTCAGGAGACTTCTCTCCTTGCAACAGCATCTTCCCTTCCAGAGCAGTGAAATTTTTGACTGGGAGGGAGTTTGTAAACACAAGATCCCAAATCTGCTGGGAACTAGACTCAGAAATGAGGTAGCCTTGGGCCTTGTTCCCTGCCGACTTCATTTTCTTTTGCACTTTTTTTTTGCTCTTCAGTGTAATCTGAGCATCTGAACCCCTGTTTTTTTGACCAAAAGGTTTCACCTCTGCTTCATCTCATATGGACTGCAAAGGCAACACCTGAGAGACATTATTTCAATTTCTGTTTTAAAACATCAGATGGTAACACATTTGCAGATTGATGCCAGGAAGATGAGATCAACAGTTGTCAGAACAAGTTGTTGCTTTCTTTTTAAAGATGAGATTCTGGACCTTTTTTTTATTTCTCATTATTTTCCTTAGCTGGCCATTGTTTGTTAAGGGCTTGGAATACTGGGCAAGGGGCGTTGCTGGTGAAAAGGCATCTCTAGACACAAACTCATCCTTCCCTGCTGAAGGTAAGTGGCACACTACCGTATCCTAATCAGTATGATTCAGGTTATTCCACATACATTCACAGAAGCTATTTTCTGACCATTTCCATGTGGTGTGTACTGGGACAGCTCACAGCTTCTGAAGTAACTGGTGATGTATGGGAATGCTTTTGTATGAACCTGCAGTTCAGGTTATATCCAGAGAGATGGATGGAGAGGTAGGAATCCAGAGCATCCCTTCAAATTGGGTTAGTTTGGAATTACTTGGAGGAGTGCTAAAATGAGCCGAGTCAGCAGAGTAGCTTCCAAAAGGCAAGGACAGCCCTAGAACAACTGGTCCTACCTACCTTCCTCTCCTATTTCATTTTCCACTCACAGGTAGGTCATGATAACAAGAACATGTAGGATTTAGTTTTCCCTTCCTCTGCAAAGTTGTGGTGTGCATTCTACCAGTAGGATCCTCCACAGGGATCAAGGAAACTGTCACTTTATGTGTGATACAGCATATTTTGGAACACTTGGTCTTTTGTTATTCACCTTATGATTGTGCTGTTGTTTCCTGGACTATAGCAATTTATGACTTGGATATTCTCCTTACAGTCTATTTTTAAAACAGTTCTCTCATAGCCGAGGAGTGGACAATAATATCCTAGTTTATTCCATTCAGTCCTGTATTTCTCATGCATCCTACTCTGACTTTTGACAAGAGGAGGATACAGAAAGTCTCTCCTTGGAAAGCCATCTGACCCCTTGGACCCATTGCAGGTGCTCATAATAATGGATGTTTCAGGTATCCCCACAGTGAAGAGGGCTACTATCCCTCCCCTACACAAGGAGCTCCTCACTGGTCAGGACTAGTGTGGAAAGTTGGGACAAGGGAAGCCTAGGCTGTGGGAGGTGATTCAGTCATCTAAGGCTAACCCTTGGGGGTTTGTGAGGAAGCCCTCCAGAGCCATGTAGAAAGGTTTTTTCTGGAACAGTGACTGGCGTGGTTAGGAACTGAGCAATACACTTGAGCTGTTCTGGGATATGGAGATGAGGTTGGATGGATGGAAGTGATCCCTGGAGATTGCATCAGCTGTGGGCTTGGGGGATGAGCCCAGCATGGCTCATCAGAGAGTGGTACCATCACTCATCTGCAGAGTGGTACCAGCCATGGCAGAGCAGGTCAAGCTTCAAACCTTGCAGTTCAGGAGTGGCAGACTGCAGTTGTAAGAGAGTAAGGGAAAGCAAAGACCATCAGTGCTCCTTTTGAAATATATTGAATCATTGGGAAAGCATCAAGATGAGTATGAGTAATTTCAAAAATTGCATATCACAGGGAGAGATTCTCTCAAAGACTGGCATTTGGTTTAAATCTACATTGTGAGATGCTCCAGGGTGTGCTTCTCTTTTGTTTCTCTCCTGTTCTCTAGTTCACTCCAGTTACTCAAGGCATACTAAGACATTCAAAATGTTACTACAGACATGTCTGGGCTCTGGGTGCTCCTGAGATGATCCTCTGCTCTGCTCTGTCAGCTTTGCTGTTTGGAGGAAGACCAAATCTAATCTGAAGAGTGGGCTGAGAGCACCCTTTAAAACAGTGTCAGTGAGGCTTCAGATTTGCATCTTGATCACAGTTGAAGTGCTGCTGAAGGACTGGAGGTCATTTTCCCAGATAAAGTCAGTGGATAAGGTCTTAATGGCATGAATTTAAATCCATCCCACCCTAGTTAGCCCTCTATGAATAGTGGGCATTGGGAAAATGGAGGATTCAAAGGTGAAGGAGCACAGTATGGAGGAGGCTGCCTGGCCAGGAGGACAGCTCATTTACTGGAAAAAAATACAGATTTAACTTCTTCCCACCACCGTGGATCATGGCAAGTGACTGTTGCATCTGTCCAGCTGAATCTCTGCCCAAACTGTGCTGGCTTCAGAGGACACAGACACACAGCATATGTGTACACCCTTTATAGGGGAACTGAAATTTCAACAAGTGCCACTGCACACAGCAGCACTCTCTGACATGTTTGGAAATCTGAAAAGGAGGATACAAATAATTTGGTGATTGTGAAGATGCTATCCAGGGAATAAAGTGTAAGACAAGGACAAGAGAACCCAGAGCTGAGTTCATAACCCTGAGTCACTCCTGCTCTTCTGAGTGCTTCCATGTGTGTTAAGCTTCCCTGACTGAGCAGGTTCACTGGAGTGCACAAGGAAAGCATAGCTGAGGGAAAAAGTCATGTTCAATGTATATGAGATGGATTTTCAGTGCCAAGAAAAGTCATAAAACAGCCTTCTAAACTCTTAGTGATTTTAAAGTCTAAACAAGACTCAAGGCTGGGTGACTTTATGGTTGGTTCCACTTGTGTGTCAAAGGAAGGAGACAAACCTGACTCTAGGAAAGAAGAAATTACTGTGGCTGAGGCCAAAGTGGTAACAAGCAAGTATAAAGACAACAACAAAGAAAGTAGGAGTAGTGTAGAACGACTTGTAATCAACCAACATATTAAAATACCATGAAGAAAAGTAGATGAAAGTTATAAGAAAAAGGAAGACTCCAGAATGAGGCAAAACCAAGGGGTTCTCCAAATATATAGAAGGACCAAAATTAATCCAGATAATTGTAATTTGGTTTGCAGAAAAAGATGTGATACTTGGTCTGTTGCTGTTGAAATGAGGTGTGGGTGGTGAGAAAATGAAAAATGGCTAGTGCAAGGGGAATTTCTTGTCCAGTTAGATGCTGTCAAGGTCATAATCACTGAAAATTACCTGGATCTTCAGGAGATCAGTCCTATGTGCACGTCCCATGTTGTCTGTTTGTATGTCTGTTTGAACTAGGAAGCCAATTCAGTGAGTGTTGTCTCAAAGTGGTGTAGCTTGGAGTATCCCTGAAGTCATAGCAAAGGGCCCAGACTCTTCTTTTAGAAACTGCTTATGGTGTTAGAGTGTCCTCTTCATTTTCACTCTGCTCCTCAGTCTTCATGACCAGCACTGGAGCAGTACCGCTGTTGCTTCAGAGTCCTCCGTGCCTTTCATATAGACTACAGAAGATTTCATTTTGTAGAAAATACTCTTTGGCAAAGCCTTGACTCTTGTGTTACTATAATTAATCAGCTGATTAATGCATTCAAGTGGGTAAGTATGAAATTAATTTTAACAGTGTTCATGAGTTTCCCTGTAGGAAAACTCAGAAGTTGAAGGAAAAAAACAGACACAAGTACACATAGAAATGCTAAAGTTTCTTGTCACAATACATGGAGATGTTCCTGGCAGGCACTACTGTGAACATGACTATGTAAAGAATATGGTGCTTTAAAAATAATTGAATTCACAGGTATAGGGAAGCTAGAAGTGGATTAAAGTTGCAGTTGCCCCAGCTTTGGTCTGGAGATTAGAGCAGCTGGCAGGTAAAATGCCAGGGGACTGGCATATAGGAGGGCACTGTATTGTGAAAGGTCCCACAACTTGGGGAAAAAAGTGAATGCTTTATTTGTTGAAGTGGGAAAATGGGATGGGAAAGTTGGAATGCTCATGAGAGTGCTGGGGGGTTCTGGTGAGGAAGGTCCCCATGACCACAGTGTGGTCAGGCAGGTGTCCCAGAGGGCAAGGGAAGGTCATGCTCTTGGGATGAGCAAGCAATTCGGCACCAAAGCAATCCTCTGGCTGGCTGGAGGAAGCTCTGTGGTTGAGTTATGCAATTGTGCTCTATGAGGCTATTCTCTGCAGAGTTTTTGCTACTCACATCTTTGGAAAGTGGGTGAGGTGGAGCCTTGGGATCAGCTTGTAGGACTGTGTCTCTCGGTTTAAGGAGTCCTGACCAATTCCAGTGTTACGGACACAGAGAGAGGGGCTGCTGCTAAGAAATGGATCCCTTCCCAAGTTCATCCTTTTTGAAAGCAATTTGATATGTTGGACTCTTTTACTTGCTTGCTTTCTTTTTGAAAGCTTCCGCGTCGGCAGGAGGTAGGTAAAGCAAGCAGCTGTTGCCTCTGGAGTTAATTGGGGTTCCCCAAGCCTAGGTGCTGTGCTTTTCTGCTTTACTCTTTCACAGTTTGTAGCACTGAAGCATTTTATTTTTAAGGGAGCTACTACACTCTCCCTCTCTACAGGAAGCTGAATATAAAAAAAGAACAGGGGAGGAAAAGAAAAAAAAAATAATTTGGCAAGGAGCCAAGCCCAGTGACTGAAGTAAGAAGTAGGGAACTTGGAGTAAGTGTAGTTGCCGGGACATTGTATGTCAGAGCGAGTCAGCGGCGGATTTTAAGGGTGTCGGAGAGGACACGCGATGCCCATCTCTCAGCGCAGATAAGGTTTGCGTCCTTAGGTGAATGTCCTGGCGCTGCGGCTGCGAGCGAAGCTGTCGGTCTTGGGAGGGGATAAAGCTGCGTGTAAATGAGAAGAGAGGAGTGTACCGGAGTGCTATGGAGGGCAGCAACTTTGTTGCTCTGACTTTTACAAGCCTTCAAGGGTAAGAGTTAACGCTTTCCTTCCGCTCTCTTGTTTGCCCTGCCAGTTTTGGGGTGGTGAGGGGACAGAAACTTGCGGGGTTTTTTTTCAGACCCAAGAGTTTTGCGAAGCTTAATCAAAGCGCTCGGGGTTGAGCTTTTCCTACGGGCGAGCTGGGAGACGTCTGGGTGGAGTGAGCTGAGCTGTGCATGATTCCAAGCAGCAGCAGCAGGAGCAGCAGCAGCCGCCCGGGGAAGCTGCTATTGTTTGTTTCAGAGGGATCAGACTGCGTTTCTCTTTGGGAACCCGCTCCGCCACAGCTGTTGATCCGTAACTTGAGCGTCGTCGCAACTAACTTACCCAGAGGAGCTGAATGCAGTTTTTTGACTGCCATCCTGGTGTCAGTTTAAAGAGTGTTTTAATGAAGACAGATGGAGGATGTTGGATCATTACTTTAAGACGTGGCAGATAACAGACTGAGCCTGTTTCCCAGCAATTACAGCTAATTGCATTGGCACATTGGAGTGTAGGGGTGGGAACGCAGAGTTTCATGGATTTCTGTATATATAGATTGGAACAGTACCAGAAAATAGCTGTAGGGCTGGCTCACCTCATCCACGATACCTCTTCAGGTGTGGAAAAAGCAGGGAGGTTTCAGGGATACTTTCAAACTCTTTGCACCGAGTCAGTAGATCTCAACCAGAGGCTACACTACTTTTGTAAACCCTCATGGCAGGAGTGACCACTTACAGTGCCTTAAACTTATTCCAGGTTTTAATGGTGCCAAATCTGATTTCAATCCTGAAAAAGAGTAGTTTTTGGATTCAAAACACACATTTTGGTTGTCCACTCTGCAGCTCACTTTCTGTGTTTGCAAAGCAGGGAGTGGTACAACACATGCTATTCCCTGTTTTGCTCTTGAGGTATTCAAACACAAGAGGATGTAAGGAGGGGTGGAGAAATGCAAATAGTAATTCAGTGCCGAAAGATAATTAGTACTAATTACTTCTAATGGCTGAAATTTTTGTGTCTGCTTTTGGTAAGGAAAAGCAAATGCATTGCTCTCTTCGGAACCAAAATTTGAAAAATTTGACTGAAACAGTATAGTTGTAGTTTAAAGGGGGCCCTCGGCAAACACGCCTTTGAGTGGCACATGGGAAGGTCAGTTTGTGCCAGGTGTGCCAGGACTTTACTTTGCTCTTACCAGAGCCTTGGCAAACACAGCACTGTGATGTCCTCCTTTTGCAATACCTGTGAGTGGTTGTGACTGTCCAGCTCCAGCATATGACATGTGGCAACAAAGGCATGGATAAAACAGGGAAGACCTGATCTATTTTAAATCCTTAGTATTTTCTCAGATGTGCCTCCAAATCCAGTGTAAAGTGATACATGTTCAAAATTTAGGGACTGAGATCTCGTATTTAACATATTCTCATATTTAACATCATAACATTACCTCATGTTTTACATCATTACTCCACCAAGAGCAATGAGTGGTGAAAAGAAGTTTTCAGCCTTTTTTGTTGTGATGCCCAGTGCCTGGGATCTATTTTCTCGTATGTTGAGTTATTAGTTGGAAATTTAGTACTTTAGCATGAAAAATAATAGAATTCTAAGATCAGTGGGTATTTGTGATCATTACATCATCTAAACAGAAATTTAAAAAACCCCAAACTTTTGTGCAAAAACTGATCTGACCTGAAAAGGGGAGTGGAGGCATGATATGCTTTCTGAATTTGTACCTGCACAGGGTTGTTTAAGGTTTTTTGTGTGTATACATACCACAGGATATTTGGTGGCAAAACTGACTGGGGAAATCTTGTTCTTCTGCCTAATTCTCCTCATTTCTTGGGGCTTGCTTCTCGTACTTCAGCACAATTCACTGGCCCATCACATCTGATATGACCACTGCTTGGGCAGGAATTTCAGTCTGTACTGAACTACACCCCATGATCTGGATTAAAATAACCCTTCCAAAAATGATTGTATTTAACATGGGTCATTTCACGGAGTCTGGGAGTGAAGTGATAGAAACTGAGGCACCAAGTATATTCTAATTCATATTTATCATTGAATCTGATGTATCATATAGCTTTGTCCAGAGAAACAGAGCCAAGAAACAAGATGTTTTCCATCCACAACATCTGCTCTGCATTCATCCAGCTTGTGCCATGTCTTTTGTCATTTTGCCTCTCAAGGCTGTGGTGGTGGGAAATGCCTTCCTCCTCCTCCAGTTTGCAGTACAGCCCATAGTGAACCTTTGCAAAGCCCACATGTTGTACCTCATTGCAACTTGCCCCTCATGCAGGAGGAGCTTTGCATTTGTGTTCTCAAGCCAAATCATTGAATTGTGGAATGGTTTGGGTTGGAAGGGACCTTAAATATCATCCTGTTCCAACTCCCCTGCCATGTGCAGGAGCACCTTTCTCTAGACCAGGATGTTAAGAGCCCCATCCAGCTTGGCCTTGAGCATTTCCAGGGATGGGACACCCACAGCTTCTCTGGGCGGCCTGTGCCAGTGTCTCATCACCATCCCAGTAAAGAATTTCTTCTTAATATCTAGTATAAGCCTACTCTCTTTCAGTTTGAAGCCATTCACCCTAGTCCTGGCATTACATGCCTTGCTGAAAGTTCCTCTCAAGCTCTCTTGTAACTTAGGTACTGAAATTTGCTCTAAGATCCCACCAAAGCCTTCCTTTTCCAGGCTAAACAACCCCCACTCTCTCAGCCTGTCTCCACAGCAGAGGTGCTCCAGCCCTCTGATCACCTTGGTGGCCTTCTCTGGACCTTCTCCAGCAGGTTCCTGTCCCTCCCGTGCTGGGAGCCCAGAGCTGGATGCAGTTCTCCAGGTGGGTCTCAGCAGAGCAGAGCAGAGGGGCAGAATTCCCTGCCTCCCCTGCTGCTCCCAGGTCTCTGGGTACAGCCCAGGACACGTTTGGCTCTCTGGGCTGAGTGTACACAGTGAGCTCATGTTGAGCTTCTCACCCACCAGCTCCCTCAAGCCCTTCTGGGCTGGTCTGCTTTCAAACCCTTCTCTGCCCAGCCTGTACTTGGGATTACCTTGACCCACCTCGCTTCTCTCTCTCTTAAATGAGGCAGAATTTAGTTTGTAAGAAAACATCACTTCCCTATTCAAGACCTGTCAAAGCAGCTTCTCATTGTGGCTATTGAAATATCCAGAGCCCTTGATCAAACTATCAGTAGCCATAAAGCAGGTGGATTGCTTTTGCAGATGTGTAAGTAATACAGAGACAGTTCATAAAACCCTGTAGGTACAACAGTTTTCTGAGATGAGAGGGGATAATTTATTTGTAGCTTGTACTCCTAATTCCCTATAAGAATTGGGAAATTGAACTTTAAATAATTTCTGCTATAGGTCCTGAAAACATGGGGAAGCAACACATGTCCTGTTAAGCTGAGGGGCTGGACCTGCATGAGTGCTCAAATACTCTGAGTCCTAGCTGATTACTGTCAATGCAGTGTACCTGGGGTAAAAAGAAATTAAGAAAATCCAAAAATAATCAAGTGGAAAATGGAACAACAAAAACAAAGAGTCCAGAAGGGCTGACACAGACTATGGAAAGCAACTAGAGGAGACTGAAGCAGCACTTCACTTTGCCTGACCATAGCTGGTGCCAGGGAAAATTAACACAAACAGGAAATTGCCTTTTTTTCTGACTGTAGACTGTTTTTTGTGTTTATGGGTTTTTAATTAATTCAGGAAAAGGAGGCTATGAAATTGTCCAACCAAAATTTGAGAAGTACTTAATGCCTCACAACAAATGAAATATGAGATGACCTTTTTTCCCTGATAATTTTTAATTTTTTTTCCCTGGAAAGCATAAAGAGAAATTAAAACTGTAATTGAGTGATAGGAGGCTGATGACCCATCATTGCAAGTTTGGAATGGAAACTGAATCTCAGATTTTAAAAGTAGGAAAATAAAGAAAACTGAACAGGGCATGAGTTTTGATTACACGTGGGGGAAAAAATTACCCTGAGGGACATTGCTGATAAATACAAGTGCAAAGATGTTGGACCAAGCAGGTAGAATTGAGAGTCTAAAATACCCAAGAAAAAAGACCTGGGGCTGAAAGGCAGGAAGAGCCAAGGTCAGCCAAGAGAGCACATCAGTCTGCACAAGCTGTGATAAGTGAGACAAACGAGAGCAGTACCTGTTGCTCCACCAAAGAGGACAACTTCATCATTATTTGCTTGTGTTTCTTTTTACACTGGTGGTCAATGAACTCTCAGACTAAAAACAGACACCTGGAAGTGTGACAGTGTACTGTCACAGAGGGGGTGTGAGCTGGCAGCCTTGCACAGAAGCTACAGCCCTCGTGAGAGTGGCTTTCCTCTGTAAAGAAGTATGGGGATTAGGTGTGTGAGTCAATAACAAAGCAGTAAAGGAAGATATTTGCAATATTATGAAAATAAAGGGTACACCTCAATGCAATAGGGGTGTGTCCAGCCCTTAATACCATCATCTGTGTGCCCATTGAATACTGACACATTTTCAAATGACATTGTGGTTTGGGCAAGTCAGGAACTGAGTTTTGCCTAGAGGATCAGGTCAGCTTGGGAGGGATTCATACATAACTCCTGGGATTTAACTAAGTGAGTAGGTATGCTAAGTCTGTGTGGTGGCAATGACATACTGGAGAGGTAATTGGTACAAATGGATGTGGCAAAGTTATCTCCCATGTCTACCCTACAAGGCAAAATTTTGGGGGAATTGAAAGCCTATAAGAGTATTTGTGATGCTGTGATGGTAACTTAAATTTGCTGCTGAATGAAGATGTTCAATGCATACAATCCTGATTTAATGCACTAAGAAGCTGTGGAAACTACATGCTTTCCATATCAAAACACTATATTGTTTCAGTCTTCTTGTCATGCTGCAGTCCCACTAGAAACCAGGGTTCAAAGAATCACAGTAATTAACAAAAGCCATGTGTCAAAGCTGAAGGAAGTTTCAGGTTTTTGTTTGGAAGATGTGAAAGTCTATTGTTTTTTTCATGTTATTACTGATAAAAGAAAGCTTATAATCACCTTCGCTTCTCTGCTCCCCCAAAAATATAAACATCCTTTTTTCACCCTCTGCTGAAATTATATGCTTTGTCAATTGAGAACACAGCTGGGAGAGCTTTGGTAGCTGGGGATTGTTTTTCTAAAAAGTTTGGAAAATACATGAATATCCAGGGTACATATGGGTCATGTAATCATCAATATGATGATTATAACCAGTTAACCTTTTGCATATTTGTGCTGACAGTGAGGAGTGACTTCTGTTTTTCTGAAATGTTTTGCAAATACAGCAACATCCAGAGTTCATATGGATCATGTAATCATCAATATTTTGATTGCAGCCATCCTTGTGCTGCCAGGATTACCAGATCAGTGATTATCAGATCTGTGACTCCTGGTGCTTTAGGAAATCTGAGGTCTTTACCTCTATGTTTGTGGGGAGTGTCTCACTCTTCCCACCATCTTATGGGGAGCTCTCTGTCCTTGTTAGGGCTTTGTAAGACATAATAATTCTAAAACATGGAATAAATATGTTGAAATTGATACACTGAGGTCAGGGATGGAAAGTAAGTTTGGTCAGCAGGGTCAAGAAAGCTTTAGGTTGTTACATTGCATATTTTAACTTTAAGTGGTTTGGCTCCATGGGTAGAGAAATTCTGGGGAGAGGTGGTACCAAAGCACTTATCATGATGAGCAGAAACAATTGGATGAGTGAATAGAGAAAGGACCTCTTCCAAGTAGAGTGGGCACAGAGAGGCTCCCAACCCCTCACTGAATTCAGATTCATGCAACTACAGCTGCTAAATATAGCTTTGCTGGAGCATCCGGAGCGCAAGTTTGGCATATGAAAGGATTGTAGAGTTTTCCTTAAAGTTTACCTTTATTTTCTGCAAATACATGAAGCCCAAGCTTGCACTGGTGGTGTTGTATCAGGCTTGCATTTGGGCAGTGGCATAGGCTGTGTTTGCATGTGCGTGTTTCCAAAATATGACATATTTTGGACAGGCTATTCCTGTCTCCTTAGGCACCCTTGCTCTGCACAGATAGCATAGGATAAATTGAAAAACTACATTCTGTTACCTAGAAAACTTGTTCTAGATAGACTGTGGCTCTCTCAAGTGTCTCAGCTTGCCTCACTGACCACTTAAGCGACTGCTACAGTGTTCCTGTTGATTCAGGCTCCTGGTCACAGAGCAATGCCAGCTTTTCTCATGTTCACAGATCCTCTAGGTTGTCAGCACCAACATCATCTTCAAATCTTTTAAATAAACTTGTCTGATGATTGGGACACTGAAAAAACCAGCCAGTTTTGATGTGATTTTTTTTTTTAATGCTCAATTCCTCTGCCTATTGGGATATATTCAAGGCCTTAAATGCATTTCTGGTGTCTGGCCTTAGCTTCTGGGCCAGGTATTTTGCAGCCAGTGGGAGAGAAATTTAATTCTAGTCTGCCCCAAACATGCAGGATGACCAGCAATGGACAACAGTGTGAGCCAGCACGTTGAGCAGAGGCGGATTTACAGGAAACCAGTGTGCTTCCCACTGCTTCCTCCTCTTCAAGGAGGCTGATCTTGCTCTGGGTAGACACGCAGTTCCTCTGTACCTTAAGTGCAAGCTCTGGGTGTGTATTTCTCATTTTCATATAGAAATGTAGTAGGAATGTCCTTTTCAGTCTCTTCTCCACTGGCCCCTTCTTTGTGCCATGTCAGGAGATGAATTGACCAGCATCTCCCAGGTAAGGTAGCCTGCTGATGCAGTGCAACCTGAAAACCTAAGATTGTTTTGTATTTTAATGCATTCTCAAAGATAAACTGTGGCTGCTGGCCACAGTTCTTAGGAATTTGTTTCCCCCATTTATTTGGCATAGAATGACATATATGTGCTGCTGTATGTGTTGTGAATTGCCTTCTCTTTTCTCTTGCAGAAGTTCCATGGAGTTGGACTAAAATAAAGTTTTGGGATGTCTCTATTTGGATTAAAATTTGGAAAGAAGAAATTGAAAGGTGAGTGTGGTCTGGTAATGCCATTGTCATGGGAGCAAAGGAATGTAAGTACAGCACACGTGCAAGCCCCTGAGCTCCTGTTTGGGAGCATGTCTGGCCCAGAGCAGGTGGGGGAAGATATACTTTCTTTCCTTTTCCTGCATTTGATACTGCCTTGGAGGAGTGCTGCAGACTGGGTGCCAGCGAATGGGGGTACATCTGCAACAGGATTAGCTACAGAGTTTGTGCGCTGTCGTGACACATGACTGCCTTGGGGAAGTTGGGTTTTGGTGGTTTTTTTTACAGTAATCCTTTGTGGGAGTGGGTGGATGAGCAATGCACAGTGCAAAGGTCCAATGCAGTCTTTGGATGATGAAGTGTACTGGTGCATCTCAAATTCTGTGTTCAATTTTGAGCCCCTCAAAAATCAAGAAAGATTTTGAGGTTCTGGAGCATGTCCAGAGAAGGGAAAAGAAGGTGGTGAAGGGTCTAGGGCACAAGATTACAAAGAGAAGCTGAGGGAGCAGGGGAATGTTTAACCTGGAGAAAAGGAGTCTCAGGGGAGACCTTATTGTTCTCTAAAAGTACCTGAAAGGAAGCTGTAGTTATGCAGGGGTCAGTCTCTTCTCCTAGGTAACAAGCAAAAGGACAAGATGAAATGGCCTCAATACTCCAGGAGAATTTAAAATTGGATATTGGGAAAAATTTCTTCACAGAAAGGGTTGTCAAGCATAAGAACAGGCTGCCCATGGCAGTGGTGGAGTCGCCATCTCTGGAGATGTTTAACAGATGTGTAGATGTGGCATTTAGGGACATGGTTTAGTGATGGAGTGGGCAGTGCTGGGTAAACAGTTGGATTTGCTGATCTTGGAGGTCTTTTCCAATCTAAACAATTGTATGATTCTATTTTATGATGGCAATAGCTCAGATATTCCCTCCAATCAGAAACAGGAAGAAGAATAAATTAGAGACATGCACCCTGAGAGCACACATGTGTGTGCATCCTGGGAGATCCAGTGTACATTCTCTGGTCAGGGATCCAGGTCTGCAGACATGGTGAAGAGGGAAAGTCTCTAGCCTTTCCTTTCAGGGTGTTCCTCTCTGTATTTGATGAATGTGGAATTACTGCCCTACTTGTATTTTGACAAGAAATTCTTTTCCAACCTCTCCAAGCTCAGAGGACTGAACAGCTTTTTCCCAGGGGTTTATTTTTGCAATTGTGCTGCTATTTCCCCTTCCTGGACCAGGGCAGACTGGTGTTAAGACAGGGGCATCCGTTTGCTTCTCTAACAGTCCCGGGAGAGGAGGTTGTGACTGCTCCCAGGGAAGGATCTCTGCCAGCCCCAGATCTTTTTTACCCCATCTTGGCCTTGCAGATGAGGGAGCACAGGTTTGTCTGTGAGCCACCCTCCATTCAGGGCACCCCCACTTGTAAAGCAGTAGCTGTTCAGATTATCAAAAAGATTCTGTTGCTATATTAGGAAAGTGTTGTGTTTTTGACTGGGCCTGGGCCTGGGTTTTAGCAGGGAAGGGTTCAGCCCCACCGCCCTCAAACAAATATTTGAGAAACTCAGATCTTCCTAGATATAAACCCTGTATTTTATTGGAAAGAACGGTTTCTTTTCACATCCAATCATCAGTTCAAAACCAATGAAAGCAAACTGGAAAAAGTTCAGAGGACAAAGGAAGCAGAGGTGATGAGGGAATGAAGAGCTTCCCTAACAGGAAGCTGAGAGTGTTTTCTCCTCCTCTTGTATTTTTAATTATTTTGCCTTGCAGCCCCAAAGCTATGATTGCTCCTTGCAAACATTTAACTAGGCGTAAATGTCAGTGTTGAACTGCTATTTTAATCCAAGAGTTTATAAATCTTTGTGTTTGTAGAACTCCAAAGGACTGTGCTGCCTGAGAGCAGGCAAGGCCCTCCCACAGGGAACATCCCATGTGCTCATCTTGGAGGGGCAGTACTGCTTATGGAAAGACCTAATTTCTGTTCCAAAAACAAAGCTGGATAACGTTTAACCTTGCTGAAGAGCCATGCTCATGATATGACTTTAATTGGAGGGAATGGATTACCTCAGGCATCAGCTGCTGGACCTGGGATAAGGATTGCTCCCATGAGATCCAGTGTTTCTCCCCAGCAAGGCATGGTTTCCACATGAGCTGAGGTGCAGGTGAAATATGATAGGTTTAGTTTAAGAGGACAGGTTACATGGTCTTAAGTTTCTTGGAGATAAGGGTCGGCTTTTTATAGTCTCAAGTTCTTTATAGAAGTTTATCAGGAGTGTAACTAAAACGCAGCTCATGTTGACACACAAAGATGCCTGGAGGAGACCAGTTGTGGGATAATGTTGGTGAAGCTGTTCCAGCTGAAGCAGGGAAGTACACCTCTTAGATAAGCAGCAGAGGTGTTTCTATGGAAAAGGTGCCTGAGATCTTTTACACTGAGGTTTAAGCTACAGTGAGCATGGGTGGAACAGAGAGGAAGAAGGGCACTTCTAGTTCATTGAGTGTGGGGAAGGTTGGAGATGGCTGATTGTTGGAGTCTGAAATGCAAGGAATTCTTAAAACTTTGGGCCTGTAAGCTAAAGCTAAGAATCAAACACAGGATTTGATCTGGGACCTTTGGAAGAGGTTTCCGAACTTGAGTACTAGAAGCAAGAATGTGGATTTATAGTTTAAAGCAGACACACATTAAGTTAAGAAGAACGTTTATAGTTTTAGAGTTTAAGATGTAGGAAAAAAAAAAAAGTGGTTACAAAGGTAAACAAGAAGTTTAGAATTGCAGTACTGTAGGTTTGTGTATCATAGCATGATTGGCTAAGAAAGCTTACACTGTAACATGAGTCCATAAGATAAAAGATTTAAGAATTGGGACAAAACCATAAATATCCCTGTTGGTAGTGTTTTATTGGTCAAGAAATCCTTAAAAGGTCTTGAAACTAGGGGGTTTGTGACCTTCTGAACTATGTAGTAAAGATGTGAGCTGAGCTCACCCTTCCTGTCTGTGTAGAAAATTTAAAAAAAAAAAAATCTCATCATCAAAAACAACTCAGAGGTCCCATCTCTACCTCATTCAAAATTGGTACAAAAATCCCCATAACTGGTGCCCCATGATAACTATGGAATATCTCTATCCAAGTTCATTGGCTTCTTCCCATGGTGGTTTAGTTCAGCATTGGAGCTTCATACCTCGAAGGCAGGGATAGGCAGGTACTGTCCATCAAAAAAATGGGAATAGAGAGCAAGGAGAATTCATCTACACAGATGGAAGAGCAGTCATTACTGCAGTTTCTTCTCCATAAGCCCAGCCTCAGGGCACTGTGAGAGGAGGAAGAAGGTTATAAATCGAGTTAGGGCTTTTGAAAGCTCCCCTGGGTTTTCCTTCTTGCCACTCACCAAGGCAGCTGGGCTTGGAGCAGTCAGGCTCTGGGCAGAGCTTGGCAGCTCCTGAGGAAGGCAGCCCATGACCCACTATGGGTCATCTAGCTCAGCTGCCTTCTGGGATCCCCATTCTGATCCAATAGGAAATGTCTCACCACAATAGACATTGAGTATGAAAAATGTATTTATTTTTACATAATTTCCCATGAGGGAAATAACTGTGAATTGAAAAACTTCGCAAAGTTCGTTTTGGAGCTGTATTTATTTTTATGATTTTTTGCATCACTTCCTATCACTGTGCATTGCTGTTATTAACAACATGTGCAATTGTGTTAAGCTGTGGTATTTACCAGAATGTCTAAGAGATACTGTTTTCTAGTAAAGGAAATTATATGTGCCAGCCAGTCACTGTCAGACTAGTTTTCAAAATAAAAACAAAAGACTATTTCAGCTGCTTTTTTTGGCATGCTAATATTAGTCAAAACATTGTGAACTATTATCAGAAATAAAACCAGGACAGAGAGTGACATAAAATTCTAAACCAACTGTGGAGGGAGAAAAATCATTTTCAAAATAAAGAAAAGACAATTTATACTGCTAATATATTTGAAAAAAATTAAATTTCATTCTGAAGTGGACTGAAACAAACATGAAAAGACATAGATGCTTCTTGAGAATTAATTTACTGCCAGGCATTTTTGAGACGTGATGAGTCCCCACCTCTGCCCAGAGCCAGGGCAGGTGGCTGAGACATTGCCAGGAGTAGGAAAGGAAGGAAAACCAAAACTGGTGTTATTGCAGAGGATGGGAAAAGGGAGAGATGAGTCAGCCTATGTCCCTTCCTAGAAAAACCTAAATGAGAATATTTTCAGGTTTAAGGTTTTCCAACCCTTCTTCCACCTGTGTCCCAAGAGTGATGTTTGACCACAAATGTTGTACATGCTGTGCAAATTTGAGGCGTCCTTTTGGAGCTGTCTTTTCTTCTTTTCTCTTTTCTTATGGTGATAATATAAAATGCTGCTTTTAGAAAAGGGCAGGATCTACCATTGAACTTCATGTTAATATTAAAAATTTACTAGACCTGAGGCAGAAATATTTCCAGTTCACCTTCAAGGTTTTTTATTTCAGACCTTTCATCTGCTGTATGATAATGGAGGAGATCAGTACATCACCAAAGTGGGCCCTCTGTTAGTGATTCCAGTAGCAAAATATTTTGGCTTTCTATACCAGGGATATATGGAATGTTTTACATGTGTGAGAAATTCCACTCTGTGTGGCGTTTGATACTTGGCAGGAGGCTGAGCTCAGTACCAATCAACAAAGACACTGTCCATGACCACAAAAGTATATTTAGTGCATTTTATTTCTTCAGTAGGAAGGAGGATTCTTGGGGTTTTTTTGAGGCAAAAAGGCATAATAAATATATTTATTTAATAATGGAGGGACAGGCAGGATGAAAGAGGGCTAAAGCCATTGATGATTGTGTCCCTCTAAGGTCATGATGTATGCTTTTTCTTAATTAAATGCCTCACACTCAGCACTGTCTACTCCATTTCTGAGATGAAAATGCATGTGATTGCCAGCATAAATCCTCTCCAGCCAGAGCAGCCAGAGAGTCTACACAGAAGAGGGGGCATCTGCACATTAAAAATGTGTGGGTTTGTAGCATGGAGAGCCCCTCCTATGAGTCAATTAAAAACCACATTTGTTTGCCAGGCAGCTGAACACGTTCCTGCTCCGAGCTGGGCTTGGCTCTGACCTCCCTCTCCCCGTTTCCATCCCACTGGTTTCTCACTGCTTCTGCTGCCCCAGCCATGCTGGCTGAACCCTGCCAGGCTCTGGCTGCAGTTCAGGGCAGGGATGGGCTTTGGTTTCGTGCTGCAGAGCAGCAGGTGCGCGGCGCCGCTCAGGTTACAGCGTGAGGGTGGCACTCAGGTAATGGGGGTCCGACAAATGTCTGTGCCCCAGACTGGCTGTGAAATATGGATATTTAACCACTGTGACCCTCAGAGCTGTCATAAGGCTCTTTGCTTCACCCATGCATTCTCTGATCCATATGAGATGAAGGACCTTCGGCGTAAAGATCCCTGGCTTTGGTTCTGATGAAGTTCACGTGTTGCAGCTCTGATCCCAGAAAGGCACTCCTGTGTTATGAATGTGAAATTCTGTGGTATCAGTGCTGTAAGAAATAATCCCATTTTCTTTACCCCAGTGACAGAGACTCTACCCAGATATAGTACCTGCAAATAGAGACACTTGTTGCATAGTTATTTCACCCCAAATGATTGCAAAAAGGGGCAATTATTGCTTTAAGGTATAAGGAGATTTTAGCTACCAGCTTGTATAATAACCTCCTAGGAGAAAAATATTTTGGTTGCCTAACACAGTATATGATGACTTGCCCTCTCCAATGGAGTTGCCTTTCAATGGAGACTGTAATTCTCAGGTTCTTTGAGGGGAGGATACAGGTAATGACTCACCATGGCAGTTTTCAGTCTCTTGTGCACATAGAGGAGCAGTCCAGCAAAGACCAGCAAAGAGGGCCAGGATTTGTCTGTCTGTTTAGAGGTGGCTGATCTCCTGGATGCTGGGTGTGAGGTGGCTACAGTTGAGAGGTGATACCAGAAGCTGGGCCACACAGTGATGGTGAGGTACCCAAAAGTAGGGACAACAAAAGTTAGGAGAGAGATGGGACAAGGAGGAGGTAGCAGGAGACATGTCATGAGGTGTGTGACTAGAGGGGGTCTTCTGAGACCTCTTACAGCCTGTTGCAGTAGAGACCTGAATTACAGTTCCAGTAGGACCAGTTCACTTGGAACCAGAACAATCTGTTACAGCTTTCACAACTTGATAATAGCTTTGCTAAGAACCACTTTGTAAGGCAAGCTGGGGAGATGAGTCCAGCTCCTGGATGCCATTCTTTGTAGCTGGTCCAGGACAGAGTTTTTGCTCTTGAGGTCACTTGTTTAAAGGGTGGAGGAGAGATTATTATTTTTACAGAGTTTATGCTGTCTCTGTTCTGTTGTCAGGGTTAGTTACGCAGGCGCTCCCCTAATTGGGCTGTGTTCATTTCGTGCATGAAGTATTAGTGTCTAGTTTATATAGGACTTGGCAAAACCAGGCAGATCTTAACCTCCCCTTTCTTGGAGCCACAAGACCCATTATCTGCAAAACCTTTCCAATACCCTGTTGAAAGCTTCTCTTATACTTCCCAATACTTCTATTGGCATATGCTCCTTAGCATAAACCAGAAACAAATTTCCGGGCTGTCTGACCAGATCTTGAATCTAACCTTTTGCAGGACTTTTCCATGCAGCAGTCCTAAAGTAAGAAGGCTGGTGGGCTGGCCAGTTACATTTATAGCTGATTTTTTGGCATGGGTTTAATTTTATTAAATACAGATGTTATTCTGAGGTTTAGCTTCTAAAACTGTCTGCCTGAGAAAACAGGCACTTTCCCAGTGACTTGGTCTCAGTGGTTAGACCAAGAACTGGGCACTAAGCCATATTTATGTACGCCGAGTTTCCACTGATGAATAATTTAAAATAGTTTTCAGTGGCAGTGAAATGATAACTTGGAGCACAAATACCATTCCTTCTTTCCAGTGAATGCAATTTGCAGAAGCAGAACATTTGATTTACTTAGAGATATATTAAAAAGTTTCAAGAAATTAAAAACTTCTCATCTGATACCCGTACAGCTTCACCCTCCCTTTTTCCTCATTGCTTTCAGAATCAACAGGGCATGATAAGACACGCATGCTTGAATCTACAGCCAAAAACCCCTGAGTTATGGTTTCCAGGCAAAGCTGGTGTAATGCTTGACTTTTCTTAATTTTTTGTTTATTGTGATCATCCAAGAGACTTCATTTCTGTCCAGACTGTACCAGAAACAAATGAGAGTCATGTGGTCTGCACTGGTTGAGAACTGCTGGATTAGGAGGCACAGCAGAAGGACCTCACAGTCCTCAGCTGGTAAAAGCCACTGAGGCAGTGTTGCCCTGTGCATGTGGTCAGAATGGTTCTCCTTCGGTGTAGCCAGAGGACAGGAAGTTCTTCTTGCTGATGCTGTTGGATGAGGCTCCCTATGAAATATATTGTGGTTTATCTTGATTTAGCCAAAGATATTGGCTATTACCCAGCAGGAAAAGTTAAATTCCCGCCACTAGACATTAGCCTTATATTTTGGCCTTTAGGGACATTCCGGAATCTCTGAGAGAGATGGATGGCTATGGCAGGCAAAGGCTCCATTCAGTTTTGAACTAGGTTCACAGTTACCTGGGGCCTTAAGAAAGGGTTACTACAGAAAACCTGCCCTTAGGTGCTGTATGGGAGTACAGGGCCTTGATTCTCCTTTCTGTTCTGTTTCATGTTCCACTGCCTCATGTTTCTGTGGCATCCCAGAGCCGCTTTTGCTGCCATTAATGTTTCTCACATAAAAGCCATTTGGAGAGTGCATCTCTAACTGTTCTGAGAGGCTTCTTTCCACACTGGGACACATACATGTGTCAGCTTTTTTCTAAGCGCATTTGAGACTCTTGAGTTCAAATCCATGTGTCAAGTGCCTCTTCCCTGGCTGCAAAGACCCTGGGGGCAACCTGAGAAAGGGGATGGCTTCTTGCTCCCTCAGTGTGCCCTGGGAAGAGCAAAGGAGCTCAGGGCATGTTCAACTGTTGCCTGCAGCACTTGAATTTCCGCTTCTGCATACAGAGCAGAAAGCCACTAAGGACTTCAGAAGCTGACTTGTGACACCGAGGCTCTCCAAAGCTTTGTCATCTATTCCTATTTACATTAACACCATTTATCTTTTCTGTGGCACTTCTTCCAGGACTAGACTTGGAGCCCCTGAGGAGGGGATAAGGGTAGCACTTACTGTATGGCAGGAAACAGGCAAGTGTTGGGAAGTTTTGTTTTTCACGAATAGCTTTATCTTTCATCGGCTTTAAGAATACCAGTTGTTCTCAGGAAAATTCCTGAAGGAGCACACAACAAAATAGTTGAAGCCCAGCAAGTCTGAACCTCTTTAGCTCTGCTTCTGTTTTCCTCTGGGACACCAGATAAGTGACTGATCTCTTGGTACATTGTTCTCCCCATTGTGAAGATAAGAAAAATTTGTCTGAGGAAAGCAGTGAAGGATTAAGCACTCTGAGGATATTGAATGAAGCCACTGTGGTTGATCTGAATCATCCATTTGGGGCTGATGGCAGCTGATTTCAAAATGACTGATACTGTTAGTGCCTGAAGAAGGAGAAAGGTACATTTGCCTGCTAACATAGCTTTACATTAGTGATTAGGGGACTTGATGAAAATAGCCTACAGACAGAGACTAGAAATTGGTTGTCTGAAAAAGGGCTTAAAAATTATGGAATGCTGTGTATTTACAGGGTCATTGAAGGAAAAGGAGGAAGGCTAGCACTTTGATGCATTGAACAGTTTAGGTGCTTGCTAATGCAAGAGTGAGCAAACAGGAAGAACTAGATATCTTAACACATCATTTAATAGGTGTAATAGACACGTCCTGTGATAACTCATGAGGCTGGAATATTAATAGAAAAGAATAAAACTAACTCTGAATAGTTAACAGAAGTTTTCCTTTTATGACTACATGGTCTGAAATGCAGCTTGAAGAAAGAGATGAGCAAATTGCAGATCTCTTAGTAATGCTACAAGGTAATGAACACAAGCATAGCAAACCAAGAAGGGCAGTCTTTTATGAAAAAAAGAAGAAAAAAAAAAAAGAAAATACAGTTTTCTGAGAGGCAGGATATGGTGGTAAATGAAGAATTCCATGCAGAGGCAGAGCTGGAGAGAAGTGTAGAGGAACACGACCTACTCAGCTGGCACGGAGTTTTGGTGCAGAGGTGGGTAACTTTTTGGAGAGGAGAGGAGGTTGTTTCAGAAGTGCTTCCCTCCGAAAGGGAGGGAATGGGAGGAGCTGGCTGGTCCTCTGAAAGCTGGAGGGAGTGTAAACAGGAATAGTTATGAAATGATGTGATGATACTTAGGAAAAAGTGACAGTATCAAATTGTTTAACATTGACTTCAAGAAGGAAACCTTCAACAAATATGAAGAACTAATAGCTGAGACCTCATGGAAAGGAATCCAAGGGTGGGGGAAGAATTAGACAGAGCTGTCATTTCCTTAAATAATTGATTTTAAGGGGACATATATTATTAATTGATATTAAGGGCACATGTATAAGTTATCACCTTTCAGAGAAAGGCTCAGAAGGATGAGTGAAATGATGAAATCAGAAGCTCTCCATTTGCTTCAGACAAAGAAGGATGCCTCTAGAAAGTGCAAAACAGTTTGTTTTATCCAGCACAAACTGTGTGGCAAAGGCTCAAAGTGAGAAAAGGCTATCAAGGACATAAAGGGCAATAAAACTTGTTCTGTAAGAGTTGGGGTCTCTGGGGAGGCTCAGTGGAAAAAGCCTAGCAAATAAAGCTAAGAAATCAGAGGGATTTTGTTGTGGTGTGTTTGTTGGGTTTTTGTTTGGTTTTTTTCTTCCCACCTCTAGATATCTCACATAATACTTGCCAAAAGCAGAGGAGAAAGGGATAGGTTTTGGGCTGAAATAGAGAGAGAATGGGTTGACTGGGTAAGGTAAAGCATGCCCTGGAGCAGTTCTGCCTTTGAGAATCTGGCTCACAGGCAAGGAAAGTTCAGAAGACTGGAAAGAGAGCAAGCACAGGGGAAAAAAGAAAAACCGAGCAATTATAGATGTATTGGCTTCACTTGAGTAAAGGTTAAAACAATACAGCAAACCACTTCAAAGTAACTAGGAGTGTGTGTGTGGGGAAAAGATGATTAACAGTCAGCAGTCCTGAAAAACTGCATCAAACCAAAATTAATTCTGTTTTAGTGGTAGCTGGAGGGCTATTGAAAAAGCCTCAGATAGCTGCCATGTATCTTGACTGTCACTTGTGGCATTTTTACAAGTAAACTGGAGATACATGCTTGAGATAAAATCACAAAACAGTGAGTGCTAGATTTTTCAGAAAAAAAAAGAAGACATTAACAATAGATATTGATGACTGATAAGGAAACTTGAAAGATTCATCTGGGGTAAATCCCATCCTGAGTCTGGTATTCAATATTTACTTCTACATCTTGGCTGACAGAATAAAGAACACACTTAGTACATCTGTGAATGGCACCACGCTGGCAAGAGCTACAAGCACACTGAAAGATAGGATTGGAATTGACTAGTTGGAGAAATAGTCTGAAAGAATTTGGATGCAGTTTAGCAAGGACAAATGAAAGATTTGCATTGCCTGATGAGGCATCTGGCTCTGCCAGAAAGGATCTGCCAAAATGGATCATATTCTGGGAAGCCATCCTCTGTGTGTTGGTGGTGCATAAGGATGTTACTTTAAGTTACTCCTGGGTGAATTCTTATGCACGATGTGCATTGTCTGCAAAGAAAGTTGTATGTCCCTTGTGCCCTGATCAGTTTTGGTAAGGCCTCAGCTGCAAACCATGGCCCATTCTGGGCATTCATCCAGAATGGGCTGAACTAGCTGGGAAGCCCACTGGAGAGCACCAAGGGTGATGCTCCTTCTGATGGGTTAATGCATAAGAAGTGACTGAAGAAACAGGTGCTGCTTACCCTTGAGAAGGCTAGGGTAAGGCATAACAGCCTTCATTATGTAGCAAACCTGGCATCAGAGAATCACAGAATCCCTGTAACAGCCCCAAGAACCACACCTTGTGCCTGAGAACATTGTCCAATGCTTCTCAAACTCTGTCAGGCTTGCTGCTGTGACCATTTCCCTGGGGAGCTATTGTAGTGCTCAACCACCCTCTGAGTGAAGAACCTTTTCCTGATATCCAACCTAAACTTCCCTTGACACAGCTTCAAGCCATTCCTTCTGGTCACTGGGAGCCCAGAGGGGAGATCAGTGCCTGCCCCTCCTCTTCCCATCCCAAGGAAGTTGTGGACAGCGATGAGGTCTCCCCTCAGTCTACTCCTCTCCATGCTGGACAGACCAAGTGACCTCAGGTGTTCCTCATATGGCTTCCCCTCAAGTCCCTTCACCATCCACATGACCCTCCTTTGGTCTCTTTCTGATAGCTTTTATACCTTTTGTGCACTGTGGTGTCCAAAATTGCACACAGGACTCAAGGTGAGGCTGCACCAGTGCAGGGCAGAGTGGGACAATCCCCTCCCTCAACTATCTGTACTCTGCATCCTTGGCAAGTAGCACAAGGAACTTAGGGGAAGCAGAAGACCACCTTTGACCCTCCCGGGAGAAAACAAAGCCTCTTGAAAGTGAAATAATGGGTTTTATGTTAGATAGTGCAGGGAAAAACTGCACTAGGGGAAGGAGACTTCAGTACTGGAATAGGCAGTTGAAGAACAGGTGTTGCTGGAACTTTCTATGTCATTTTTGGGGAAGAGAGGCAAGACCCTGCTTTGAGGTAAAGGACAAATTGGTGACCTTTTGATATCCTTCCAGTAATTTTTGATTTCATGACAGCTGTGGGGATGGTATCCCATCAGTGGGATAATGATTAGAAATGCATCTGTACTGGAAGAAGGGCACCAACTGTATGCTGATGGCAAAAGCTCCAGAGAAATCAGGGGGAAGAGAGGGAGCAGGGCAGGAAGAGTGAGCACCACTAGTTAAGTGGGAACTCCTACCCAGAAGGTGAGCAACCTGACCAGGCACTGGCATTGCAGTGGGTGGTGGGTGGAGGAGACTTGTTCTGTGGTGTTAGGAGTGCCATGGTACCAGTCCACAGTGCAGCTCCATCAGTGTCACCAGCCACCCCAGGTCCCTGACATGGAGCTGTTGACTCTGATTCACTGTGTCACTCCCTTCTAGCAGCTCTGCTTGCAGTTTCTGATGCTCCATTCACATCTGTATTGACTCTGCTTGCCCTCAAGTGTGATTGATGTGTTTCCATTTCTTTGCAGAGGAAGAGAGACAACTTCAAGCAAACAACCGGGATTTTAATCTGCAGTTTGAATATGCTGTAAGTAACCAGTGTATGTTGTTTCATGCAGATGTAGTCACAGATGCAGCTGCATCTGTTTCATGTCTCAAGTGTTGTTTCAAAGGGGTGAACAGAACAGCATGCCAGCTATAGCTCTGCAAACCAGGCAAACACAAGCCAGATGAACCATCAGAGGTGGATTGCTGCTAAGTCAGCCTGAAAAATGGGCAGTTGAAGGAGATCTGGTTCTGGAAAAGCATGACACAGTGACTTTGCACACTTGCAGAAAATTATTTGTGAGCAAGAGCGTTTGCAGGATCAGGCTCCAAGGCCTTTCAATAACGGAACCTGGGGGGAGGTTTCTGTGGAAATTTGTCTCCATTTAAAGTAAAACATGAAAGGAAATGTGTCAGTTCCTCAGCTTTTGCAGTGAAATCATCTCTGTCAGGAAGGTTTTGAATCTGGTCCTTGTGGCTTTCTGCCAGTTTTTCTGCCAGATTCTTAACAGCCTACTTAGGTTCACTTTGTGCCATGAAATCTGTAATTCCAAAGTGCACCTTGACACAGGCTGGCTGTGTCCCAGGTCTCCCAGGCTAATTTGTCAGGGAGGCCCTTGGGCAATTTCATTTCCAGAGCTTGTGGACCATTTTCTGATGCTGTGTGCAGAGGAGGGCTAGCTCAGCCTCTAGATCTGTCCTGCCTGCCTGCCTGCAGGGACATCCCCTCTGTGAGGCCACCCTGAAGCTGCATTCTTTCAAAGTGTTTGCAGCTGCCAATTAATACCTAAGTGAATTTTGTGGATTTTTGTCCTTCGAATATCTGAATTCCAGGGGTGAAATTAATCATTCAGTTACTTGGGAGCTCTTTGAATCATGTTTTGGTTTGGGAACATCACAAGTATTTTCTTGCCAAGAGGTGAAAAAAATAAGCATTTTAGAACACACTAATTTCTTGTGACTGGGACAGTATGACTTGCTAGCAGGTTTGACTGATGGCAACATGGTGGTTTTCAGTGGTTGCTTTTCAGCCAGAAACATGAGTTAGAGAGTCCCAGGGTCCAGAGCTGCTGCATGTGTCCTGAATATGAAATGCATGGCAATTAATATATGTGAAGTACTATGCAGCATGAATGTCTTATCAAGACTGGTGATTTGAGACTGGGGAAGTGAACTTGATTTGCACACAATCTGTCAGTAGTGTGCTGCAATGGGTATTGCCACTACATATGGTTTTGTTATCTCACACTGAATGATAGCAATGTGCATTAGTGGGACAAGAAAGTAGGAGGGAAAGTATGGGCAGTTATGTCAGGATGGAGAGAACAAGCAACTCTTCTGATTCAATGCCTAATTCTGTGAAAAGCCGTTCAGAAAGCTGACTTTGCATGACACTGCTTCTTAGCTGATTGCTTGATTGTGCCCAAGGATTTGCAAATAGCAACAATTAAGTAGACAACTTTGAGAACACTTCAGAATTTTTGTAAGTCTGTGACTAGGTGATAAAATGAAGGCAGCCAAAAAGCCAGCTCAGTATAATGTTTTAAAACTTGGCAGTGAGTTTTAGTAATCATGCCCCTCATTTTAGTCAGCTATGGCTCATGATTTCTGGAGTCCTGTGTAGACTGAGGCTTAGGAAATCCAGGAAACTGCCCAAAAAGAGCCAAGCCTTGGAGTGGCAATTGGATGGTTAGGTACTAACAGACTTTAGTTGGTGATGCAAGAACTGCCCTAACTGTACAGGGCTGCACATCATGTCCTGGGCTGTTTATTTCCAGTAAATCCTTGCAAAAGTTCAATTTATTAACTCCACATTACTATGGTGCATGAAAATAACTAAACTTGCTCATAACTTACATCACATCCCATGCTGTAGATTGCTGGTGAATGTGGAAATGACAAAAGAGGGAGATAGTCTCCTGGCATCCTCCCTTAACATATCTATGGTGCTTCTGAAAGTGAGCTGTTCCAGGCAAGGGTTAAATTTGGGTACCTTCCTCACATTTAGATTTGTCTCATCATGGCGGGGTTGCTCTGCTAAGCACTAGGATATGGTCGGGGGGGAAGGACCACTAAGATCCAAAGGAAACTCACCAATATAACGAAGCTTTAAAAGTATTTTAGACAGTGAAAGTCACAGAACTGAGTTTCAAATTTCTTGGTAACTTAAGGCCACATTAGCCATAAAACCTATAGAACAGGTTCTTGCAACAAAGCTAGGTGAGGCGGTAAATGTTTCTTTAGGGTGAGGCAGTTGCTGAGAAAGGCCAATAAGGAAAAAGAAAGGGAAATGCAAGCCTAGATGTTGTGTATTGACTTACTGCTGCGGCTAGGCTTTCTGTCCCACCTGCTGTGAAGATTTGAGCCTTTCACTAAACGGACAGTTTCTATTTTGTAGGCATAGGTCAAAGGTACAGAGGTGTTTTGTCCTTTTTTATCACAGCAAGAACAGGGAGGTGGGAAAGTACAACCAAAGGTGGGTGTGTTGTCCCTGAATATCCCTATTCCTGGTGGGACTTCGTCCCTTGCCGGTGCAAAGTCTCCAGGCTATCTGTGAAGGGAGAAGAGACGAACTGATAAAGACTTGAAAACTTTATTGTGTGTGGAGTCTGACATCAGCTCTGGCAGCTGCTGAAAGGTGGCCCTCCTGGTATGAAGCAAGACTCCCGAATGGCTCAAACCAGCTTTGCAGGAACCTGGTGCTGCACTGTGGAAAGCCATGTCTGCCACAGCATGCAAGGGCATGTCCACCTCCATCACTGTACAACTTGTGGGAGACTTCAGAGGGCAAATTCACTCCCCGAGCTGTCAAAAAATACAGGAGATGCTAAACTGCAGTGTGTCCCTGCCTGCCACACTTCTCCAGCCATGAGACCTCACTAGTTGAGCAGAAGGCTTAGAAAAATTAAACTTTAAAACAAAGTGCTGTGCAGTTAACTGGAAGGGCTGAGTGTGAAGGTATGTACACTACCCACTAGCTCACAAAATTAGTTAGGAATGACTCAGAAACCAAGTGTGAATGAGTGGCATGAAAAGGCACTTAGAGCAGCACAGATAAGGGCTCAATATAGGTCAGTAAAAATGAAAAGTCAAGTCCTAATCCTGTGTTTATTCACAGTGCAGACAGAAAGATCCTTCCTGAATTCAAAAAGAGGTTTGTTCTGTGTAAAGACTGAAATAAAGTGGAAAGCAGGGTGGTAGATGTGGTATAGCAAGATTTAAGGACTGTAATCAACTTAATCTGTCTGCACTCACCCCAACACAGCTACAAAGGGACAGCCTCTGTGTGTCCACCATGATGGGCTCTCCATCAACACTCTGGAGAGGAAAATCTCTTCTGAAGGCTTTTAATGTTTGCTCTGATCCTGGCTCCTTTTTTAATTCTTTGCTTTCACGTTGGAATTTAGCACAGCTGCACTGGGACGTCATGAAGGGCTACAAAAACAACTTTGAAATTGGCTTTCACACAATAGGAAAGGAAATGCAAGGCCTCTGAGTCAATGACAAATTTCATCTTGGATCAGGACCCAGGGTCAAGCCAGAATTCTTTCATCAGGACCAGCAGCAAGGGGGCTGCTTGGACTCAGGTCACCTGATGAAGTCTCTAGTGAATTAGGAGGGATGTATATAACTTCCTATAGCCAATACACATTGCCTGGGTTGGATCAGCAGCTGAGTTCTTATCTGTTGAAATTTAATTGGAGAGCAGGGAGCTCTGGTAGTGGCTCAGACTCTGCTCCACCTCCTCTGCTTGCATGCTTTGATCTCAGAAGGCTGCCTGGTGTGTGATCCTCAAGGACCTTATCAGCATGGTCAGGGTTGTGGCACCAGCTGCCCTCTCTTCCTGTCTCAATCTGCAAATGTTTCCCAGTCTCCCTCACGCTCAAGGCGGAAGAGAGTGTGGTCTGATGAAGTCAAAAGTGGTCTCAGTAGTCCCTGAAGGAATAGCTACAACAGCAACCTGCACTGCTCTTTAGTAAGGTGCAAGTTGGATCCATCCAAAGAGCACTTGAGGCACTGTCAGGGAGCAGCCTGAGCAGGGCTGTACTTCCAGAGGGGCCAAGCTGGAAGTGGAGGTGACCCCAGCTCAGGCAGAGCTCTCACTGACCAGGGTGCAGTCCTGCAGCATCTGGCTGGCAGGGACAGAGCAGGATGCTGGTGATGGGGTCCATCCTGACCATTCCAGACAAGGTGAGGTGATGACCCAGGTCCAGGGCCCTCTTAGGGAGCCCAGGCAGAAGTGGTGAGAGACAGGACTGAAGACAAATCTATATCAGAGGTCCAAAGTCCATCAAGGAAGTAGAACTAGATAGATATATCTGGGAAACTAGGCCAGATGATAGTCTGGAGGTGGGGACTTCTACAACATAGCTCAGGTGAGGATAGAAGGCTCATGGCTGAGCTTAAGTGAACTCCTGAGCTCTGGACAGGGGTTGTGGCTGGAGACACCAGGTGAGGTCAAGGTAATCAAGGCATATAAGGCCCCTGAGAAGCACCTAAATATTGAGCTGTGCCAGATGTGGTCTTCAGTGAAGTCCATAGACTCCTTTGGATCAAATCCTCCACTCTTCATCAGATTAAGTCTCATGGAGAGAATACTCCGACCACACTGGTTGGGAGTCTTGTTGTGTGAGACCATAATGAAAACAAACCAGTGGTTTGGAGTTTGTCTCCTTTGCACCACTCAGCAGTGTTCTGCCCTTCCCTTCTTTCCTCCTTCCTGCCAGGCAGCAGCTTCAGGTACTGAGCCGAGCCAGACGAGAGCACAGTGTTGTCGAAGGGGATGCCTTAGAGACAAGACTTTTAGGTATTGTGCTTGGCTTGTCTGTGAGCAATGACATGAGGTTGTCATGTCAAGCCCTGTGCACCACCATGACAAGGACACTCACCACACTGATGATTAACTGCTCATTAATGGGGTGACACCAGACTGAAGGAACAACATAGGAAAACACAACCAGTGATCACACTTTCCTACAGATTTTCATGGCATACCCAACATGTGATGAGCTCCTGGAACTTACTTCATTAGTGCTGTCAAGAGAGGGTCGAAGGGTTGCATATGTAACATTCCTATCCTTATTCTGTTTAAAGGAAAGAAAAATGGGGTGGGGGGTGGGGTGGGGCGAGAAAAGGGAAGAAAAGAGAACTGTGCTTTGGAAATTGGGATTTTTTTTTCTATTGTTTGGCCAGTCTGTTACTCCTGGGAGTTTACTTTTTTTACAGGGACTTTTACAGGGACCAGATGAGCACCACCACATTCTTTTGGCCTTTATCAGTCTTCTGTTGAGCTGGGCTGCTGCCTACCATCAGGAATAAGTCAGTGAACTTGGGAGTCTTAAAACTGATCTGGCCTGACTGTTCCATACTCCCTGTGAAAACAAAGTCTTGGTGGCACCATATGGGCTGTTACATGAGTTTATTAAAAATTTTGATGAGCACTCAGCCCTGTGATCACATTCCTGCTTATGGCTTCTGTGTTCTTTCCAATGGCACTGCTGCCCTTAGACAGAGTGCCATGGATTTGCACTTCTGCCACCTCCTTGGCAAGGCTTTACCAAAACACCTGGAAAAGACATTTCTGCTGCTCAGCTGTTGCATTGTCTGTCCTACACAAGTACCAGTGAAATTGCCAAGTGTTGTGGCATAACACCTCCCTGTGGGGTCACCAAAGTCTTGCTAAAATTTATTTACAGCTAGGTTGTCCAGCTTCTGGGAACTATTATGTCACTGAGCCAGGGGTTTAAATTCAGAGAGTCAATACCTTGCCATACCCTTTAGCCCCTGTAATCTAGCCACAAAAGCATCAGCGTCTCTTATTTCCAGTGACTTTTATGGCAAGGAGATGATTTGTTTGCTCAGCGATCTAAGGTAGGAGCCATCTGCTGAGTTTTGCTTGCTGTTGGACGTCACAGGCGGGCTTCTGAATACACCCCCAAAGTAACAGCTCATCCACCAGATCTGGACTTGTGTAACTGTGGAGAGATGAGCACTATTCTTAGGGACAGCATTTTGGTGGAGTCACACCTCCAGGAGGTGTGAATCTAGCCCCTGAAAAGAGCAGATGAGAATAATCCCTCACCCACAGACAACATTGCTCTGGTGTCAAGTTTCGCATCTGGAGAGCTTTAGGCTGACTGGGTAACCACGCTCAGACCTGCTCATTTAGGACACAGGTGCATGCAGGGACTGCCCTCGCACAACCAGAAGTCTAGGGCAGATCAGGGAGTAAATGTAAAGCTCCCCATCCCCATCTTCATGCTTAGCCCATAGAACTGCTCTTCTTAGCTGTTGGTTTTCATGAATCTATAGGAAAACCAGAAGTTTTAGTAAGGCCTCTCAATACCTTGTATTTATTGTAATAATTGCTGTTACAAAGATTATTCCTCTCCATGACTTTTTTTCTATGGGAGTCTCCCCTACTGAAGGCAGAGTGTGGGGACAGTGAGGCAGATGATGTATTAGAAGCATTGCTTGTGAAATGATGGACTATTGAATGCACTGCAGTGATGCAGGCTCCTGTAGCATCCCTCCCACCCCAGAGTCAGGCTCTGGTCCAGCTCTAAAGGGTTTGATGATGTTAAGCATCACAGAATAGGATAAGATCAAGAGCAGAGGCCAACTGAGATTTCCCTGTGGCAGGCCAAGAGCCTGAGCTGTCAAAGTACACAGCCCTGTGGTATTGCCTGAAAACATAATTGATAGCTGAGAGAATTGGGTTTGTTCAGCCTGGAGAAGAGAAGGCTTCAGCGTGACCTAGGTGTTGCCTTCCAGTAAATGAAGGGAGCCCATAAGAATGATGAAGAGGGACTTTTCACAAGGGCATGTAGTAGACAGGGCAAAGGAATGGCTCCAAACTGAGGTTGGGTTTAGATTAGATACTGGATTCTTTTCCGTAAGGGTGTTGAGGCACTGTCACAAGTTGCCCAGACAAGCAGTGGGTACCTCATCCCTGGAAGTGTTCAAAGCCATTCTGGGGCAACCTGGTCTGGTGGGATGTGTCCCTGCCCATGGCAGGGATAGGTGGAATGAGATGATCTTTAAGATCCCTTCCAACCCAAACCATTCTATATTTCTGTGATTATATGATACCTTGCATAGTGCTTCAACTGTATCTGTAATGTAGAGTTTTGATTTGGGCAGGCTGAAGTTTTCTCTAGTTTGTCATTATAATTTGCTTTTGATATGCCTTTAGCCCCTGAGGTCCTTGAACAAGTTATGTGTTGAATTAGAAATATTTATAGTAATTACAAGTTCTTTTTTCCTGGTGATTAATCTTAATTATAGATTCTAGAATAATGAGAAGATCCATGATAATACTCCCTGTCCTTATCCTGAGGTCTAAAGTGCCCTAGTGTCCCAAAAGACAGTATGTGCCCAACAATATCATGATCCTGAATGGAGACTATGGAGAAAACACTGTTTATCCAGATTCCTGCAGTTAAGCATTTGGAAGCTGTTATGTCTGGGGTTTTTACCATGCCTAATGGCAATAGGAAATAAAATGAATGGCTGTGGTTCATTCAATGATTTTCCTGACGTAATTAATGGACAGAAATAGAAGGCAGGAATTGAAATAAACCACTCCCATTCTTTTCTTATTCCCTTCTGAGATTTTTGCAGGCAAAGATCTATAAACTTTTTCTGAGTGTTTACTGAGTAGTTTTTCCCATGTTATATGTAACCCTCTGAAATCTGTTGACGCACAAAGGTCAAGTCCCTTGCATTTACTTTTTCCTGCAGCAATAATCTTCTGTTTTTTCTTTAAGTAATTGGTCATAATACTTGTCCTCAGAATAGTGGGTAGATTTCTTTATTTAGATCCAGCTTTTATTAAAAAATCTGCTAGACTGTGTGCCTGATGGACACAGTCTTGTCAAGCAGTTTAGTTCCTAGTATGTTGGGTTTGCAGAGGATGCTGTTTTTCCATTGCTTCTGTTTCAGCAGTGTCCATGGAGCCTGTCTGCAACACATACCCCACGGTTAAGGGTTTTGAAATAAACCGAATTTAACTACATGTCATGGCATAGACAGAGTTAACCACACTTGCAGGTAGCTGCATGATACTGGGAGACAGGCAATATTGTGTATATGATGATCACTGATAAATATCTTTTCTTGCTGGAGTGCAGTCAACAGGAGGATTTGGCTAGGTCTTCTATGAAGGCTGTTTTAATTTCTGCCCTTTTAGAGATTTACTCATTTGGCTTGTCCAAGGGATAAAACATGATTTTAATGCTGAAAAACATACGCTGTACTGTGTGTCTGAAGGTAAAGAAATCCAGTAACTGCCTAAAATGGAATAGCTTCCCCCACACATACCTTTCAGTGGTAACCTGAAATAATTGGTTTAGTGCTGGAAACATGCGGATGCATGTCAGTGTAGATGTCAAGATCCCAGATTCATGCATGGGTAAGAAGTGGGCTATGATTCATACTTAGGAGCTTCTGTCCTCCCACCAGCTTAGCAATATCTAAAGGCTATTACAAATACCACAATCACCATTTTCTCTGCTGTTGAACCAGCATATTTATTATGGAATTCAGGTGTGCTTCATATCTGTTACACCTTAGGTTCCCTGGAAGGGGGTTAATGGGCATTGTCTGGAGAGCTTCTAGGGGGAAAAATTTAAGATGTTTTCACAACAGGGGGGATTCATCCTTCCAAAACTAAATCTGGACCAGGGCCTGTTAAACATCATATGAAAAGATGGTCTAGCACACCTAAAAACTAAAGGGACAGCAGCAACTGGTGGGTCAGTATGATGGATTGAGCCTGTCTGGCTGGTGTCACATATTGGACCACACTACTCTCATCTCTTTGGGGAAGAAAATACCCCCTTCTGCAATATCAAGCTTAGGTCTTTCTGTGGTTTGCAAAAGACAGACTGGGGAGCAACCACTTCTTGTGGCTGGAGAGGCCGTCCAAAATTAGAAAAGGAAACTGGAAACAGGGAACAGAGCTGCAGCTCACTTACTGAAATAGTGAGTTCTTGTATTAGTGATGTTTGCACAATGCCACATCCTAGTGATTTTTGTGGAATAGAAACAAGCCACCTATTGAAGCTGCTGAGCTGAAAGTTTGTTAATGAGCTGAAAATGATAATAATAACATCATATTCTGCTCCTGGGAGGACATACACCTCCAGCAGGGTTGTCCAGCCAATGGGTTTTTAAAAGTATCAGACAAGCTACAGGTGGTTGACCTGGCATGTGTTTTCCAGCCCTGGTTTGTAGATGATAACAGCAAAATTGTTGTCTTCTGGTTACAGTTCTCAATTTTCTTTGTGCACTCTGTAAGTAAGAAGACTATTAATAAAAGGAAGATGTTGTGAGCAACTACATACAAGTTTATCTACCTGCAGCAGCATTGGCATAAGCTGAGCATCATGTTTTCACCCATTTCAAGAGGAATTCTGTGTTTATCCAGACTTGGCATGATTGTGTGGGGGAAAAGGAAACGCTTTTTGAGCTGATGTTGGGAACAATGCTATTGCTAAATATAAGCAAGTAAGACAGTTGAAATGTGTTGTGCTGTAATTTTGTTTCCTGTTTTACCAATCCTACTTATTTTCATTTTTTTCCCTACAGAACAATTCAATTAAAACATCGAAATACAATTTCTTCACTTTCCTGCCTCTCAACCTGTTTGAGCAGTTTCAGCGAATAGCCAATGCTTACTTCCTTTTCTTGCTGATTTTGCAGGTATGAAGTCAGTGTGCTGTTTCCAGCAGATTGTTCTCTGTTATCAAAGCCAGTCTATGTTTGACAGGTGTAATGAAGTGCAAGCTATATTCCTGGTGTGAATTAGCATCTTAGTATAATCTTACAGTACATAGAAAGTAGGGCAGAAAAAAGCAATTTTCTCTTTTACCTTTGGATATGAGAGTTTGAACTAAATGAAGGGAAAAAGTTAATTAGTTTTCAACAAATCATGCAACTTTTTCATGTCTTGCCCTACTATCCCTTTGTGTCTACCTCTGAGTGCTCCTGGCTGTCCTCAGATTTGCATTACTTATTCATCCTGTAGTATAAAGCCAAGTTGTCTCTTACCCATAGATTTTAAGGTGAACTCCATAGGCAGTCACAAAGGAGAACAGCAAGAAGGACACCACATTTGTAACCTGTGGTGTTTCCCTGGGAAGGAAGGAGTTAACATCAGGAAGGCTCAAGGTTGTGGCTAGTTTGCATAAAGCTGGATATTGCTGCTCCCTTCTCCAGGGTGAGGAAGGTGTCCAGTGTGGAGTGTGTCAGACACTGGCAGCACTACTGAACCCTGTGGATTGCAATGGCATTGTGTTGCACTTTGCTCATCACTGCTGCTAATGATACCCTGAAAGCTGAACACACCAGATAAATTGATATCAGGATTTCTGCCCCTTTGCACCTTGCTGTGTACTCTGCCATTGTTGAGTCATATCAGAATACACGTTATCGAAAGAAGGGTATAATTTTGATTATATTTCAAGCTTAATGTTTTAAAGTTGATCATTTCACTGCACGCAAATTTGCAAAATAACTCGTTTCAAATGCTTTTTTTTTTACAATTTCAGCTCAAAAAAGCATAGGTGAAATGTGGTTCAGCCTTCAGCAAACCACATATGATCTTTTTTGCTTATTTGCAGGGAATGAATTTTTGAAATTACAGTGCATCTGTATTTTTCAAGAGAAGGTGCCTTTTCAGCTGAGCTGAGAGCACAGTTCCTACGTTGTTGTACTGCACTCTAGCTGTTTGTCTGTCAAATTCATAGTATTTCAAAGTATTTGCCTTAAATTATTCCACTGTGTGTTTTGCTAGGGCATCTAGGGTTGACTATATATAAAAGCACACAGCTTTTTCTTTACATCAAGGTAGCCTAAAGAAGGCAAGCATTAATCTACATATTCCTCACTCCATCCCTGTGGGACAATTCCTGCATCAAGTGTGGATGTGATGGGCAGGCTGTGGGGACTCTGTCTCCCCCTCCTTTGGCACAGACCAGTGGGACATGCATTTTCCAAGGTAGGTGGGAAGGCAGCAGTTGCAGCCTGTACAGCTGAGCAGGACTATGGTGCCTGTAGGATCTGGGCTGTGACAGTGCATAACTGCCAACTTCACAAGGCACGTGGAGTTGGCACTTCCCAGATCCAAACTGAGGGACATGCTAATGATGGTTTCACATTGCTTCCATCCCTAGTTCTGCGCCTATAGAGGAAGGGAAGAACTGTGTGGGAGTCAGACATCTCCCTCTGCATGACTGGCAGCCTAAGAGAATCACCTTCAACTCTTTGATCCTCTCACTGTTAAAGATGTAGGAAACAAAAGTGGCTGTGCTGCTCTTGGGAGAGCAAGGTCAGCCCTGGCAACAGCTTGCATTGTCCATTGATGCGAAATTTACTTCAGCAAAATGTGAGAAGCTACTGAAACAAAGAACAGAAGCTTTTGAGGGCTCTACACAGCTGGTTTTCCTCAGATAGCTCTTGAGTCCTTCACAGTGGGCTTGCCCATGTCAGTACTTCCAAAGAAATACCCTGGGGATTTGGCAATCCTAATTCTGCAAACAATAATAAAGAGCAACCCAGTACACTTTCTTACAGCTCCATTTTTCTAACTTCAATTATAGCTTATTTTGTAAGGAAAACATGGATTCCCTGGCTCTCCCACCTTTGGTGGGGGGGAGGGGGTCATGTATCAGGGATGGAGCTACATTTCTGTCTTTATTCTATATTCAGGTATCATAGTAAAATGTTGTCTGCAGCTTGATTACGAAGCAGTGGTTTTCTGAACTGGCAGGAAATGTCTTAACTCAAATCTTTTCTTCCTACAGTTGATTCCTCAGATTTCCTCACTGGCCTGGTTTACAACAGTGGTGCCCCTGGTGCTGGTGCTGGCTGTATCAGGAGTAAAGGATGCCATTGATGATTTTGTAAGATCTGTATTTCTGACCTGTACTTTGGAGTTGGCCTGTGATTCTTCAGCACAGTCAGTGAAATAAACTGCTTAAATTCAGCTGGAGGCAGGCACACAGATGGGGTCTGAAATTAAGTCCCCAAAATCTATAGTTTGTTACTGAAACAGGAGTTAGAATTTCCAAATTGCTGAACAGCCCAGCAGCTCCATTGACTTTCTCTGAAACAGCTCAGCATGCCTGAAAATGTGATCACTCATAGATATGTCTGGATGCAGGCACAGAAATCTTTTCTTAGGCTTCTACTTTGGAGAACTTATCTTCTGTCTTCTGTTACAATTTAGGTGGAAAAAAAATTGGTAGGAAGCAAGTGCTCAATCCACTTGTGATTTTTCAAACTTGCTGAGCTTTGGCCAAAGTCTGCTGCCATCAGACTAATGGTCAAAATCCCAATTGACTTCACAGAGTGATATTAGAGCTGAGTTTGGCATCTGATTTTCTCTCATTATTAAAATGATTTTGACGTTCAGTGGAGCAATTCCAGAACATCAGTGGCTATGGCTTTCCACATGAGAGCAGAGGAATGAATTTCTCTGGTCTTTACAGACTGAGGTGGGTGGGAGCAATGCCAGCTGAGTCAGGGCTGTGCTAAAGTGACATGTAAGGCTCTACCCTCCTTCTTCTCTCCAAGAGCAAGCCCGGTGTTGCCTGTTGCCCTTTACAGTCTGGTTATGCTCTGTGTCACTGCAGTAAACATGTGCTGGACACTGACTCAGTTGTGACCCTAATCTGCCTGACCCATTCAGCCAGCTGGGTGGAAACCTAAAATGTTAATGAACTGCCTACGGCTTTTGTGTGTTTGGTTTCCTGGAAATGCCTTTTAACCTTCTGATCCAATTTTCAGAATCGACACAAAAGTGACAAACATGTCAACAACCGCCCAGTCCAGGTCCTGATCAATGGCATGTAAGTCCTTTTTGCTGTAGTTCTCACAGGGAAAAGCATTTTATTAGTAATATTTTTGATGTTTTGTGTGTGTGTGTGTGATTCTCAAGGATCACTAAACAATTTAAAATTGAATTGTGTTTCACAGCACTAGTTCATCATGCAGTTTTGGACTATGTGTCTGATTAATGAACCCTAGACACAGTACCAGAATCTGTGCAGACATTATGGCTGTGACCTTGTGCTGACAGAGACTAAACGCTTTCTCTGTTCTTAAGTGTTTATGTTTAAGTAAGAATTTCAGAGTCTTGTATTACTTTACTCCTTACCCCACAAGTAACAAGCAAAGCTATCTTCTGTAGCCATTTATACTCATAGCATTTATTTTCCATTAAGCAAAACAAGGCATTATCAACAAGATATTTCAAATTAAGAAGCTGGAGTATCTCCTTCATGCACTTCATTATGTTTTGAGTGTGTGTAGCACTTCTGACTTAGATGTACCCAAAACATTTCAGCTGCGTGCTTTGGACATTGTACTGCTAGTGCTGTTCTTTCCTGCAGAAAAAATAGCAGAGGCTTTGGCTTTCGTGGCAGACAGATGTGCTTGCAGCTCCATGGAGTCCAACTATGCATAGGACACAGCTGTAGACAGCTGGGAAGTATTTTGTGACTTTTTTCCACACTACAGATAGCAGTACGTTGTGTAAACTGCAACAGATGATCAAACAGTTAAAAATATAAGTGGAGACTGAAGAATAGGGACATAGTTTTTGTGCTCTCTGCTAAGTAAACCAGTTTCTTAGTTTACTGTGTATTAGTTACTGTGTCTAGGAAACAAATTTTGACACAAAAATTTTATAATGTTTTGCCTTTTTCAAAACATGGAAACCACAGATCCTGTCCAGCTCTAACCAACACTGAATAAGCAAGATTGAACTGAGTTCAAGCTTGAGCTCCCAGTCCTGTTTTGAGACTGATCTTTCTCACCTCTAGAATTTTCATATACAGCTATCTTTGCTGTGTTGGTGCTTGCAGTTTAGCTGGCTTCCTGTGTGCACATCTGGCTTAGTTCTGTGAAGACCACTGCAGACATGGCTCAGACAGGCAAGTGCACAGCCAAAGCACCTGCACTGACCTTCCTGAAAGCTGGTTACTCTTGCCCTTAGCACCACTCAGAAAACCTTACACAATCTGCAGTTTTCCCAGATGAATTCTTGCATTCTTGCACACAAAGAAGAGAGGGTTTTAGGAGGCAATGTGGCCCTTAAAGAGAAGGAAGGAAGGGAGTAGTCACTGCAGAGACAAGGACAAGGATAGTGCACATGGACTGTACTGCTGTTGTGGGGCTTGGTCTCAACCCAGCATGGGTCAGCCCAACCAGCGCTTTTATTGATTTTTACTGCTTTTTTTTTTTTTTTTTTTTTTTTTTTTTTTTTTTTTTTTTTTTTCTTTTGTGTACTATGGTGGTCCTCCAGCTTAGTATGGATCAGGACACATCATGGCAGGCCCTGCTTCCAAGTCCTAATGGCACCTACTGTCGGGCTCCAGGAGCAGAGCTAAGTTCCCACTTTCCCAAGAGGAATTTGCTGTATGTGCTTACTTACTAGAGGTTTCCTTGCAGGTTAAAGGAGCAAAAATGGATGAATGTCCAAGTGGGGGATATAATAAAACTAGAAAACAACAACTTTGTGACAGTGAGTACCATTTGTCTCTTTCTTGATCATAGTTAATCTCTGCCACTCTTATCACTCACAAGAAAATCAGTCATAGTGATGATGCGGCAGTAACCACAAGCAGCACTGCTCTGCAATGCCTGCTGACTGTGTGAATTCATGCCAAGTCTGTCTGTCTGTCTGTGCTCAGGCTGATCTCCTGTTGCTGTCAAGCAGTGAGCCACACAGCCTGACGTACATCGAGACAGCTGAGCTGGACGGGTAAGTGAGCCTGGCTCTGGCGTGCAACCACTGCCACCACTGCAAAGCCACGTTCCTGGTGACCCTGGAATACCTGCAATAGCTTTGGTAGCAAGAGTTTCATAACATGTAGAATAAACTTTGGGTAGGTATCTTGAAAGTAACATCTTCTGGTGGATACTTTTGCTTCTTGAGTGCAAATGTCATGTGAGGAGGGGACTTTACTTTTCAGTGACATACGTTCTAACACTGAGAGTTAGTTAGACACATGTCCCTGCAATATCCCCCATCAGAAGCTGTTGCTTTTTTCTCCTCTAGTATTTTCCTTGAGACATTATCTGGGTGAAATAATCATAATGAATAATTCTGGTAATCTCCTTTGGTCTGCTATAGAATAATATCAATGCAAGCACACAGCAAAGGCTTCCAAATGCTGCCCACTCCAGGACACAACTGGCTACAAAACCAGAGGGCTGCAACTTGTATTAATTGGAATAAACTGGAACTGACTCATCTTTATGACCCAGTTTGCATTACCTTTTCTGCGTTGCCCAGAACTAGCAACAGTCTGAGTGATTAAGCAAGACCAGAGATTTGAAGAAATTGTGTCTCTCCCAGGACCCTACAGGCAGCCCTCTGGACTTTCCCCATCTGATTTCTGCTTAAAATGGGTTTGTAGTTTTCATACACACTAGTGTCACTTCTAAGAGGCCCTGAACAAATGCAGTATTCTTTTGACATTGCATTTCCAGCTCCTCAGCTAGCTAGTCCCAGAACAGAAGTAATCTTCCAGATCAGAATACCACGGGAGAAAAGATTCAGAGCTCTCATATACGCTTAGATACCTTGGGTTTAAATGTGTCATGAGTGACAGGGTAGAGAGTGCACTGCTCTGGGGTAAAATTAAGAAGACAGAGCCTCTTCACCTTTGGTACCATGCTCAGAATTCCTCTGAATTAATGTCATTGCAACTGAAAGGGGCAATCTACACCATTTGGCCAGGTTAAACAGATGTACAGTACCACAGTCCATCAGATGTCTAAGGAAGAAGACTGTCCTCAAGAGCAGAAGTGAATTTCAAGGAGAGCCTTCAGTTCATGTTTTTTTCCTATATTGTTTGTCACAGTGAAACAAACCTGAAGGTGAAACAGGCACTGACAGTCACTGCAGAGCTTGGAGAAGATCTTCAGAAGCTGACGGAGTTCAACGGTGAGTATAAATGGAAAGTTCACTTTACAGATTACAGAGAGTGATTGGGACTCTTCCTTCCAAGCTGTCCACTGCTCCCTGCTAGGTCTTCTCTGGAAACTGTGCTGGCAAAACAGAACAGGCACTCTGCAGTCAGTACAACAGGTATCAACACCACATGTAAAGGAAAAAGTCCCTCTTTGCTTGCAGGTTTTGGTGCCATGCATGGCTATAACCTAACTCTGCATTGCTGGCAATTCTTCTGGATGGGCACTTTCCTTTTGTGTCTGTCTGCACAAGTCAAGACTACCTACCTTGAAACCCAGCACAAGAGTTCACATAACTGCACAATGGAAACTATTTTCCCAAAACTTTATGCTTAGTTCAAAACATTTTTACACTGATGTAGCAATGCTGATACACTGATTACATTTATCTTCTGATCAGTGGCACTTCCCAGACACCACACAGACCTGAGGACTAACTGTGCACACAGGACAGGTGACTGAGCCTTGCCAGCCTGAAGCCTCACCCTGAAGCTGTTCTTTTTCTCTCTCAATGCAACAATAAAGACTGAGTTTTAAAATATCTAAGGGCAAGCGGTATAGATGGGCTTAACAAGAAATGTGTATTTTCTCAGCATTGTTTTCTGTGTCAAATACAAAATATAGAATAGAATAGAATAGAATAGAATAGAATAGAATAGAATAGAATAGAATAGAATAGAATAGAATAGAATAGAATGTTTTAATTGGAAGGGATCTACAATGGTCATCTAGTCCAACTGTCTGACCACTTCAGGACTGACCAAAAATTAAAGTATGTTTTTAAGAGCACTGTCCAAATGCCTCTTAAACCTGATAGGCTGGGGGCATCAATCACCTCTCTAGGAAGCCTGTTCCAGTGAGTGGTCACCCTCTCAGTAAAGAAATGTTTCCTAAGAGGTCCAGTCTGAACCTCTTTTGGTGCAACTTCAACCATTCTCATGCGTCCTGTCACTGGATACCAGAGAACACTTAGCAGCACATACAGAGAAAGGAGCTAGACCTGTCAAAACCAGAATACTCCATCCTCACACATCATCTGTCTGTGGAGAGAAGATGAGGGAACAGACCAAGTGGTGTTAGTCACGTTCTGCAGTGCCCTGCTGGCTTAGATATGAGGTCAAGATTACAGGAGGAGTTATTATGGAAAGGGGTGGAATGAGTGCTGCTGTCCTTGGAACGCCTCAAGGATTGCAGGCTCTCAGGAAATACTTTTAGATATAGAGGCAAAATAATTTTAGGAAAAAAAAATGTTTTTGAAATAAGTAGATGATTCCAGGACAAGTGGTGGGGATGTGGCAAAGAGCACAGCTGAGACTGTCTCTGGTAGAGTTCCTTTTGCCTTCTTTGTTGAGGTTTTATGCAATAATATGTGTGGTTTTTGCCAAGTGTCAGCTCAGTACATCAGGATTTCTTTGAAGTGATGGCTGAGGTTCTGAGTGTTTTAGGTCTTGAGAAATATGTTTTACATGCACAGTTAGATGCTTAACGTTAATAATTGGAGTGGCATGCCTTAATTATGTTCCTGAGCAGGCTGAAGTGTCTATCAATTTGTAAGCAAAATCTTAATCTTAGATAATTTTTCAAGCATGCTTAGTGTGATGGTTATCTAAGGACACTGTGTTCTTGGAAGTGCTTGATTAAAAAAACATTTTCAAATATTTTGGAAAATTGAGAATTTTTTAATTGAATATTTATTTATTTATTCTCTAAATCTCTATTTTACTTATGTTGTAAATAGAAGTGGCCTCTTCACAATACTTAAAATGAATAAAATGTTTCCCAGGATGATTTATATTTGACAGTGTACTGGGAAGAGTGCCTGGAATCAGACCCAGCCTTCCATTTCCCTTAGCAAACCTCAGTAGAAATATTTAAATATTTATGTAACTCTTTATCTAATTACTTTTTAAGACAGGAAGAGAGGACAGGGTTGTGCAGCTAATACAGGCACTCAGTGGAATGCTTAATGTGAGTTATGATGTTTGTTTGATAGTTCAGATAAGGAAGATGCTTGCAAAACACTGAATTTCTTTGTTTGATTTGGGGAACTGGGAGACCAGAAAGGCAACAATACTTTTCAGTTACCCTCTACTTACCACAGTTGACTTGTCAGTATTTAACCCTATCAGCTGAAATGTATTCCAGATACCTTATTGCTGTTACTGGGCAAGGGGGACAGGAAACATGGTGCCTGGCTGTGGTACCTTCAGTTGCAGAGCTGCTGGGCTCAATGCAGCTGCCCTGGGGGGATCTTTGGAGCTTCTCACTCTTTTGTGGTCAGTCTCATTTGGATGAATCCCTTCTGATCGCAAAATCATCATGTCAGAAGCCCAGACCCACCTGCTCATGGGAAAGCAGATGAGATACTCACAGGAGCAGGCAGAGTGTTCCTGGTGGGAGACCATGTCCTGGGTTTGCTTTGCATTGTGCTGTTTGAGGTTCCAGTGCAGAGCCCCTGTTTCCTTTGTGCTTTTCAAGGTGTTTGTGAGGGTGGCAGTGAGATGGGCCTGGTTACTAGAGACTTTCAGAAATGATGGGGCACAGGTCTGGTCCTTGTTGGACTAACCAGACGATAAAATAGAAGAGCAATGCAGTTGTTAGTATGAATTCTCATGCCACATGTGTCACTGAATTTCCTAATTATTCAGTCTTTCATGTCTGATGGTTTGTCTGCCCTAGATTAGAGCTGCTTTTTTGATCATTTGCATAATGTTTGATTTTAAATCTGTAGTGGTGAAGACAATCATGACACTTAAATCTGTACTTTTCTTCTGTACTTCTCTGGATTTTGTTTCCAGTCTCTTGAACCTGGTGTGTAAATCTGAGAGCATCTAGAAGAACTGTACTCTCTGCAAGTGCTAGTATTTTAGTAGGTATTTATAGCCTGTGATGAAAATAACTGCTGATAAAGTGAACAGACTGAACTCTTAGGTCACCTTTCAGTAAGGCATCTTTGTATTTTCTAGTTCTCAATACATCCACAAGGCTTTGCTTCGAATCTTTAAATGTCAGCTGCAGCAGTTGATTTCAATAGTCATTTTTATACTGAGGTATCTGAACAAATTTTATTACAAGAAATAAATATAAAGCGTGGAAATAGACATTCCAATCACTTACAGTGTCAGCTCAGTGGCCAAAGAAGGTAGCAGTATCTTTTTATGCACTCCTGGGACTTGAGGTATAAAACAGATGAAATTAAAAATCAGTGAACAAAGACACCTCAGTTAATTACTCTTCTGCAGCCTTTAGGCTATGATTCTATTCGCTTGGGCTTCTGCAGTTTGAGGGAAAATGAAATAGGGAAAAAGGTGATGTCAGCACTTTAGCTAAAGTTATCCAGTGACGTCCTACCACTATGAACTTGCTGTGAACGGATTAAAAGTATGTTGCAGGTTCAACATTTCTTCTCACCCACATAGAAGCTGTGAAAAGTTTGTACTCTACCAATAAAAATTTGCCATGTTCAAAGAATTGGATAAATCCAAGTTCACTGTGGTCCCTTCAATTATGAGATGAATATGGGGAAGGAGCAACATCCCAGAACATTAGTAAATATAAGATAATGAATGGGAATGACATGGTTAGGAATCAGCTGTAACTAGAGTGTGAAATATTGTCTCTCTGAGGAACAGCTGGGAATGCAGTATTGATGGCACCTTTCTGGACCAAGATTTCCATTTTTGCTTTTACATTCTTTTTACAGGAGAAATCAGATGTGAGGCACCAAACAACAAACTGGATAAATTCACAGGAACTCTTACTCTTCGGGGAGAGAAATATGCCCTGGACAATGAGAAGATGTTGCTGAGGGGCTGTACTATCAGGAACACAGAGTGGTGCTTTGGGCTTGTTATTTATGCTGGTAGGTAAAAAGACTGACATGCAATTGCAGAGCCCTGCAGCACTAGTGTGGGGATACATCACACCCAGCATGCACAAAGGAATCAAGTATTTATGTTTCTACCAGGCAAGAGAAGAAAAAAGTTTCTTGTTTCAGAAATCCATGCAGCAAAGTACAGGAGGGAGTTTTGATCGATGACTAATAAAGAATGTAACAATTAAATTTGGTGAAGAATTCTCTCAAGTGTATTGAAATAAACACTCTGTATTATTTCTATGTGATTTTCATCCACATTGGAATATCAGAGTCATCAATAATATTATTGATTAGATCTATGCTGTTCATGAGCATAGTCTATCTATTGTTTCTATACTCCTCTAGACATGTGAAATAATGCATAAAATGTCACCAATAACATAGCAATACCAGTTATGCTGTGAAAAGTGATTAAACCTGAAAGGAAGAGTTGAATGTTGAAAGGAAAGAGTTGAGTCAAAGTCCACATTTAGTGGCTTTCTGTGACTCTCTCCATATAATCTCAGACAAATGACTTAACCTGTTTCTGCCCAAGTTTCCTACTGGTACTTTAAACTGTGTGTACCTGACTTCATGAGAGCTGTGATGGTTATTTATGCTGAAAAGCACAGTGGGGCCTCAGAGGGAATCAGCTTTAGAACAGCTAAGCTTTATTACTAAAATTAACAAGTGTGCTTCATCTCCAGGGCCAGACACAAAACTCATGCAGAACAGTGGAAAAACAACTTTTAAGCGAACAAGCATCGATCGGCTCATGAATGTCCTTGTGTTGGTGGTAAGTCTGATTAATGTGTCTTCCTTTCTTCAGATGTGTTCATCATTTCCAGATGCTCCACCTCTGTCCACACAAATGAGGGAATATCAGAAGTGACTAATGATAAATAGAAAAAGTACATCATAATTTATTAGCAGCCTGAGTTTTGCAGCACTTCTGCCAACCCATCCTGCAAAGCAAGGCCATTACATTGACAGAATTAAGGACTTTCCTTCTGAGCTTGTCATTTACTCTGCTCTCCCTTTTCTCCTCTGCATTTTTGCTTGAGAAATATTTTGAAGCCTGCAAAGCCCTTTTTTCCTTCTAGTAATTTTGTCATTTTCTATTTAAGTAAACATTAGCAGTTCTCTCTCTTCCTCCCGATTTCTTGGCATCGGTGGTGATATCTGCATAGGACTTGGTAATTGAGTTTGCTAATTTACATGATGCCAGCTCCTAACTTAACACATTAGGGTAAATTATTAGACATGGTCTCATTAATGCTCAGAAGCTGGTGTTTTAAGCAGCTGGGAAATTTGAGAACACTAATCTTACATAGCAGGCACTGTCCTCGGATTGAAAAACAGATCAAATTTGAGGGTTAAGCTCATCAGTGCTTTAACAAATACTTCCAGGCAGAAATAGTGATTCTTTCACAGACTCTCTCAAGATTTTACTGCTTGAGTTCAAAGCCACTCAGGGAAGGAAGACATACACTCTGACACTACTTTAATCAATGTTGCTTGAAGAAAAGGTCTTTCGTTTCAGATTTTATTTCCCTTTGAGTGCAAATTTGTCATGCTTTCCCATGCATGCTGCACCACCTTCAGTTTATGACACTAGGAAGGTCTGGTGGTCAGTGCTCACTGTTCCTGCTTCTTCCCTACTACTCTTGCTCTCCAGATCACCCTAGCAGCCAGCTGGGGACAGGATCCATTCCCAGGCACTGGAACAAGCTCTGGGGGAAGAATCCACCAGAAGTCTGTGCATTACAGCAAGGCTGTCCTGAGCTCTCCCTGCCCTCTCTGACTTCGTGCCTCCTCAGCACAGGGGCTTAGAGTGCAAACATCTCCAGGGTGGCACCACCCTCCAACCTTCCCATTTTATCTCAGCCTCTGTATTCCTGGTTTTTTTTCCTGGGATCCCAAAAGTCCTTTAGGTGAGCCTGGGGGTGCCCAGCAGTACCACAGCACAGAGAGCCACTCCAAGGTTAACTTCAATCCCTCTTGAGGCCTTGCTCTGTGTACAGTAAGGACATGCCCTTAATTTTAATAGTCTTGCACCACTCTCTACCACAGGAAAATCTTGGTTTATCAAGCTTAGTTATCATCAGCTTGTTTCCCTCAATGGTTTTTTTCCCTTTCTCCCCTAAGTGGATAGCAAAACCAAACAAGTACATTCAAAATTTTTCAAGCATTTAAAGAATTTCACATTTTCATAGGTGTTCTGCTATTTTCTCACTGGAGAGGAGAATGGTCTGTGGAGGGATCCACAGGGCACAGAAACAGAGCAGAGGAAAACTGAACCAGGAATGTGAAATTTAATGTTCAATTAAGATTTGCTAAATCTCACAAGCCAAGGGTCCCGCCCAGGACTTTCAATCTGTTTGGCCTCTCTGTATAAAAACAAATGAGATGAATTTACCTCCTGGCTCTGTTTTAAAAAAACTGAGCAAGTTGCAGCCGATTGCATCAGCCTCTGCCTGGGTTCTTGGGCGCTGGAGGAGCCAAGGGTGTGTTTGTCTCTTTACATATTTTTAAGGAACCTAAAATTTTGATGTCTAAGTAAAGCTCTGTCATACATTAAACACCAGACTCTTTGCACACCTAAGGGGATGTGGCACTGGGTTTTTCCAGCTCACTGGGTGGTCGAAGGTTACAGAGTGTGGTCATAAAAACAGGCAGTATATTGTGCTCCTGAGTTGGAGAATAGAAAGCAGCCATGACTTACTATAAATAGGTAATTTAAATGTAGTCAAACTTACTCCACTTTAACACTGGCAAAGTTATTTTGTGTTTGTTTGCCCATAAAACTTCCAGGCACAAAGCAGTGTTTAAGCAGGTTCACCAAGGGAGTGCCTGTTACATGTTGCTCTGGTCTGCCCCAACAAGGGTTAATCAGAAGCAAACCTTCCCAGATGGCAGTCATAGCTGTTTTGTCACATTTGGAGGTGTTTCTCATCAAGAAAGAAGTTAACGTTCCTCCACTGGGGATGCACTTGCCAGCTCCAGAAATGCTTTTTTTTCTCCAAAATCTGCTTTGTGGCAGGCTAGGGGGAGCAAATTTTCAGAGAAAGAGAGCTCTCACATTCATCTCTTAAACACCTGACTGCTTCAGATCCCAGAGCAGAACTCAAAGTACCAATCAAGAAACTGAAACTGTTTTAATTCACAGTCCAACAGTCAATGTTTGTCTTGAAGTCAAAAGTCACTTCCTCTTTACAAAACTCTTACCAAGAGGATATTTAGCAGTCAATGCATGGACAGGTCCCAGGGAGGGATGGTGCTCATGCTGGAAAGCTCCATGAGCATGCACAAGCTATGATTTTTCATGTCATTCTCTTTAGGGCTGTGGTTACAATTGCAACATCCTGCATGCAGTTGTTTCTGTGCACAGAAATTAATCTCGAGGGCTGCTTTTAATGGATTGGTCCTTCCCATTTGTTTCAGATCAAACAGCATGTTAGTGAGCTTTGTGCAAGCAAGAGTGTTGCACATGAGTGGGGTTATGAGAGCTTTGACATGCCCAGTGCACAGAAAACAAAATGTACATAAATCAAATGCAGCTGTAGGCAAGAGCTGCTGTGGTATAGAATCAGAGTAGTTTGACTTGGAAGGGATCTTAAAGATCATCTTGTTCCAACACCCCAGACAAGGGCAGGGACACTTTGGGAAAAGTTCAGCTCCTGTCTTTCCCCACATATATTTCTACTGCTGAATCACACATTGAAATTCCTACAGGGATTGTGATATTCTGCAAATGGATCATTTTTAACTTCTGGGACAGTGAGGTGGATCATGCCTCCCAAATACCCTTAAGGCCTTATAATTACAATAGCACAGATTGAAGTATGTTTTAATTTCTGGTTCACAGAGGTTTAAAAACACTGCACCACATTCCTTACCAGCAAGCAATATTGTCTCCATTTCACAAGCTGAGCAATTTATTTGGCTTCGCACAATTAAATAGAAAAGCTACTACTCATGTGTGAAATAAATGTGTCCCCTGAAACTCACTCTGCCACCTTTTCTCACTGCAGTTCCCTTTTGTGGCTTTTTGATATTGAAACTTGAGTTGATCAGGCATGAACTTTTCACCAAGTGATTAATATTGCTCCACAGAAGTATCTTTCTTCCTCCCACAGATTACCTCAGCAGTACAAATATTAGCTTTACCATCAATGTTTCTATGTTAGTCCCTCAATTACTGTTTTTTTAAAAGGGTTGATTACTGTTTTAATGTGATTGTTGCTGTGTGGCCTTTACATAATGGTCCAACTTACTAATATTTCCTGCCTAATGATTATCCTTGCAAAAGATGATTTTTAATTGCTCTTTTGTGCAGCCTCTTGACTCCATATCTTCACTTTTTTATTATTATATTGGTTGTTTTATGTGAAATGTTTGGAAAAGACCGTGCCAAAAGAATTGTTTTCTCCTAATTTGTCCAGGAAGGATGACAAGTTAACTGCAGTTTATATCCCCACCATCACCATTTCTACCTTACAAATATTGTAATTATGTTAGCAGGATTCCAAGATGGTGGGTCTTCCCAGTTTTTAAAGCATTGTTAAAAACTAACCTTGTTAAAGGTTAAAAACTATCCTCTAAGGTTCCATCTTTGAATTAGATGAACTTGCTGCATTGAAAATACTTATTAGCAGATAGAGTCACACAGTGCTCTGTGTCAGTGAACATAATCTTCCTTTTTCATCTCCCATAGGGCAGATAAGTCCTTCTTCCATTCTCCTTCCTCTTGGAGGGCTGTCTGTTAACACATTTGCTTTTCACACACCTGTTTAGGACTTTATTTTTTTATTTTCTCAATTCTTTATTACAGTTGGATGTTCACAGTTCTGTAATTCTTTGAAGTTTTTATCATTTCTGTTAAACTTATTTCTTCCTATTCTTTTTGTCTTCTTTTCCAAATAAATGTATTGCTACAGTCTTGTCTTCTTTTAATCAAAAAATGCTTTATGACCTATGTCATGTTTTTGTGTCTGTTAAATAGTGTTCCTGAGCGAGCCCAAATTTTCAGTAAGGTTTCCCAATTTGAAACTCACTTCCCAGTTGCTGTTGCCCTGATTACTTTAGACTTCAGGAAACAGGCTTCTCTGAAGCCCAAGGATACGCATCACTGGTTGGTGCTGCTTTTTGTTTGCTCAAAGGAAATGTAATCAAATTGTGAGGGCAAATACCGAGGCAACCATTAGCTTTGAGAAAGCAATTAACTCTCCTCTAACCATCAGAATAACATCCAGTGCTAAATTCCAGACTGTATGCTGCTGGATTGGATTGGATTCTGCTATCAGAAATAGTGAGGAAGACTGTGATACATCTGGCAAATGGCCAAGTAAAGTCCTTCAGGCAGTTTCTATTCCCAAGTGCACAGCCACATGTTTGAGGACCCTCAGCTCAACTCTCCTCTAATGAGATTTGCTGTACAGCAGACTGCTGTAACCACCCTAGTTGAGATGTCTGTTTGGGATTTAAATCCCCAGCTGTTTGAGGACTTTTAATTCTAAGTTGCCGGATTCTGCACTGTGTAGCTTTGTCCTTGAGGTAAAGATATCATAATTTTGCTGTTTTTTCCTCTTCATCCCTAGGCACATTTTCCTATGATTTAGGCTATCCAGCCCTATCCCATCAGGGTCTTCTGATTAACCGGCACATAATAAATTCCTTGTTGCTAAAACGCAATACATTTTGTTTGGTTTTGATTTGCTTGGTTTGTTTTTCGATTTTTTTTTTTTTCCAGATCTTTGCATTTTTAGCACTGATGTGTCTCATCCTAGCCATTGGCAATGGTATTTGGGAGCATGATAAGGGCTACTACTTCCAGGTCTATCTGCCCTGGGCAGAGGGTGTCAACTCTGCCTCCTACTCCGGCTTCCTCATGTTCTGGTCATATGTGATCATTCTAAACACAGTGGTACCTATTTCACTCTACGTCAGGTACGTGCAGAAGCTCCTTTCACTTTTGATCTTAGGAGAGATACAGCTTTTGCCTTAACTGGGAGCAGCATTTTTCTTAAAACCCGACACAGCCCCATCATGGATGCTCCTACACAATCACAGTGATGCTTTTCTTGTTTCTGCTGCCTTCAGAGGGCTTTGCCAGGGTTGGTGTGGGGACAGCAGTGAGCCCTGGAAGAGGAGAGGATGATTTTGCAGTTAAAGGGGAAGTGTAAGCGTGTAGGATGCTATAGGAGCAGGACTGTAAGCCTGCCACCACTAGCATCTTGGTAACAGTGAATGAATGACCTGTTCGAGATGGCTTCAGGACTGTGTGAGGATTGCCAGGTAAGTAGGTGCAACCAGGTTGAAGTACTTGGTGCTATATGAGCAGTTGAGAGTGTTCTCTCTTCCCAGACAATGCAGAGCTGTGTTGGTTATTGGTGATAGACAAATAGGAGTAACAGGTAGGCAGTATGTCTGTGATACTCTCAAAACTTGGGGCTGGGGTAGACACTGCATAGCCCTGTTCAATTTATCATTGTAGCTACCTTCAGTCGGCTTTGCTACTGAGACTTTCTTTTGTGTTAGTAAACATGAGGAATGAATTCCATTCCTGTCCAGTATGTCACCCAGCAAGGTGAAAATTCATGTAATCTGCAAGCTGATGCCACTCTTTTGCTTGTACTGAGTGACACAGTGGCTCTCTTGGTGTGGAGCTCTCTGTTGTTGGACACATGGCTGTGCTCATCCCCTGCCACTGGGCTCAGCTCAGCCCACAGCTCTGCTGGAAACCACCTCCTGAAACCCTCTGCTCCTGCCTCACTTCTCAGTCTGAACACTTCTGAAACTTTCCAAGTACTTTCACAAAGTACTACTTGATAAACAAAGGAAATGAGTTTGCTGTAAACTCAGCAGATCATATCTGTGGGACTTGCTTCAGCATCCCTTACCACAGGCCACCTATGGACAGATGAGTTCAACCTGTCACTACCTTCAAAGTTGTCTTCTAATTGCAATTGATAATGGTGAAGATAAAGAGCTTGCCCCTTAAGCTAATGACTATTCCATCACCTTCTGTTTCTGTTTCATCAGTGTGGAGATTATACGCTTGGGTAACAGTTTCTACATCGACTGGGACCGTAAAATGTATTACCCGCTGAATGACACGCCAGCTCAGGCTCGAACCACTACTCTCAATGAAGAGCTGGGGCAGATCAAGTACATCTTCTCAGACAAAACAGGAACTCTCACCCAGAACATCATGTGTTTCAACAAGTGCTCCATCAATGGCAAATCCTATGGTATGTTTGTCTCACTCTCTGGGTTTTCTTCACTGTGTGCCTCTTCATTCACAGAGACTAAGTCTGATATCTAGAAGAGAATGCCATGTACGAAGCTGATCAAGTGTAAGGCTACCCATCAGGGGTGTTTGGACAGCTTGATTGCACCACTTGCCATGTATTATTTGATTCCCCTTTTTCCTCACTCTTTTATCTCCCTTTTTCTGCCCACTATTATTCCAGCTAAAGAACCAACACTATTAGTTTTGCCTCATTTGTCCTAGATTTACAACATCTGTACTCAAATTTGTTTTGGTTTTTTTCTGACATCACTAGTTAGGTAATCACAGCTTTTTATGGTATTATTGGAATGGTTAACCAGGTATTGCTAACCTTGCAAAATATAACATGTAACTCACATAACTCAGTTCCTCCTAATCACTTATGAAATCAGCCATCCCTCATGAGGCTCATCTGCAAATTTTGTCAGCTTCTCACACTGTTGTCTCTCAGCAATTTCTCATGTCACAAGCAGTGATTTTCCACATCCTTTTCAGGTAGTTGGAGTAGTCAATGACCTGATCTTTGTCTTTACACCTGACATTCTTCACCTACCAGAATAGAGAAAAGTTTGTAGAGAGTTGGAAAAAATGGGAAAATGACTTGTTAGCTCTGTTAGATCCTAGAAGTTATTGATTTAAAAGGCTTGTTCATGCTATGGCCCCAGGCAGTTTTCTTCATACTGCTCAAGAGGTGCTAGCACTTTGCAAACTGCCTAATTGATTAACATCATTAGATGCCCCAGAGAAATTAGTCACTGCTTATTTGTATATGGATGCTTGCTTTGCCTGTGTCAGACCTGCTGATGCACTGATGTGCCAGAAAGTTGTCATCTTTTCTCAGTGCTATCTGCTGACCTAATAAAGGAAGGTATTTCTTCCTATGAATCTGTGCATATTTGGAGACCACCTTATCTCAAACAGTGTTACTTTGATATCTAACATTAGTACTGCTAAACAGTTTGAAATCTCTCCTATCAAGTGTCCTTAGTTGACTTTTCTGAAGTGGATGTCACCATCAGCATAGATACAGGGTAAGGGTTCAAGAAATGAATGGGAAATACGTGCAAAGAAGGCAAATAATCTATTGCCTGTAATTTTCTAAATGTTTCTCTTCTTCCTAGCACAGTACTTCTCTGCTGCTCAGGGGCATTCTGGAAAGCAATGCCAGAAAGGATGATTTAGTTATGCTTTCCTCTGGAGGCTCAAGAGAAGGAGATGTACAAAAGCCTCTTGCCTATGGTTCCCAGGGAATCAGCTGATGCATGGGTTCTCAGGAAAGGTGTTTACTGTGTTTCTGTTACACTACTGGGGCCCTTATGAAGGCACACCAGCACTACAATTGATTTTGGTCACAGTTGAGGTTGCTGGTGCAAACATGAGTCAATCATTCCTGGAATTCATTGCATTTCTTATTTCAATAGTGTTGGGACTGGCTGGCCTTGGGACAGTCCAGAAAAGTTCCTTCCCAGTGAAATTTTTCTCCAGGCAGAAGTTCTATAATGTTTCTTGGAGATGGCATATCTTCAATTCCTATGACCAGATCATCCATTCAGGGAGAATCAACAGAGCAGCCTTGCTACCTAGATGTGGGAAAAATTGGCTTTGAAAACTCCTTCTCTGTGTGTGTCCTGGGACTGCTGCAAATAGTAGGATCCAGGAGCTGGATTTTGAAAGAGAAGGCACAAGAGAAGTCATCCCCTGGAAGCACTTTCATTTCCTACCTAGCACTAGAAACCCTATCCTCTCCGTGTTCACTTCAAGACAAGTCTGTTTTCCTCAAAAGCCAGTCACTTTTATGGTAATTGCATTGTGTTTCAAGCATCTGTCAGTCTCCAGATACTGTTATGGACCAACATAGAAACTGATTGTTATGTATCATCAGTCATCAGTGCCTATGTCAATGTACTGAAACTTTTAAAATAGATTCTAACTTAGAAACACTTTACTCAATCTTGTGTCTCAGAGGCTGCACTTACCCACAGTTTGTGGCTATAATTTCATCTTTCTTGCTTGCAGGTGATGTGTATGATATGTCTGGGCAAAGGATAGAAATAAATGAGGTAAGTGCTCAAGTGCTGTCAGGATCTGTGCTTTCAGTGGACCTGGATAAGTACCAGTGGACACAACCCTGCACAGCTTATGTTTTTGATCCTGCAAGAGCTGATGCTCTTGATCCTCAAAACAGAGATGTGTGTTCCTCTCTATGCCAGAGAATTCCCAGAGTTAAGTTCCTTTCTAGTAAGCCTGGGTTAAATCTGCAGGCTGGGAACAGCCCACTGTCCCCTCTGCTTCACCTGACATCCTGGTGCATGCACAGCTTTTCTTGAACACTTAACCATTGGTGTTTGTTGGAGACTTGGACACTGGTGAATTTTATTAACCTTGCAAGTTAATTAAAGCTTTAGCAAGGAATTAGTGAGTGCAGTTCACACCAATAGCGAGGTCACTGTCAAATTCCTCTGATGTCCGGACTTCAGAAAGTGTAAAAATGTGTCATTTTTACATTTTTCTTTAGCCTCTGCTTGCAGGCACAAATGCACATCTTCATTTCTAAAATGTCTGAAAGCTGCACACAGTAATACAAATAACAAACAGCAAGATGATGATGAAAATCCCACTCCTCATTCCTGTGATTCATTTCCAGTCCATTTAGAACTTAAATTGCTCACTAAAACAGGCTGTTTGTGCTGAGCACTGTGCCTCCAGCCTGCCCTCTCTCTGTCAGCCTTGCTTGGTGACACACACCGGACTCCTGCCAACTGTCCACCCCACCCTGCTGCTGGTGACACTCTCTGGAGCAGAGTCCTGCTGCCCACACACCCACAGCGTTGCTGTGCCTGGACCTTGCTGCACAGACGAGTGTGGGAGGGGTCAGTCTGTGCTCTTGGACTGAGTGCTAAATGTCAGTGTGCAGAGGTCAAAAGGATGATTCCCATCCTGGAAACTCTGAGCTCATCAGGGATGGGGTGGGAGTCAGAATTGTCCGAGGCAGGCTTGGCAGTCCATTACTCCATGACACATCACGTGGTAAACTTCTGGACATTTCTCCAGTGTGTTCCACTCTGCTTGGGGCTCCTTGTTTTTTGACAAAATGGGCAGTGCCTGTGGAGTTTAAGCTTTACTTCACCTGAATGTCTTATTTTTTCCATTTCAGAATTTTTTTCTGACTTTGGGAGTACATGGTGGATAAGACAGACTTTTGAATTGTTTTAAACTGTGCTCCTGCATAGATTCCACTATCACTATAGCCTCTGACATCATGAGCACGATGCTTCCAAGCAACCATGTGCTGAAGGCAGGCACTTCTTTGCTGTAGGCATCCACTGGTAGTGCTCCTGTTGGAGCATTAGCTGTTTTGGAGCATTAGCTGCTGCTCAGAGAAGCAGTTTAGCTAATTGGTTCTTAGCCTGAGTGCTACCCTGAAAGGCACATCTAGTGCCTGTCCTATCCTATGATTAAATACCTTTCATGACCTTCCACTTCCTTAAATCTACCAATCTCTGTCACAAGCAGCCAGCCCTGCAGGATGGGGTCCTTTGTAAATGCGAGGAGGAGACAGAGGCAGGAACTGGTGCACAGCCATGTGAGAGTTCAACAAATAATACCAAGCCATGTTTTTTTCAGAACACAGAGAAGGTTGATTTCTCATACAACCCATTAGCCGACCCAAAGTTTGCCTTCTATGACCACAGCCTGGTTGAAGCCGTGAAGCTGAATGATGTCCCGACTCACAGGTTCTTCCGGCTGCTCTCCCTTTGCCACACAGTGATGCCAGAGGAGAAGAAGGAAGGTGAGGACTGCTGAGGGCACTGGAGTGAGTGGTTATGTTCACTCGCACCATAGCATGTCTTCTCTCCACAGAAGCTGTTATTGGTCCTTTTGGCTCCCTGGTGATTTTCTGTAGTGTATGACTACACATAAATCAGTGTCTTTGGAGATGCCACATGGGAAGAGAAAGGACCAGGGCATCCACTCCCTGTGTGTTCCTGTGGTGGAGCTGACACTACTGCAAACCCCACATCTCTGGAGTGCGGAAATTGCAGGTGCCACAGCTTCTCTGAGGTGGCAGAGGCTTGCCCTGCTCTCTCTCTACTCTGCTCCTAGCCCCAAAAAGATAGAGTACCTATCCACTGGAGACTCATTAGCTCCTCTCACCCAGTGTTCCCACAGCTACTAGGTCAGCCTCCTCAAATCCCAGACAGGATGAAAACCATGCTTTAAAGGCTAGAATTAATTGACAGGTATGAAATGAAAATACTGATCAGAAAAATACATGCAGTTTTAACTAGAAGGAGCTAAACCGAAGGAACTTGTCCTCTCAGTGAGATGTTAGACTCCAAAGAGAGTGATTAAAAGCCCCAAAAGAATCCAGGGGGCCTCTTGTACTGTCCTGGAGGATGGGTTCGTGGGACTTGATGGAGATGTGTGGACATAAGGTGCTTTTTAGTGCTGCACCTCTGTGGATAGACAGAGGTGCAGCGCTAAAAAATAGAAAAGCAAAGGGACAACTGCTATATTATGACTTAGATTTTGGGTTTTTTTTTTTAACTCAGAAATAAGTCAAAAGTCACACTACATTTTTTTTTCTCTCACGTCAGGTAACTTGGTGTATCAAGCACAATCTCCTGATGAGGGAGCCCTAGTCACTGCTGCCAGAAACTTTGGATTTGTGTTCCGGGCTCGCACACCAGAGACCATCACTGTTGTGGAAATGGGAGAAACAAAAATCTACAAACTTCTGGCTATTCTTGATTTCAACAATGTTCGCAAGCGAATGTCTGTGATTGGTATGTTCCCTTTTCTGCTTTCTTTTCTTACTGACTTTTTAGGTTCTGGAGCTGTCCCTCATTCTGCTATGATGAAGAATTTTTCTAGGAGACCTCCTTTGCAATGTGCTCTGAATAACATTTATTTCTGAGGACTTGAGATGGGCTGCCTTGACTTTATAATTACACAGCTATAGTGCCAGAAGAATACTTAGAGAAGGCAGGTGGGATAAATCTCAACATCTGGACCACAGTGATGCAAGCCAACCTCCTAAAGACACTAAGCTTTTCATATATCTTGCTTCCCTCATTACAATGCATGAAAGGCCTTTCTTCTAATCAGCTTTTAAATTATCAGTGAAATTTGAGGAAGTAGGATAGGAGAAAGCAAGAACAAACTGAGAAAACAGTTTTTTCCCAATAAACAAATTTCCAATTTCTCCCAATCAGAAAATGAAGAAATTATTTAAGAAAGTTTTTGCATCCTTTATTAACACTCCAACTTACTCTAATATTTCAGGAATATTGTAATTGTAGTTACAGTTTACTGATAGGGAAATAGGAGAAGTAGGACCAGTTCCCTAAAAACAAGTTGTTCTTCACTTTTTAGTGAAGTTCTGCCTGTACAGCAGAACTTATTTTCCAAGCAGAGCTTGTCTTGATTCTTGGGAGTTTGCCAAAACTTGGGGAAATCAAGACACTTGTAGAAACTGTTCTTGGTTTTGATGGAAGGGCTTTGTACACCAAAAGACTCAGTCTGGGATTTGTAGCATTTCTTTTCCTCTTCTTCACAGTGCGGAGTCCAGAAGGTGACTTGACTTTGTACTGCAAGGGGGCTGACACCATTCTTTATGAACTGCTTCATCCATCCTGCAACTCTCTCAAAGAGGAGACCACAGAACACCTGAATGTAAGAGCTTCCTTCTCAACAACATCTCTGCATTTGATGTTTTCCTTTTCTTCAGCATACTTTGTCTTCAGAAAAAAAAAAAAACAAAAAAAAAACAAGCAGATTTTAGAAACAGCACTTAAGCACCAATTTTAGGTGATGGAATAGAGAAACAAATTAATTTCTATGGCCTTAGGTCTCAAATTAGTTGCCTAAGCATGAGAACCAGATGCCATATGAACTGCTCCAGGACAGTCAGCAGATCAAGGGAGGTGATTCTGGAACACTGTCCAGCTCTGGGATCCTCAGCATAAGAAGGACATGGGCCTGTTGGAGTGAGTCTATGGCTATGAAGATGATCAGAGGGCTGGAGCACCTCTCCGTAGCTGGGAGATTCAGGTTTGTTCAGCCTGGAGAAGAGAAGGCTCTAGGAAGACCTTATAACACCTTCTAGTACCTGAATGGGCTACAAGACTGCTGGAGAGGCACTTTTTACTAGGGCATGTAGTGATAAAACAAGGGTTTAATAGCTTTAAATTGAAAGACAGAAGATTTAGATTAATTATTAGGAAGAATTTCTTTAAGGGAGACAAGACACTGACACAGGTTGTCCAGAGAAGCTGTGGATGCTCCATCCTTGGAAGTGTTCAAGGCCGAGTTGGATGGGGCTCTGAGCAACCTGGTCTATTGGAAAGCAACCCTGGCCATGGCAGTGGGGTTGGAATAAGATTATCTTTAAGGTGCCTGCCAACCCAAGACATTCTGTCATTCTGTGATTCTGTAATATGGACAAAGATGGCAACTCCAATGCAGGACATTTAGAAGACCTGTGACCTGTTTCTGTGACCCCAGGCACCTTTCCTTTAAGCCTGGGGAAACACCTCCCCAGATGCATTTCACAAATGCATCTTTGCTGTTCCAAACACTGAGGTCCAAGTTGTCCATCAGAAAGCACAGTTAGGCTTGCTGAGATGCCATGACTAGCTGTGCTCATGCTGAGCATTTCAGCCAGAATTCATACCCTAAAAATGTTGAACCTACATCCAAAATTTGAGGCTGTGTTCAGTGTTTATTTAGGTCTCACTGTTCTGGACCTCTTGTTGAGAAATACAAGCCTGAGAAACAAATGCCTGGTTAGTGTAAAGCTTTAGAGCCAGAAAGTAGAAAAGCCCTTTTGAGGTTTTTTTTTTCCCCATAAGGACCATGGATGGTAGTGATAAAATGGTCTGGAATAGATATTTAAAAATACCCCACTGTTTGTGGCCTAGGGTGTCATTTTTTCACCTTTCCTCAGCAAACTTTACCAAGATGCTTTTATTAGTCTGATTTCTGAAGGTCCTTTGTAAGCCCAGGTGACCAGACTGTTCTTCTTGGACCTTAGATCCTCTGTCTCACCACTGTCTTGCAGGAGTTTGCTGGAGAAGGCCTGAGGACACTCGTGGTGGCCTATAAGAGCTTGGAGGAAGACTACTTTCAGGATTGGATCAGACGTCACCATGAAGCAAGCACTGCCTTGGAAGGACGGGAAGACAAACTGTCAGAGTTGTATGAAGAGATTGAAAAAGACCTAATGGTTGGTAATTCAGGGAATCTGGGCCAGGCTCTGGGGGAGGCAGTGAGGGTGGTGCTTTGTCAATAAACAGCTCAGTATGACTTTGGTAAACACTGCTCTGCAAACAGTTCAGTGGGCTGTGTGACAGGAGCAGGTCAGAACACAGCAGCCCTGGGTGTTCACTGGCACCTCCATCAGGAGCCCATAACTGGGGTGTCAGCCACCAGTTCAGGGGAATGGTTTTATTTTAACTCACGTGGGTGTCAGAGTAGCTTTTTCATGATGAAGTGACATACCACGATATCTCCTGCAGGAGATAACGTGGACCCAAATATTTCATAGCTATCCTTTGTATGTGCAAATGGCTGATCTATTTATTTTCCAGCCTTTGAAATGGCAGGCAGTGAATAATTTCCAGTGCCCATGAGAGTGTCTCCTTTGTTCTTCCAGCCCTGGGCAGGATGGGTAGATGATGTCCATGAGCATGTTTGTGTCAATTTGAAATAGAGTTAAGCTGTGATCTTTGGGTCATTCTTCTCTCCCTAAGTGTTGTTACAGTTTTTAAATGCCCTGGAGGATTTGCCTGTGTTTTAGAGCCATGAATAATGAATGAAAAGCATGTGTGTGATCTGAAGAGAAGCAATCCAGCTTTTGCACTCGTGGCAGTGCTTTCTTGAAAACCCAGAAATCCTGGCAGACACCTTTGCTCCTTCCATTAGCTGCTCAGAATGCCAGCAGTGCTCAGGAAAGAAGCAAGTGTGAGCTGGGGAAATGCTGGCCTTTGGAAGTTGCATAGTCTCTCTAGCTGGATCAGGAACTACTGTAAAACAGGGATTGTACAGTTTTGAGGACCCTGTAGAGAAGTTCCCTCAGAGCTGTTACCTACATTGGTAACGCTCATAGCTGATGTATGATGGACATCTCAGGATGCCAAAAGGGATCCCAGGCTTAAGGCTAACCTCTGAATGAATTTAGTCTCCAAGCAGCTGGAGGTCGGTGGTAGCAGTGAAACCTGAAGTAGCAGTGAAACGTCCGTGTCTCTTTGAGGACAGGTTAAAGCCACCAACTACCTTCAAACAGCAGAAAAGGCAGTAACTTAAAAATAATGAAGGTTTGTGTCCTGAGCAGTCTGTGGTGTAGCTGTATGACAGTGTGGACCAGGGGTGGGGACAGGTCTGTTAAGGGCTGGAGATGTTTAGCAGCCATGTGACATCTGCAGTACAGCACAGCTGGGATCAAGTTCCATGCCAGAGGAAGTTTGGGGACATGGATCCAGAGTGTCTTTGTCCCTCTATTAAAGCTCTATCTGCTGTGAAGGGAACACATGGAACAACACAGACCTGTAGCTCTGCAAACATTCTTGCAAATAATTTCATGCATATTCATAATCCATCAGAGCCTGGGAAGATTAGAGCCTAGAACATCTGCAGGATCAGGGCTGTACTCAGTCCAGTAAATTTGCTGAGGAAGAATGACAATCAGTACAACTTTATTCCTGGGGATTTAATTTGTGTTTTCTTAAATAATTAGGTTTAATGCCTTCTCCTTTGGTAGCAGTGGGAGGAGTTAACCAGCTCCCTGCCATTTCTGTTAAGCTGCTAGGTGCCACAGCCATAGAGGACAAGCTACAAGATGGGGTACCACAGACAATTGAAACTCTTGCCAAAGCCAACATCAAGATATGGGTTCTCACTGGAGATAAGCAAGGTAAATGCACTACAGATTTGGTTGTTTCTCTTCTCCTCTGCTGGTGGGGTGGTTCTGCTAAGACTTGTGTTCTCATTCTTTGAAAACTGCACAGAAGACAAACTTACACAGCTTTGCTTCATTGCCAGATATGCAAAATTTCAGTTAACTGGAATTAGACCAGATGACTAGCTGGGGCCTGTCCTTAATTTCTGTCATGAGAGTGGAAGCAGGGTGAAGGCAGCATCCTTTGCCTTTGGAGAGGTGGCAGTAAGCATCCCATAGTCCCTGACATAAGCTGTGAAAAGGTGTCACCTTCATCCAGTTGATCATTCAGGTGAAGAAGGTGGAAAAATCCTTGTCCTGCTTTCCAGAAACTTTAATGTTAATGTGGATGTCGGGTGATTTCAGCTTGTTTCTGGCTCTTTTCATCCCAAATAGAAATGGAGGAAACATAGGCTTTTGGAGGTGGAAAGAACAGTAAACAGACTCCAGTGAATTCTTTTGGAGGCATAGTATTTTCACTGAAACAATGGTGTTTTAGGGGGGTAAAAAGTGTTTGTTTAATTTCATCCAAGACATGAGCAGAGAATTTTTGAGAAAAATGAGACACTTAATTTTGTCATGTTCCAAATGCAACAATTTTGCTATAAAATACAAAATATCTTTTCCAGTATTTTATGGACAAAATGTCATATTCTTTTTCATAGCTGTGGTTTGGGGCTTTTCTGGAAGCAGGGAGAGGGCAAGTTAAAAATCCTGAAAAAAAAATTTTGAATCAACATGAAATGTTTTTTTGTTGCTCCAAATATGTTGCTAAAGGGTATTTTAAGTTTTTTCATTTTGGTAGAGTTATTTTTTTCCTGTGGTCTTGTGAAGTGAAATTTGCTGCTACATCCATCAAAGTGATTCTCCTGGCTCTCTTACTGTTGACTCTGAAAGGCTCCAATCTCTTTTGAGTCAGAAAGAGAGCTTTTGTCATGTGAACAAAAAGGCCACAGAAGTGTGTGAATTTGGGGCTGCTGAGATGGATTATCTTCCTGGTTTATCTTTCCCAGAGACAGCAATGAATATTGGTTACTCCTGCAACTTGCTCAATGATGACATGGAAGAAGTTTTCATTATTGAAGGCAGCACATCTGATGACGTACTGAATGAGCTGAGGTAAATGGCTGAAAAACAGTTTCAGTGCTGTGCACTAGCACTATTTGTGTTTTGTATCATTCCACCTTCTTTTTCTCTGTCAGCTTTCCTTGTTGCAGTTCATTCAGGGACCTTAGATAAGGGAGAGCTGCCTCCCTGAAAGATCCAGAAGCTAAACACAATGTAGAAATCTCCTCTCAGAGTAAATGCTGAAGCTTCTTGATCCAAGAGCTCAAATTAAATAAAGGTATAAGAAAGCAGAGTTAGATAGGAAGTATCAGCTGAAATTGACTAAAAGTGATCCTGAGCTACAAAGGCTTTGGCTCCAGGTTTGACCTATGCTGTTGCTGTACTGCTCTTGCCATCTATTCACATTGCTGTCCTTTGTCTGGGTATGTCTTTTGTCTGGATATTTTTTGGCAGTATCAGAGAACTTACCTTCCTTTTCACCTCCTCTGTAGAAACAGGTTCTTAGGTAAAGGTGGAAAATGGGAAAGGTTCGCAGGCCTTTTCTCTTGGAGTAGATGGCTGCCAGACAACATGCTCAGAAAATTGGATGTCTTTTGGGATACCATCCTTTATGGCACTCAGATAGTTTGACTTAAAATCAGCAGAAGTCTAGCAACACTTGTTAGAGTTTCAGAAATGTGGATGATCTGTGCAGACAGCAGCAGCTAAGCAATGCATATTGTTGTAGGGATACAGTAAAAATAGGACTGAACTATCAATTGATTTTTTGTTTTCATAAAGCTGCTTTTAGAAAACATATTTGCAAGATTTTCAGATTTGCATTATTATCCTGGTCTTTTTTTTTTTTTTTTTAGGAATGCAAGAAAAAAGATGAAGCCAGACTCTTTTCTGGACAGTGATGAAATTAACGTTCAGTTTGAAAAATCTTCAAAAAAACAAATAATTATACCTGATGAGCAAGCAAATGGGGTGTACGGTCTGGTTATCACTGGCCACAGCCTGGTAAGGAAGGTTCAGAGCCTTGCTAGGGATGAGTTCCCTGAGGAGCTTACTGCAAGACATACTGGAAGTCTGAAAAATGCTTTAAAAATTCAGCTCTAGAGGACAAGGGGTTTTTTTCCCCTTTATTGAAGATTAGGTTCAATGGTTATCTGAGACATCAAAAGTGACAGACAATGTTTCAGAAGACATTTCAGGAACAGAGAACAGTTGGCCTTGATCTTTGGTGAACAAGAGGGATAGAGTAGCTGGATCATATTTAATTTCTGGAAACATACTAGAAAAATAATGAGGTTTATGTTTGCAGCAAGATAACATGAGACGTGAGTTTCAATGCCAAGGACATATTCTACTAAATATAGCTGAAAACAGATATGCTTAATTTATAGGATATAGATATTATGACTCAACTAATATATTGATACTCTCTCCCACAATGTTCTTCCAAGCAAACTGAAGCAATACACTCTAGATGAAATTGTGACAGATTAAAGGCTGCTTGGGAAGCGTGGCTCTGAAGGCCTCACTATTGATCTAAAACAACAGTTAGCTGTCATCTGCAGAGGGTTATCCCACATCTATTTGATGCTCAGTGTTTGCATTAACTGCTTAGAAAGAAAGCAGGTAACATCAGATTGGGTGAAAGTACAAAGAAATCTGAGTCAGGCATGATCTGGAAAGCATAGAGGGAAACTGAGTCAGTTGGGGTTTCTGAGCCTGGAGAATCTGATCTTGGTAATACTCTTCAAAATTATAACAGGTAAACAAAGTAATGGAGTTAAACTGAGATAAGAGAGTTCTGGGTGAAATGTCTTCCTGGTGAGAATAGTGAAACTCTGCAATAAATTTTCTATATTAGGAAATTTTTTAGAACCAGTTAGAGGAAAGAAAAAAACAACTTAGATCAATTCAAACCTGTCTGCAAGGAACATTTTATTTATGTCAGGTTTATTTATCTGTTGTATTTTACTTTCCCAGATCTCACTGAAAGCAAATAGACATAGCAAATAGACATATTTAGAAAGTTCTGGGAGGTGCTGCCTCCCAGAAACAAGGTGTTTCTGTTCCCTGTGGTTGCTACCTTTCTTAATGACAGCCCAGAAATTTTCACTTCCAGCTCTACACCAGCCCAGCAAATAAAGAAAATCTCATCTTTCTCTACTTTTGGCTTATGTGCCATGTGTATAGACCCCAAACACTCTCAGACAGTGCCTAGGTTGTTAAGTACCCTTTCTCCGTCTTCTACACTCACCTCCCCTTGAACTCCAGGGCCATAATCCCTGGATTCCCACTTCAAAGCAGAAAAGAGGTCTGTCAGGTTTAGTCCCTGTGCATTGCATGGACATCATCTGGAAGCCCCTTGCCTGTTCCTACTCCATCCCTTCAACCTGCAGCACAGACCCTGAGTGCTGTGCTAGCAGAACACCTCTGGCAGTGATGGCAAAGCTTTCTTTACATTCTTGGAAAAACACACACTCACCTACACCCTGGCAAGGGGATATGTCCCACACAATCTGGGCTGTGTGGGAGCAGCCAGTCCCTACAGTAGACACAATGAGTTTCACCAAGATTATGGTTTTCTCCTCAGTGGGGACCACAAGGACAGTGAAGACAAATCTAGAATGTCATTTATTTATTTCTGTGAGCTTGAACAATGGTTCTGTGATACTGTCATACAATGTGTGTGTGATACTGTCCCACACACAGCACCTGCTCAGTGCTCTATCCCTGCCTGTAGAGGGGTGGGAGGGCAGTGCTGGGCTATGCACACATCTGGTGTTGCCTGAAGAAAGCAATGAACAGAAAATTGTCAGCATCCTTAATGGCATCACCATGCCACTTTATTTGTATGCAGTTGTACCATTAATATAAAAAGTGATAACACTTTGCTGGTGCTGTGCAGCAAGGATATTGAGGGAAAAGCCATCTCTGACTGCACTGACCAGCAGTACTCAGGCTGAACCATGAAAAGGTCTCTTGTTGAGCAAGCCTGCTGTCATGACAGAGGAAAAATGGGACACTGTGACTCATAGCTCTCTGTTTCAAAAAGAAAGAATATGTGGCCTAAGGTCTGTCTGCCTTACACAAGGCAATGGGCCTTCTGAAATGGCTCTGAGCAGGAGTGAGCCTTATAGTTTCCTTCCGTACATGTCGGCTAAAAAGAGACAACAAAGAGCAGAGCCATAAAACATGATCTGAAAGAAATTTGAAAAGCTCACACTGCTCCCTCCTCCTCATACAGAGGTGGAGGGGTGACTAGACATCCAATTATCTCAGTGCTTCTCAAATAGAAATAACACAGCTGATTGATTTAAAAGGTCAGCACTCAGAGTAAAGCAGCCTTCTCCCTAGTTTTGTGTTTTGCTTTGTCATACCCACCCGAGCTTAACTTTTTACATGGTT
>VZRH01001847.1:1067099-1145595 GCA_013397555.1 Urocynchramus pylzowi
TAATTAAGCACTTAACAAATTGAAATCTTTCCTATTTATCTCCCAGAGCTTAAATAGTAATCCAAGAGGGGTGAGGAGAGACTCTGTCACATGGAGATACACAAGGTTGTCTCAGGCCCTGCAGCAGCTTCCTGCTTTTAGTGTTTGACACTTCTGCCCTCAGTCAGGTTGCATCAGCCAGAGCAGGTGCTGTGCATGCCCAGCTGTTTTTCATACCCAGCTGTGGTGCACCCAAAGTGCAAGCTTGAAGGTGTAGGGTGCACAGTGTGATGTGCAGCATGGATGCTCCCTGTGACTGGGTGGATGGATTCACCCACATGGGTGTAAGAGCCTGGCTCAGATGTCGTGGCCACCTTGCTGCACCCTCTTTGTCAGGCCAAGAGTTGCTGTGAGCCTGCCCTGAGCGCTCCCTTTCCTCCTTTCCAGGCTTACGCGCTGGAAGGGAACCTGGAGCTGGAGCTAGTGAGGACTGCCTGCATGTGCAAAGTGGTGATCTGCTGCCGGGTGACTCCCCTGCAGAAGGCCCAGGTGGTGGAGCTGGTGAAGAAGTACAAGAAGGCTGTGACCCTGGCGATCGGAGACGGTGCCAACGATGTCAGCATGATCAAAAGTGAGTGATGGCCGGCAGCCAGCATGCTGCAGCATACTGACTCAAAGAGGTATTTGCTCTCTGAGGTTGGCTAGCAGCAGGAACACATATCCGAGTGCCTCCTGTACCACCCTCTTTGTAGAAACAAGTGTCTGTGTCCCAGATTTTGGCAGATCTCTACAGAGCACTCTCACTACACGTTAGTTGTATCTCCTGCCTTCTGGGTCACACTGGGCTCCTTCAGGAGCTAAGGTTGCAGTAAGTGCCTATTTTTTGGTTTCTACCTTAAAGCAGATAAAATAGTTGGTCTTGATGATCTTACAGATCTTTTCCAACCTAAATGACTCTATGATTCTATGAAAAGCCCACATGGGCTGTGATGTGTCAATCAGTGTGTCTGTATGGCCACCATCACAAGGGCAATGTATATAACAAACAGTTTAGATCATAGAGGGCCTCACTCAAAGCAGAAATAAAATCTTTGTGCCATAAATATTCCATATAATATTATGTGGGGTGTTTTTTTCAGCATTTCTTTGTGTCAGGGCTGTTTGTTAATTATCTCCCTTGAGTTACAGATGGTAGGCTTCCAGGCCTCTCCATCCTTGAGCATCATTTGATGCTGCATTACCTCAGCGAATTTATGAAAAAAGTCCTAACTAGGTATAATTAAATTAAGATTATTCAGACAGACCTATTGCTAATCCTCCTTGTGTTAATTGGCAAGAATTGATTAACTGGAGCCTCTTAATTAAGAAAGAAAAGGCTAAGTAGAGAGCTTCAAGGGAGATAAGTCAGGCAGTCAGCAAAGAAAGGAGAAGAAAGTTAAAGTGTACATAATAATTAGAAACAAATCCAGTCCCCCCATAAGAGTATTGAGACTTTGGGATTTTATCAATTCAGTTCAATGGAAACCTCTGAATCTAACAAACCTTCAGCCATTAAGATTGTATTCATTAGTTAAAGCTGTATAATTAGATGTCACATTAAACTTATGTCCATGTTTAATAAATGAAAGTTACTATTAAAAAAAAAAAGTAACTCTTCTATCTAATTATTTGATTGAACTAATAAAGCCCAGGAAACATAAAAAGACTACAGTCTGCCTTTTAGCACAGTGTCTGAGAAAGTTTAAAATGGTTCGAATATTTTTGCCTGTCTGGGATGATGTTTTAAGGCTGCTGGAAGGACATGCATGTATGTTAAATAAAAGTCACATGTCAATATAAATTGAATTTATTGTTTCATAATAGCAGCCATTATAAACAACAGTATTTTTGCTGCTGGAAAGCATTCTGAAAAAAAACATTAACTGTCACTGAACCTATAATTTCATTCAAATAATAAAAGCCCACTTATGGGAAAAAAGCCAAAATCATAGTGCTGCTGAAAGAATTAGTGCACCAAATTTTTTTTGTTTTTTAATAACTTTTCATTCTGACTTTCTATGAAGGCTGTGAGGGAATTAACATGGTATTCAGTGCTGGATAATTAATTTTAAAAATGGGGCAGTGAAAACTCTCGGTATAATGGCGTGACTAACGACCTTCTTGTTGCAGCTGCCCACATCGGGGTGGGCATCAGTGGCCAGGAGGGGATGCAGGCGGTCCTGTCCAGCGACTTCTCCTTCGCACAGTTCCGCTACCTGCAGCGCCTGCTCCTGGTCCACGGACGGTGGTCCTACATCCGCATGTGCAAGTTCCTCAAGTACTTCTTCTATAAGAATTTTGCCTTCACCTTGGTGCATTTCTGGTATGGTTTCTTCTCTGGCTTCTCAGCACAGGTAGGTCCGGCTTTGGTTTTGTCAGGGTTGTGGAGATGGTCAGAGGGGAGCATCTCTCCTGTGAACACAGGCTGAGGGTGGAAGGCTGGTTCAGCTGGCAGATGAGAAAGCTTCAGGGAGATCTTAGAGCACCTTTCAGTACTTAAAAGTGCAACAAGACAGCTGTAGAGGAACATCTTAGCAGGCCTATTGCAATACAACAAAGAGTAATGATTTTAAACTAAGATTAGATTGATATAGCAAAAAAGTTTTTTGCAATGAAGTTTGTAAAACACTGACAGAAGATGCCCAGAGAGGTGATTGATGCCCCCTTCCTGGAAATATTCTAGGTCAGGTTGGATGGGTCTCTGAGCAACCTGACCTAGTTGAAGATATCTGTAGTGATTGCAAGGACATTGGTTTAGATGAATTTTACTGCACTCTTCCTACCAAAACCATTCCATAAGTCTATATCTAGGGTTTTCAAGTGAAGTATCTGGAAACATTTTACAAGGAAATAAACTAAGCCATTCCTCCCACCTTACTGAACAAACTCAGGTCTGTCTTCTTTAGCCATATGGGTAAGAAGCAGATATGGCTGTCTCCATTGCTGCTGCTGTAGGACAGATGCCTGGAGATAGAATATATACATTATATAATTGTATAATCATTGAGGTTGGAAAATACCTCCAAGACTATCAAGTCTAACCATGAACTCAACACTGCCATGTTCATCACTAAACCATGTCCCCCAGTGCCACATCACCATGTGTTTTAAACACTGACCACCCTTTCAATGAATAATTTTTTCCTAAAATCCAGTCCTTCTCTGGCATTTAGGTGCATTATGAAGCATATACGTCACTTGCAGGATTTTCAAAAATATTCAAAGTGATTGCAACCATCAGCTGATGACACAGATTGGAGTTTAGTGCAGATCTTGTAAGATCTATGCTTGTGCTGCTAGCATATTTGGAGCAAGCAGTTTAACCTGAGATGCCTGTGGGCATCAGGAGCTAGCCAGAGGAGCACATCCAGAGTGAAAAAACTGGTGTTGGTTCATGGCAAACCAGCCTCCAACCAAACACAGACGTGGGGAGTGCAGATATCCAGGGGCTGGGGGTGCAGAGTTGTGCAGAGGGATCCTGTTTTGGCTACAGCCAGCAATGGGTGCTCAGCAGACTGGGCTGGCATAATGTGATCCTTCCCCTATTTAGGGATACTGAGTTTGAGTCATCTCATCCCTTTTGTCTCAGTAACAACTCAAATCAAGGTGTTGCAGCAAGTAATTGCATATACTTTCAAAGAAATGGAAAACACAGCTTTTTGCTAACTTCACTTGATTTGTTTTTGTTTTTTCCCCCAGACTGTCTATGATGAATGGTTCATTACACTTTACAATTTGGTATACACCTCTCTCCCTGTGTTAGGAATGAGTCTCTTTGACCAGGTACTGTTTCTGTTGTCACTTTGGGGATTTTATTCATAGGGGCTTTGTTTCCAGATGTTGGAGCAGGTTTCATGAAGCAAAAGCAACTGACCTTTTGGCTGCATACTATGGTAACCCCTGAAATAATAACCTGACAGAGAGAACTTAAACCACAAAAAAAAAAAGATGCACCAGAGAGAAGGTGTATTCTCTCCTAGTCATATGATTAGGGTTTAAGTAGTCCTGTGAGGAACAGGGAGTTGAGATAAATATGATTACCCTGATTTGGCCTGTAGGTTTCAGTGTGTGAGATTTTTGAGTTAGGCTGCTGCCTACAGCACCAGGTGCCATTGCAACCCTCCCCTGGAGCAGTCATACCCTGCTACCTGCATTCCTGAAGTCTGGTAAGTGACTTCCTACTGACAAGACAAAACAATTAATTAACTAGATCTTTGAAACAGATTTTGCAAGTTCAGCCTTTCTAGTGAGTTCTTTCTTTGGTAATCTCACACAAATTTCAACCTCACTGTTACTGTTTGACAAGACAAAGGAGAAATAAGCTGTTCCTATATGCATTTTACAACTTAAATAAATAGGAATTGGCTACTTTCCAGTGGTTCAGTGCTCCACTCTGGACATTTAAGGGATCCAAGTCAGACAGCCTTGCCTGTGTGGGGAGGCATTTTCTAACCCTTAGCTTCCAGTCAATTCTCTGGAGAACAGATCTTACAGTCTGCTTTAGATGACGTATATATTCTTTCCTCTTTTATCAGCTGTCAATTTTTTTTAGCACAAGAAAGGTAAAATACATTATGGAAAATATGCTCAGGTGACCTAGGGATGCACTGTGCCAGTAAGCACAGCTGAGTGAATTATGTGCTATGCCTTTTCTCATGGAAATGCATGTCACAGGGGCATGGCAGCCCTAACTGGGTCTGTGTCTTTGGTTGGGTAGCTGCCAGCAAATCTGACTGTCTTCTCTGTGCTTTCAGGATGTGGATGATCGCTGGAGCATGCTGTTCCCTCAGCTATATGTGCCTGGCCAGCAAAACCTCTACTTTAACAAGGTGGTGTTTGTCAAGTGCATGTTGCAAGGGATCTACAGTTCCCTCATACTCTTCTTCATCCCCTATGGGGCCATGTACAATACAATGAGGAGTGATGGGAAGGCCATTGCTGACTACCAGTCCTTTGCTCTGATGGCCCAGACCTGCTTACTGATTGTGGTGTCTGTACAGGTAAGGTATCCCAGATAATAATTTTAGGAATTAGTTGTTGTTTCATGATAGCAGCATCTGGAGGGCCATTGACAGCACTGTATTTGCTACAGTATTGTGCATTCTTGCAAAAAAGTCTCTTGACACCAGATTGTCTCCTCAGCTCAACAGAACAGGAGAATCTGTATGTTATAAAAGATCAGGGTGGCAGGAAAAAAGAGTCTTTGCCTTGGGAAGATTGCAGTCATAACAGACAAATTAGTTAAGGCAGAGAATAGAGAAGGACATGTTCTAGTTTTATGGGAAGGGTTTGAAGCACAGGACTGTCTGTCTGCCATCAGGCAGTTATTTATAGGTTCTCCATTATGGAGATGTCTCTGCAGCCTGGCCCAGTGCATGATGTATGTGTGACGCAGCCTGAACTTGCTGGAAGAAATAGCTAAGACTTGGTGGTAGAAAATTCAGATGGTACTATCAGGATGAGAGAGATTTCTTAAAAGAAAACTAATCAATCACACTTCCCTGGATAATAGTTTCTGCTGTCTGAAGTCTTTGAAGGCTTGTTCTCCTAACTTTCAATGCTACATCACAGCTAAAGAGTGGGGAAATAAAGCCTGACTCATTTGAACTTCCTGTGTTCAGCTCTGGGGCCCTCAGCATAAGAAGGATGAGGGCCTGTTGGAGCAAGTCCAAAGGAGGGCCATGAAGTTGATCAGAGGACTGGAGCACCTCTGCTAAGCAGGTTGAGGGCACTGGGATTGTTCAGTCTGGAGAAGAGGAGGCTCCAGGGAGACCTCATTGCAGCCTTACAGTACTTACCAGGGGCCACAAGAAAGCTGGGGAGGGACTTCTGACCAGGGCATGTAGTAATAGAGGAAGAGTTACTGGCTTTGAAATGAGAGTGGGTTTAGGTTAGACACTAACAAATTCTTCACTGTGAGGGTGTTGTGGCACAGGCCTCAACACAAGTTTCCCTGAGAAGCTGTGGATGCCCTATCCCTGGAATTGTTCAAGGTCAGGATGGACGGGGCTCTGAGCAACCTGGTCTAGTGGAAGGTGTCCCTGTCTATGGCAGGATGATCTTTAAAGTCCCTTAATATGCTGTCTCTAGGACAGGCCACTAGTGAATGCTTGAGAAGAGGGCAACAACAGGATAAATGTAGTAATCTTGCCTTGAATGGTTTCCCAGAATCTTATGATTTGTGACTTGTTATTTCTTGAGACTTGAATGAATAGCATTCTCAGGGGGAGATGTACAAAGCAGAGGACAAGCTGTGTTCAGCTCTGATGTGCTAAATCAGGAAGATACTGACAATAGCTGCATTGCTCTGTTCTTTCAGATTGGCTTGGACACCTCTTACTGGACAGTTGTCAACCAGTTCTTCATCTGGGGCAGCCTTTCTGTTTATTTTGCTATCACCTTCACCATGTACAGTGATGGCATGTACCTGATCTTCACAGCCTCCTTTCCCTTCATTGGTAAGCCTTGGGACAAATCTGGATTGCACTCAGAATGGACATACTGCAGGGCTTAAGGTTTCCGAGTATTTCTATGTATATTTCAGGATATATTGGCTGCCTTTTATGCAAGAAATGCCAAGTTATTTCTGAGGGTTGCTGGGATTTATTTTGAATCCCATCCATCCAGGTGAATGTGTGTCATGTTCCCTTCCTTTCATGCAGTCATGGGAATGGTCCTTTAAATAAACCTAATGAGCTGGATGGAATGCTTTCTGCTGCTCTTCTATATTTGGGTTCCAGATATCCAATTTTTACAGCTATCTAGGAGCATCTTGTTTGTAGATGTGTGATCTTTGTAAACAACATTTGGCATAGGAAGGCATAGAAGTACAACATCTAGTCAGACATGAGAAAAATGCCACATGATTATGGTAAGCCTTCTGCCAGGTTAAATGGCAAATTCCCCAACAACAAAACATACCAGTGGTGACCAGGTCTTTTGTAGTTATTTTATGTAATAGATTTCTGAACACATGCAAAAAATGAAGGATAAAAAAATGGGTCCGTCTCCTGAGAGTTTGACCAGGAAGAACATGTAAGCAAAGTAATTAATAGTAATTCTGATATTTTTAATAGCTCTGTGCATCCACAGCCAACATAGATACAACATTGTTATGAATCTCTGCTTATGAAATCCCAGCACTTTTTATCTCAAGTCTCAGATTTTTGTATTAATCAATGCATTCATTTTTTACTGACTTTTTCAGTAAAAAGTTCTTTTGTCTGTCTTCATTGCAACAGCAAGGGGCTTAGCCAAATTAGAAATATCTGAGATGCAGGTTAGTTATTGCAACATATTTTTCAAGCAGATGATCACATCCACTTTGAGATGGCTTTAAGAATCAAAAGTGCTGAGTGAGAGAAGTCAGAATGTCTGTTCAGTTTCAGGGCAGGTGGACAGTTGGACTGGATGATCTTGAAGGTCTCTTCCCACCTTGAAGATTCCATGATGATTGTAACTCACTTGCCAGAGATAGCTCCTCTGCTGCTCTGTTATTACTACATTGGTCAAAGAAGCCATAATGCTGAGGGCTCCTTAATAAGGTCCCAGTTTGAAACCATTTTTAAGGAAAGTGTTTCTAGTCTGGACCAAGACAACTTGTTTACTTAAATTTCAGTGAAGTTGTATTACAGCAGAATTTGGCCAACTAGAAAGAAAATATTCAGCAAATATACTGCCAACACCAACATTATTAAGCCCTGTAATGAGGGTTTTGCAGACTGTTTGTTCTATCTTACATTCCCTCAGTTCTGTAAAAGCCAGAAGTGAGCACTCTGGTTTCAAAGGAGGTGTCAGTGACGTGCCACCACGTGGCAGTGGAGCTGCCAATACCCCCATTAGGCTAGGCTGTCTGTGCAGATCCCCAGAGCAATACATGCTCCCCTCACAAAGGGCTGTGATTCCCATCACCTGATGGGCAGAGCCAGAACTCAATATCCTTTAGGAAATGGTGCTGGGAAGCAAGGAAGGTTTATTCCTCCTTTTGCACTGGAGTCCAGGGCTGCTGCTTAAGGTTTCCTGAATGTTTATATCAATCCTTCGCTATGATGACTCTTCACAGAGAGAAAAGACTCACTCTGACACCCTTGTCCACCTGGGTTGCTGCTGCAATCATGTCTGGACATTGCATTTTTCTTTGCTCATCTCAGACAGTGACACTGGCTTTGCAGTTCTCTCTACAGCCAGTTGATTTCACTGTTGGAGATGATGTCTGCCTTGTATTTGGGTCTGTTTGCCAGGTGCTCTGAAATCACAGAGAGCAGCAGGGAATAATGGTGGGAGGTGCTGCTTTTACAATTTTAGTCATGTGTTTGTTTTCCAGGTACGGCTCGTAACACCCTCAGCCAACCAAACGTGTGGCTGGCCATCTTCCTCAGCATCACCCTCTGCGTGCTGCCGGTGGTTGGCTTTCGATTCCTGAAGGCTCAGTTAAAGCCAACTCCCAGTGACAAAGTAAGGAGACACCTTATTAAACCAGAAATCCTGCTTACCATGGCCTAGGCTCACCGTGGAGCCACATTGCACAGGCTTGGCATCACCTGGGGTGTATGTCCATGTCAGTGCAACTGCTGCCATCCGTCTGTCCCTTACTCCCCAAGCAGGAGAATTAAATTTGGGGTTTGGCACGGTTCAAACCATCTGCAGCTGGGACCAAGGCTGAGATTATTTAGATGTGGATTAGACTGCTCTGAGGCAGGAAAGCTGCACTATTTTTAGGTGCAGGGTTTAAGCACTGTGGCTCAATGGCAAAGGAGTGGCATGTTCCTCCTGCCCTGACGCCGTGCAGTTTTTAGCCTAGCAGATCACAGGCTTTCACCCTCCACGGGGGAACATATGTTTGCTGGGGATTTTTTTTATTTATTTCAGAATTTACTTTTTGTAGCCAAGGGCTATATGCCCACTCTGGAACCAGCTTCCCTCCCATCCCCGGGAATATGAAGATGAGGGCACCAGGGCAAGGAGAGGCAGGGAGTGATGGAGTGCGCAGGGAGCACTGCTCACTGCAACCAAGGGAAGACCCCTCAAGAACATCAGCGCACGCAGAGCTAACCGGGCTCGCTTCCCAACAGGAGCATTTGCTGAATGCTACTGCCACCTCGTGCTTCCTTCCTCTCCCTGCGCCGAGGTGCTGCGAATCGGGGTCAGAGCCCAGCCCCAGGGGAGGGCACCGCAGTTGACGCCTTCCCTGGTCATCCTCGGGATGTCTGTGGAGCTCCACAGGTTCTCTATGAGTGTAGGAGAATTCTCAGCCCTTACAGGGAGGGCAGGTGGATGCTAGAGAAGACTGCTGGGTAGGGAGGTCCTTAAGACATAGTTTGAGGCAGTTGGGGGGTGTAAAAATGGACTGAGTTTACCCCAGCTGAGCAGAAGAAGTCAAACACAGCTGTCACCCAGAATCCCAGCCTCACTGCTGAGGTTGAGCATCCCTCTCTCTCTAGCCCAAAATTACTTCTCTACCTCCTCTTGGAAGTGAATGGTCACAGGAGAGGAGTGGGTTTCCAGCTCTACAGAGTCCCCCAGCTGGCAGCAGACAGGCCTGATGTTTTGAGAGGCCAAGCAGCTGCCACTGCCATTGTGCCAAGCAAGAAGCACAGGAGTCTGGCAGCTGGGGGTTCTGTTGAGCCACAGGATCTCAATAGCAGCATCCTGCATTAGACCTCCTGAAAAGGTTCTTGACAGCAGATTAACTCAGTGGCCACCTGGGAGCAGAAAGCCCACTACCTGCAAATAAAGTGCAGTATTTATTTCCCATCTGCCAAGGAATACAGGAATCTCTCTATTATGCCTGTAAGCATTCTAGGCCAGGTTGCATGGGGTGTTGATATACATGATAGAGTGGCAGCTGGGTTGGAATGAGATGACCCTCAAGGTCCCTTCCAACCCAAGCCACTTTGTGATTCTATAATTCTATAACAATCATCATTATAATCATAAAACACTTTTATGTATCAGGAACTCCCTTTAGTAGTCTGTTTTCTATATTAAATATGCCAATTCTTGAACGTTTCTTTATTTTTTTCTGGAATTTTGACTTGTTGAGATGACTTTCACATTTTGGGTGATTTGACTGAAAGTCCTACAGCCATATCCCAACCATGGCATTGCAGAGCTGTGGGGAATACATGGAAATCACTCCCTCCCATGACTTACACATATTAACACCTTTTAGAATAGAATAGAAGATGCCCTTTCCACATTTTTGTCTTTGGATCCCTGCTTTTTTGTTTCCCTTTCTCTGCTCCTCTTCCACTCCGCTTGTGAATAATGATACACTTTCCACTTTTTCCACCTTTTTTTCTGATTTCCAGGTCCTGCTGAAGATCAAGGAAGCCAAAAAGCGGCCCCCTCCACCCTCACCCAAGCGACGCCTGCGCCGGACCAGCACCCGCCGCTCTGGCTACGCCTTCTCTCACCAGCACGGCTTCGGAGCACTCATCATGTCTGGGAGGAACATGCGGCCAAAATCACCTTTTGCCACAACGGGAACATTTTCACCCAACAGTGACAAATATAAACACAAAGGATTGTAACGAAAGAAAAAAAAAAAAAAAGGAGAGAAGAAAAAAGAAAAAGAGACCCCCCCCCCCCGCCCCCGTCCCGCTTAAAAATTCACAAAGCAAACCAAAGTTAAGGGAGAAGAGGCTGTGCTGCCTGCAGGGCACCAAGCCAGTGGCTGCCCAGAGCTCTGCCCTCTGGGCTGCCAAAGCAAGGACTTGGTGCTTTCCTTTCACCCACATGCACTCTCTGATTCTAGTTTCTTTTCCAAAGATGTGTGCTGCTGCTGGGGAAGGTGGGCAGGGTGAGTTGGAGTGTGGAGTTGCATGGTATCCCAGAGGGCTTCCCTGGCACAAGAGAGAACATGCTGTGGGAGGCATCTCTGCTCCCTGAGATTGTTCATAATGTTAATTTTTTTTTCTTCTACTATATACCTCAGAGCAAAGAGAATTTCAGTCTGAGGAAAAGGTTGAATTGGCAATGTCTTTCTCAGTCATGTGCCTTCATTTTTCTTCTTGGGCCGTGTTACTGGGGTGACAGTGTTGACCCCAGGTGTGCCTTAGGTCCAGCCACACAACTCACAAATCCACAACCTTTGTAATGTGTGATTTTGTAGCCTTTTGACTGTGATCCACTTTCTCAAGAGATGGCCAGTACCCAAACACCACCCTCTTCCCACATCTGCCATCAGGAAGTGCTGCAAGCTCAGAGAAACCCTTAGTAGGTCAAGGGACCAGGAGCTGACAGTCATCAGCCTGCCCTGATTTATCTGGGTTGCAAATCTGGTCTTGTAAAGGATTATTGTCCTCAGAACCCTCTCAAGTTTTGTAACTGGGCACCAGCCATTTCATTTAGACTTAAAATGAAAGAGCAGAAGGCGCTCAGGCTTCCTTATGGCTCAAACTATGAAACCTGGCCCTTGAGAAGCCCATGCCATGGTTAGGGCTCACCTGAGCTGCCAGCATGAGGCATCTGCCCCCCTTAACAGAATGAGGTGTGTGTGCACATCTGGCTTGACGGTGGTCACACCAGAATTATTGAAGCCAGAAAAGCTATTTGATAGCCAGCAGCTGAAATAGCCTTTACTCCACTGGTGCTGGGGTTCAGTGTAAGGGATGAAGTGTGGCCTGGTGGCTCCCTCACCCTCCCCAATGAGCAGAGTGGCCACGATTCAGAGGAACTTAATGAGGCCTCAGGAGTCTCTGCAGTGTTTCATGGCCGCAGTGTTTCTCTGCGCTGGCTCAGATTTTACTTGGGAACAGGTTATCTATCAAACACGGGTGGTAGAGAGCTGAAAATCCTACCAGTCTGCCAGCAGAGGGACCTAAAATGCACAGACGCAGCTCAAGACGTGGTGATCTTGAGGGACTGGCATTTGCTCGCTGTTTTGTCACACCAACTCCATAATCAGCAGGGTTACTGGGTGGAAGGCCAGCGTGGCAGCATGAGAGTCTGTCCTGCCAGCACTGCTGAGCTGTCTAAATTGCAGCTTTTTTTGTGCAGAGGACTAAGCCTCTGGCTGTTGTTAGGGGTGGTTTTTTGTTTGTTTTTGTTTTTTTGTTGAGGTTGGGGTTTTTTCAGCTCCATTTTACAAATTTAGACTCCTTCCTTCATTGATTTGGATTTTTTTGTGCAGTACCCAGTTGATATTTTTGAGACTCTGCTGTGAGTCTCTGAGCTGTCAGGAGGCAGTGTATGATGGTAAAAGGCCAGTCATGTCCCCATTTCATGGAACACCCTGCTGCCTGTGGTCCCAGTTTCAGCAGTTACTGCGTGAGATTGTTTAAGCTGTAATAGAAGGTTTCATCTCCCTGTGTTTTAACTCAGTGCAGGAAAGAAAAAAAAAAAAAATAACCAAACTAGTCTGTTGCACCTGCTGCCTGGGGAGGCTTGTTGCAAACTGTGGTATTAAATTTCAGCATGGCCAGTGCAAAACTGGATCTGGGACTGGATCCAGACTTCAGTGTCTAGGAGCTGCTTGCTAGGGAAAGAGTAAATTATCTGGTGATCTCCCCTGGAAGGAGACACCTGAGTAAAGTGAGAGCCTGCACTCTGGCTGAGGAAACCACTGTGGTAGTTAATGCTTGTCACCTCCCCCTGATTTACCATTCACTTTGCAGAGACAATCATGGCTTTCTGACGAGGATGATGTTTTTCACAGTCAGCCTCCCTGGGGCTAGGGGGAAAAGGACAATTTGTGCAGATAAGCAGACATCCCCATGATACCCAGACTGGTCTGTGGACTGAAAAGTCCTATCAAAGCTGTTCCTGGCATCTGATACAGCAGAATATATTGCAGAGCAGCAGAGGCAGACCTTGTGCTGACAGTGCAAGGAAAATCTGACACTGTGCCTCTCTTCTCATATGGTTTACGTGCAAAGTACTCACCTTCTGGCTAAAAGGGGATTTGAAAATGTTGGCTACAACATGTAGGGGATAATAAAGCTGTCGGTGAGCTTGCACCAGATACAATTCTTTCAGTGGTTTGACACAATCAGCATTTGAAACACATCAGCTGGCAGTGGTGTCTGTCCTACATCACTCCTGATTTTGTAAAATATTTTTTTTTTAATAAAAAGAGAATATTGGGATGATAGATTCCTTGGCACTCTGTTAATTGATGTAACAAGTTTGTATGCAGAAGTGCACGGGGGGATGGTTTGTGGGACAATGGATATGAGACTGCAACCCTTTTCATCCGGTATCTTGAGGCGGGAAGCACACAAATTCCCAAAATTTTCCATCCTGGCTAGGATGTTTTAAGAGGAAACTTAGAGGAAACGTCAGACATCCTTAGGCGGCGGAGCCGGTGGGGGCGGGCGGCGTTGAGAGCCCGCCCCGAGGAGCGGCTGTAAACAGCGGAGCGATGCGGGCGAGCGGTAAGGGACGTTGGCGGGGCGGGCGGGACACTGCGGGAACTGTGCGGGAACTGTGCGGGAACTGTGCGGGGAGGAGCGGGGTCGCTGCTTTTCGTGTGCGCGGTGCTCAGCTTGGCTCCCCGGGGGAGGTCAAACGGTGTGTCATCGTCTGTGCGGTGTCTGAAAATTATAATTTAGTCTTTTATGAAGCTCTGGTGTTTCATAGATATGTGAAAAATTAATCCCTGAAATAGATTTTGGATTTTGTTTTCACCCTCTCCCTTTTTTCCTCCTCATTATTCCGTAATATAAATATTCACAGTTTGAGCACTGTTTTGCTGTTGTGCCTATACTTGCCACCCTGCTGGGCTGCAGTTTGGGGGTCACGAATGATAATGCTCTGATGGTGTTGAGGCACTAGAACAGGAGGCCCAGAGAAGCTGTGGGTGCCCATCCCTGGGAGTGCCCAAGGCCAGGCTGGATGGGGCTCTGAACAGCCTGGTCCGGTGCAGGGTGTCCCTGCCCATGGCAGGAGGATGGAACGAGGTGGTCTTTAAGATCCCTTCCAATGCAAACCATTCGGTGATTCTTTGATAACCAGTGATGACGTGTTTCCTTGTCTTACACTGCAGCAGAGGAGAGCTTAGAACATCTCTCTCTCCTGAACCCACAGGGTGACAGTGAGCAATCTCTGTCCCTAATATCATGGTGAAGCAGGTGTGTTTGGGCAGAGGCACCTCAAGGGTGGTTTCCATTGCAAACTGCAACACCTGCATTCCAGGCTGCCTGGCAGCTCTCACTCTGCCTGTGTGCACCCACACAGCTCTCTCCCACTGACCTGTAGCCTGGAAGTCCTTACTTGTGAGCAGCTCTAAGGAAATGGGAGGGCAGAGGAGCACTACGTGCTTGACCTGGGCTCTCCAATTGGATACTCAGCAAAGTCTGTTGTATGAATGGAGACATCTCAGTAATGACCCATACTAATTACCAACTGGAACAAAAACAGGAGCATAAGGGCCCTCTTGGATATCTGTGGGCACATACACTGTATCCTCTAACCCCATCAGACCTCTCATAAAATTCATCCTAAATCCAGGTATTCCAGTTGGAAAGCTTCCTGTCCTAAGGGTTGATTTTTCTCTCTTTCTAATTTTCAACCTAAATGTGTTCATTGCATTTATTCTCTTGTTGTCATGCCAGCTTTATACTTTTGCTTCAGCAGTTTTGTTTGTCTCCTGTGATATATTTAGACAGCAATCCTATCCGCTCTCTGCCTACATTTGGCTAGGCTAAACAAGCCAGGCTCTTAAGTTTCTTCTTGTTTGATAGGTTTTTTGTTTCCCTCAGGCCCTTTCTGCACCTGTTCATTTGAGTTTATAATTTTTAAATGTGGGTGACCAGAATTTTTTTTGCATGATGCTTCTTTTATCAGTGCCTATGCAATAGCTCTGGTATTTCACTGCCTCGCCTAGGACTGTGTTTGCTTTTCTTACAGCCTCATCATCTCTGTGTTCTTTAACACAGTTTTAGTGGTCATTTCTCCTAATTTTTTTATGAATATGCACAATTGTTAGCTAAATCAGGTTAGCTACATAAATACCTCTCCTCTCATGCCTGACAACATGGGGAGGAGTTGAAGCCATCACAGAATAAGTCTGCGCATGCTGATGCTTTAAACTGGTGCCTTGTCCTCAGGGCCAAGCTTTTTCCGTGAGGGCTGGCAAGGACGTTCTGCTACATCTGCTGATGTGTTGGCTGATGTAAATATGCTGGAGTGAGGGAGCTGCCATTTCTCCCAGCAATGAGCGTGGGGCTGAGTTCCCAGCCACAGCTCCCAGACAGCCCTGTCCCTGTCCCTGTGATAAAGAAAGGTCTGTGTTGCTGCGGGGCTGGATGTGATGAAGGGCTCAGAAGAAGGCACAGAGCCCTGCAGCCTGGGCTTGACCTCTGAGTGCTTTTGGCCATATCTGTGACACAGCTACTCTTCAGTTTTTGCAAAGCTGGTCTTATGCTGCCTGGCTTCTTATAATGCATTTAGAAGTAGAGAGTGTTTTTTCTCTTCCTGGCACTGTAGGGAAGCCACCTCTCTCCCATCACTCCCAGCTTGAAGAAAGGAGGTTTCCATACCCCTGTCTCTTTCCTCAGCCTGCCTCTCCTCTCCAGCTGGGTGGAGCTGACTGTACAGAGCTGTCAGCTCCTGCTTTTCCACCCAACGCTGAGCCCTCTGCTAGACTTTTCAGCTATAAATGGATCTTGACTTTTCCAACCCCCGCTCTCAACACCAGGAGATGTTGTGGGATATCGGAGCTGGGCCAGGCTTCCTCTGAATTAGGAAAACAGATGACCCAGCCGCTCACTTTCTGTAGGTTCTCTGTGAGCATCGTGCCTGGCTGTGGGGGAGCTGTGTGTGTCCTGGTGAGGGCTGTGCTGCTGAATTCCTTGTGTGCACTGCGAGAGCAGCTGTTCTCAGACCTGAGTGCCAGGCCTGCAGGTGCTATCACCAGCCCCACATGTCACCCCACAAACACAACACCTGTCTGATCAGAGCAGTGTGTCTCCAGAGAAGGCCAGTGTTTTTGTTACTGCCTGCATCCTGCCTCCACATCTGAAGCAGGCACTTGACAGAAGAAGCTTGGCCTTTGTACATGATAAGCAATCCTGTTTGCCTCCCTTAACTTTAGGATTTATGGCAGAGATCCTGAGATCTTTTAAGCTTTATTGCATTCTGGCCCCTCTGAAAGGCAGGGAGCATCAATATCTCCTCGTTCACCAGGGAGCTGGGGCCTGAAGTACGCACACCAAGGTGACTCAGGGAGTCAGTAGCTGCCCTGGATTTTAAACTGAAGGCTTTTGTGTCATCAAGTGCTAACCTCCATCAGCCCTGCGGGCATCCAGGCCATTCATTCCATGAAGAGTACAGGTCTGTATTTAGAAAACTAATTTGTACTCTCATGTTGAAAAATTGCAGTCTGAAAGTCTCCTAGTTAGTGTGCTTTGTAGAAGCTGCTGGGCAGGGTTCCAGTCTGGTGACCTTTTGCTGGCAGCAGTGGGTTTGCATCGTTGCGTCTTAGACAGCAACACCTAGAGCAGCTGCTTCAGAGGCTTCCTTACCTCCTGGCAGTCGTCCCTCAAAAACCTTCAGGCTGTGGATAAGGGATCATAGAATATTCAGAAGGTGCAAGCCTGGTTTATGGCTGTGCAGTAGTCTCTCTGCAGTTCTGCTTCTGTTTCAGTTTTTGCTGTGGCAGCAGATGCTGTCTGACACATTTTCCTGCACAGGATGCCTGGTATCCTGCATTTTCCTTACTCAGTGGCTTTGTTGTGTTGCCTTTTGGATGGATCATTACATCTGTTGACAGGGCAGTGTTCAGTGGACAACGTCCAGGAATAATTTTTTTTTTTTTTTTAATGTGAGCTGGAGAATGTAATGTCCCAAACCATGATATTGCATAGGGCTTATCTCATTTCTGTCTCCCTTCTGGGACTGTGAGCAGTATTTTGTACAAAACAGATGAGGAATAGATGAAGTGCTCCTTCATCCTTTTCCACTCCAATCCTGGGCTTTGAGCTCTGGGAATATATGAAATGAAGTTACTCTATGTAGTTATAGCTGCCTGATGCTCTTTCCAGTGGTAATCTCTGCTGCAGCTGGGCCAGGCATCAGAACCTGCTGGTTTGCCAGCTCAGCTTGGAGTGCTCCAGGTTAAACTTGGTTGTGAGGAGTTTTTTTTGCCTGTAGTGTCCCTCCCAAATATTCAGGGAGGCCAGCTACCCCAGTTCTTTTCTTTTTCCTCATGTAATCTGCCTTCCACTGAATACTTAATACCCAGTTCTTCACCAAAGCCCTGGACTCATAGCAAGGTGTTTAATGAGGTTTGCTGGCTCTAGGTCTCTGTTCTTCTGATTCTGGAACATGAAGCCTGATTGAGGTTTTGCTACTGATACCTGCTGCTCACCTGAAGCCCATAGTAAGAAATAGCTACTCACTTTTCACAAATATAGAAAAGTTTATTAAACTTTATCAAAAATACAACAGAAGACTGAATAGAGAAAATAATATGGTGCTGGGAGCAAAGGATTTTTCCCACCATGTGCTCACCCACACAATGGAGGTTTCACCTTTTAACCCTTTTGCCCCTCCCAAAGTTCTGTCCGTTGACTCTTTCTTTGCTGTCCAGTGGTGGAGTTTACTTCCTCAAATCCTGACTGGAGGTCAGATGTCACCATAGTGACAAGCCAACCCTCCCAAATGTCCCAAACCCTGGCCGTCCCTTGATAACAATACAAGGGGTTAAAACATAACTATAAATCTGTAATACTTTTCTTTTTCATGTATATATACATGATATTTGTCTGTTAATTGTGAGTCAATCATCACAATTATTACTCATGTATCACACTCCATCTCCTCATTCTTGTGTGTGTTTGCCTGGACTGGAAATTATGGTTTCCACAATTCACATCTCTTGTGCATGAGGGGAGCGTTTGGTGAGCATATTTGTAGTCCTTAAGCGTTGATGTGGACTCTGCATTTCCACCTGAGTCCTCAGTGGAGCCATGGGTGACCATGTGTCTCAGCCACCCAACACTGCAGGCTCTTTCAGGGATCCTTGGCAGAATGATGAGGGTGCTGAATCATATTTTCAATTAAAGCTTTATTTTCTTAACAGGTTCCTGGTAGCCAGGAAACATAGAATGGTTGGGGTTGGAAGGGACCTAAAAGGTTATGTAGCATTCCTGGTCACTGTACTTGGAGCACTCCTTGTCAAATGCTGTGCTTTGCAGGGCATCAGAACTCTGGTGTCTGCACTGCTCTGGTATCTGCACTGCCTGGTCCCACAGGAATCCACACTTTTCCAAGCTGTGGTTTGGAAAACGTTTGGAAGACTATTATTTTCTAGTGATTCTAAGTTGGTCAGGATGGTTGGTTTGAAAACTTCTTGAGGAATTACAGGAGCATCTTGCAGAACTATTAGCATGGTAAAACAGCAAATGGGAGATCATGCTAATAAATGCCACATGTAATGGTGATCTGTGAACAGTTTCTCACTGCCCACAACAAGCTGTTTGGAGTCACTGTGGATTGTTACCTGAGCACATCAGCTAAGTGTTCAGCTGTAGCCAAAAACACTGGAAACAAAATTTGCTGGTATATATTCTTGTATACTAGATACACATGTTGTGCCTGCATCTGGGTATCACCTACCAGCTGGCCACCCTCTTTCAGAAAGAGTAATGTAGACCTGGAAATTATAAAGAAAAGTGGAATGGGGATGATTAAGGGACTGGGACAGCTTCTGTAGGAAGAGAGATTAAACAAGCAAAAGTAGATGATACTGGGAAAGAGCAAACATCTGTAGTATAGTATTCAGCAGGGAGAAGTTGAATAAAGACTGACCTTAATAAACTGCTATTTCTCACAGCACAGAGAAAGCACATCCAGCAAAATAATTTATTGGACAGGAGGCTCAGGAAGTCCTTTTTCAACACAGTTGATTTGTAGAACATGTTGCTACGAGATGGCATGAAGACTGAAAATACACACAGATTCCAAAAGGAACCAGACACCTCAATGGCAGAGATGTGTTTCAGTATCTGTGAAACATGATGGTCAGTGTGTGACCTCCAGCTCTAGGAGTTCCTGATTGTTGCAGGCTGGAGATCACTCTGATTGCACTCAGTGAAATCACTCTGTGATTTTTATGTGCCAGTGCCACATTGTGAGGGATAGGGCACTAGACCAGAAGAATTTGTGGTGTAACCCACTGAGGTGGTTCTGGTTACCAGAGAGTGCTGGAACAGTGGGGGGAAAATTAACTGTTTTGGTTTTGAGCACTTCTGCTCTCACAACTCTCCTGCGGGAGTCATGGACAACTCACCCAGATTTTCTTATCACTTTTATTAGCTAATCTGGGTGGACTTTCAAGAGAAGGGAACCAATGCAGGCACAGTCCATTGGCTGGCTTGGTGTGCCAGGCACTGTGGTTGTTGCAGGATATGCCAGCCCAGTGAGGACTGCCCTGCCAGGCAGGTGACATGCTTGGCATTAGTCCTATCATGCTGTCCAGTCCTATCTTTGTTCCCTCTTGGCTTATGATTAAGAAATGTTTTGTGCCCTGATGGAGCAAAGTCTGGATTCTTAGAGCCTCTTATTCACATAACTGTGGGTGGTGGTGTTGTTATCCATCCAAATGTCTTGTCCTACGGAAAAGGGAAAGAACAGGCTATTGCAAATTCTATTGTGAATTCCTTTATCCTTTCCAAGTCTTATGTTGCAATTTCCTTCACAGTCTAAATAGCAAAATGTCTCCAGTCTCTCTCCACAGAGAGCTGTGAAAGTTTGGAACTGTAAAGCCTTGAAAAGTCTATTTGCTGATAATGAAGTACTCATTTTTGAAGCATTAACAGAAGCCACTGTTACTTGCTGCTCATCCTGTTGAAAACTTACCAAATCAATGTTTCTGGAGGGGTTTTTTTTGTTGGTTTTTGTTTGTTTGTTTGTTTGTTTGTTTTTGTTGTTGGAGGTTTTGTTTGTTTATTTGTTTGGTTGGTTTTTGGGGTTTTTTTTTTGTTTGGTTTGATTTTTTTTGGTGGAAGCTGGCTGAGGCTGGAGCAAAAGCAAAAAGCAGTAGTGGGCATATTATTTTTTGTCTGCCATTCGGTTTGCTGTGAGCAGATTCTTCACTGGTTAAGCCTGATCATCGTATCACAGTGAGATTTTGGGAACACTGGACTCAGAAGACAGTCATAATTTTACTTCTTCCTTGTTCCTTGAACACATAAACATTAAAATATTTGTGCCTCTTTCAGTGGGATGGATAGAGTTTTAAAGCAAATTCCCTGCTCCCTACAGAGAAGAAAAAAAAGTGTCCTGGCAGCCTCAAGCTGTTTTTAAACGAGACAAATGCCCATGGTGCCTGTCTGCCAGAGCCCCCAGCCCCTACACCGAGTCCCCTTTTAGCACACTGCTCCATGCAGCTATATCTGGCTCCAGTTCTTTGTTCGGGGAACGTGACCTCATCGTTGTTTTGGTATTTCCAGTGATTCAGCCTGGTCCGGGGCAGGGAGGAGTCATTCCTGGTGCAGGCTGACAGGGTGTTTGTGCGTTTCTGGAATTCCAGAGCAGTGCAGCCTCAGCCCTTCCGCTGCTTTGACAGCTCGGCTGAGGCTGGGCTGTGCACTGCATTCCTGCCTGGCAAATGGCCTGGGCACAGCTGGTAGAGGGATTGATGCTCCTGCTTTTGGGGATCCCTGTCTTTGCAGGGTACCTGCTGTGGTGAGGGTGAAGAAAGCTACAAGCAGTAGCTTGTGTGTTGAGGGAAGCCACAAGGAATCTCTGCTGTATGGGTGGGAAGAGAGTCCCACAGAATGCTCATTCCTGTTTACAGGCTCCAGCATCCCATGATGAAGTTAACTTTGCCACATCCACAGCAGCTTGGTAAGTGTTACGGTCCTTGTTTTTCAAGGGGGGAAACTGAGGCACCGAGCAGGGAAGTGGTCTTCTTGAGGTTTTACACAGGTGAGCTGGAGATCCCCCACATCCTTACAGATCATGGTTGCTTGAGAACTACAGAACTCCTTGTTCTACATTGCCAGTTTCACCCAGAGGTCACTGGTGTGAGTTATATGGGCTCAGGACTTATAGGCAGTGCCTGCTGGGCTATGGAATGTCCTGAAACAGCTCCTTCCCAGCCTCTCCCTAGGATCTTCCAAGGCTTGTTTAATGGGCAGTGCTTGAAACCTGCGAATCTCTCCTCTGCTGCTGGTTCTAGTTGAAGGCACAGTGGAGAAAAAGACCCTGAACTCTTTGACACCTTGCTTCTTAGCCATGAGATGAGCTCAGCTGGTTAGAGCATGGTGCTTATAATGCCAAGGTTGTGGGTTGACCCCTGAATGGGACATTCAGTTAAGGGCTGGACTTGATGGTGCTTGTGGGTCCCTTCCAATTCAGAATACTCTGTGATGCCAACCTAGTCCCTATCCCCCATGTTCCATATTTCTGTAAATCCAGCTGCAGTACAGCTTGTAAATTACCCTGAGATGGCAGGGAAAGAGGAATCCTGGCAGGCGATACCAAAGACATTGAACTGGGGAGAGGGGGGTAAGTCTCAAAGATGTGGAGACCTGGAGCCTGGGGAGAGGGCCTGGATGACAGGAGTGGGTCTGAGCAGGTGAATGGAGCAATGCTCCAATCAGCCTTTCTCCCTGGTGGCCTGGTGGGCTGCTGTGGCACTCTGCACCAGGGGAAGGTGTGGGGCTGGGGATGTCCCAGCTGGGCTGCAGGATGAGAAGTTGGATCAGTTTGCATTACTGCCAGCACGTACTGCATATGGAGCTTAGGATCTGATGGAGAATGTGGAATTGGGGAGGTCTCCCCTCGCTGGGAGGAGGAGACCTCCTGCCAGTGGTCACTGAAAGTGGTCACTTCACCCCATGGCTTCCCCTGGCAGGCAGCTGCCCTCCCAGCCCCTGTCCAAGCGGGCAGGCAGGGGATCCATCCCGCACAGCCCTGCCACGCTCTCCCCGCTTTCTGCGCCTGCTGTAAATGGCTCTCTGTAACACGAGCTGCATTTCTGCCATAGCCCTCTCCCGTGCGCATCTGTATTTACACTGGGGCTTTCATTAGCAGTCTGGCCCTCGCCCTCGCTCCTCTCTCCTGCCCACATGCTCCCTGAGTGAGCCCCTGGCACCGCTGTGCCTGGGGGGGGCAGGTGGCTGGCAGCAGCAGGAATTCCTCACCGGCTCCTGTCTGGAAGAAGTGCCTTGTCATCTCGCCTGTTGCCCGCCATCCTGCATCAACAGGGGAGCAGCCGGCGGAGACTCCCCGCAGCACGGCTCGCTGATCCCCGAGCCGGCACGGGGACAAGCAGGTTTTGCTGTGGATTATCGCTGGCTCCGCATGCTGTGTTCCTCCTGCGGCTCTGATGCCAGTGCTGCTGCACTCGGCTCCCAGCTGCGGTGAGCTGAGCCCCCGTCCTGGGGTGGTTGTATCTGGCAAGGTAGGAGCTGATCCCGTCTGTTTGTTCTGCTAAATGTAATGTGACCATTAATGACCAAATAATGTGACCAGTCCTGCCCTTGCCTTTACAGCATGTGTCAATTAGTGGGTTTATTTTGCATTGTTCTGTAGCTCTGATAGACAGCCAGTATGCTGCTCAGGCTGTAGCCTCTCTTGCAGGGAAAGGAGAAGTGTATATACTTTTTTTTTTTTTTTAACCTACATACTGGAAAAATCAAACTTTTCTGCTTCAAGATGGAGTCCTCTCTGTTTTGTGTGTTCTCATGCAGCACAGTTCCTCTGCATGTTCTTCAGGTCATGTCACCTGCTTCTCCAGGAGATGTGAGAGTAGAGAGCAGTCTGATGTGTCTTGGGAGAAAGGGGGCGGGAGGAGAAATTCACTGAAGACAAAAATCAAGGAAGTTCAATAGGCTCGGGAATGGCTTTAGAGAAGTTATTTTTAACCCAGAAAATCAGACAGGGGAAGAGCCTCTTTTTCCTTGCATAGTCTCAAAAGGCTGGTTTGCTTTTGATTCTTTTTTTTTCCTTTAGTGCTTCAGGGCATACTGTTTTTGATATGGAAAGGCCTGAAGCTGCTGCTGTCCCTAGGGATAAAGGGCAGTCAGTCTTGTTAGTCTGGTGCCTCCTTTCCAGTGAACCTTGCTGACATTTAGGGCACCTGCTGCCACCACTGCACACCTTTGCTGCTCCCACATTGGGAGAAGAGGTGACGACCAAGAAACCAAATCCCTGCTGGATTTCCCTGCAGCAGCCAAGGAGAGATAAAATAGAAAGGCATCAGCATTTTCTGTGTTTAGGCACAACTGTTCCCTTTTTAGTCCACAGCAGCTGGGATGTTCACTCAGCCATCCATCTTCCCCAAGCCTAATGTACCTGGGCTTCCCTCCCATATGGATGAGAGTCTGTCTCCTCAGCAGGACAGACAGGGATACCAGGCCTCCTGCAGGTGATGGCTCACTTCTGAGGACTACCCCAAACAGCAAACCATGTTTTAGGGCCCTGCTATACCCCTGTGAGGAGGATAAAGGGGTGCTGTAGCTTATCCTGCGATGCTGCCAGTGGGTGTATAAATAGTGCCCACAGTGTACTATTTTGGTGACAAGCTCTTCCCAGGATTCATCCAAAGAGTTATGTGAGCGAGTGTTAAAAATAACACCAAGCCCTGCCCAAGTGCTGGCATCATTTCAGCCAAAGTGTTGGGAATCTTCCATAGAGAGCAGCATTGGACCCTTGGTGGGGGGCAGCTGGAGGGGGTCCAGAACAGCTTCCAGTATTTTCGTCCTCTTGCTGTCATGCTGACTACAAAGGACTGTGACCCTCAGCTTCAGCAGATGTGCTGGTCACCAAGAAGGTGTGAGACTTTCACTTCTAATTAGGTTATTTGCCACTGGGCTTTCCCTGTGTGTTCTGAGTATTATCGCTGGGTCTAATGAGAGGTACAGGAAATTTAATCTACCTTTAATCTAGCCTGCTGCAAGGTCCCTGCTGGTGGCCAGAGCTTGCTGCCTCATTAGAAAATCTTGGGCTGTAGAATGGGATATGGAGGCATTCTGGTTTTGGGTTAGGTTTATCCTGAGGACTGGTAGCTGGAGATTAATATAACTGTGGAAAGGATATTAAATCTGTGTGTTGCATTATGGCTGTAGCTCTGGACATTCTTGGCATCCATAGAAACACAAATGTTATCCCAAAATTCTGTCCTTTTCCTGGTGTAGTTGGTTTCTATAACTGAGAGCTGGACCACACAGCAGAGATATCTGGGGAGCCACGCTTCTTGAGCTGTGCAGGATGCACCATCCCACTGTGAAGCTGGAATTGTGGTTTGTTCCCCTCAGGCTGAGTTTTGCTTGTTGTTGGTCAGGTTCTATGTTGGTTTTGCAATTCAGCTGCTATCACGCTGCAGCAGCAGCATCATGCTGTGTGCTGGAAAGCAGGAGACCTCACTGCAAGGCAGCAGACCTCCCTTAGTCCTTGTGCTTGGTGTGTGAAGCCCAGAGCTCACAAAAAGGCTTCTTGAGGGGTTGAAAGAGCTAATGCCTCTTACAGATGGATGATGTTGCTCCACTCTGGCCTAGTCTCATGTGGGATGTAGAAGCCCCTGTGGGAGTAGAGCTCCCATTGCTTAATTACACAGCTTAATACACGAAGCCTCACACACAGAAGAAGAGAAAGAGGTGAGATGTCCTCTGGATGCAAACACAGGGGCAAAGCTGGGGCTCACCTCTTTGCTCTGAGTTGACAAGAGCAGTATCATGGACAGAGATGCGTCTCTTTCTGATGCAGAAATTCAGGATGATAGCATTATAGCTCCTTGCCCTCCATGTTTACATCTCCAGATACATCAGTTCCAGTTTTTGGCTTTGTAGAGGAAGGGCTGGGTGGTTACAGCTGGACTTGATGATCTTAGAGATCTTTTCCAGCCTAAATGATTCTGTGGTTCTGTAGTCTTTGAGCACTTTCAGAAGGGCTGCATTTATTTTAAGATGAAAGGGAAGGTAGCAGTGAAAACAGCAGGCATGCAAAAATTGCTAAAAAGGTTACAAGTGCTGTTGGACACTCTATGCTTCACCTCCTCTGATATGGGATTACTAATTCTGGCAGATGTTCCCAGGGATGGAGAGCAGGTCCTGTTTGAACATCATGACCAAGCATTTTCCCTGCTGCATTGAGAGCGAGTGAGAGAGCAGAGCAGGTGCCTGATTTCTGGCTTGGACTGTTGTATCTCCAGTGTTCCATCATTCTTGCCCTCTCACCTTTTGGCTGGTCTTCTCTTTTCCATGCCGTGTGCTGAGAGCCATAGGCTGGGTGTGTGCACAGGATGGAGTGCTTTCTTAAGCACGTATTGAAAGCACAGACTTCAGAATTGTCCGGACACGGAAGTACGTCATGGAGATGAAAAGCATGTTTCTGTTTCTCCAGGAACGTGCTCTGGGCAATCAGTCCCTCATCAGGGGCTTCCTGCTCCTCGGTTATTCTGCTCCTTCCTGCTGCTCTCCCATGTCCAGCCAACAAAGAGCTCTGTGAGTCACCAAGGTGGCTGCTTATTACTAGGCCTCAGCCAAGGCTCTGTGTATCATCATTTATTACAGAGCTCCTGAGGGCTCTTTTAGGGCTCTTTCCACCCTGGCATGCTCTTGTTCCTCTGACTGGAATGTATCTGGAGTGTGTGGGGCCGTCTTGTTTGTTGTCCTTAAGCACCTCTTTGCTTGATGTTTCTTGATAGTTTTCTAATGGCTCTTCTATCTAGAATATCCTTCTAGACTATTCTCTGGTAGTCTCTGCGGTGCCAGAGCCACACACTAGGGATTCCAGGAGTTCCTGAGGTGCCAAGATGTCTCCATGGGGAATGTGTAGAGTGGTCTGCCCCAGCTCTTCTATCTGCCTCACAGGAGGTTGTGCCCTATTTCAGTCTGCCCGACACAATCCAAGCTTGGCACGTTTGTCAGCCATCTCCTGTGACCTGCTTTGCCTTTGTGGCCTGCCTCACCACTGTTGCCTCAGCTTTGCCTCTGCCAGCTTGTATTTTCTATTTTAAAGAGCAGGACAGGATTTCCTCCCACACACAGATCCCCTTTATCCCTATAGCATTTCTTTCACTGGGGGTCTTTCTCCAACCTGAGCGAAATCATTGCCCACAGCCAACAAATTTCCCATTTCTGGCTCTGTGTGCCTGTCTGTGTATAGTATGGCTGCATGTTGTTTGAACATGACTTTTGGAGGAGGTAGACCTTGCACAACTTGCACAGCAGCTGGGAGCTGCGAGTTAAGACTCTTTGTGTTAATTAAATGTACACCGATAAGCACATACAGCCACAAGGTTGCTTAATCATGGGCTGACCTGACATGGAGACCTTGAATACAGCTGACTGATGATCCATGACAGCTTGCCTTGGTAGATAGGAGGATGTTAATAATAACCAGAGAGAAATTTAGAAGGGTTCTCAGCTGTGACCAAGGATCGTCTCCAACAGGACTGAATTCTTGAGGAAAAGGTCTCTGTGGTGGATGAAAAGGGATGAATCCACTGTCTGAAAGCTCACAAGGAGCATATTCTGCTTAGGGAAAAGACACATCTGGAGTATGTTTTTAACAGCCAGGTGGATTAGCAGCCAGATCAGCTGGCACAGGATGCTGTTCTACTCTCAGCTGCACCTGTGTGTTTGCTGTGTCTTCCCAGGAGTGTGTCTGTGTTTCTCCAGGTATGCTGCCTCCCTCAATAAATTGCTCTCAGCTTTTAATCCCACATTAGAGGTTTCCTGTTTCTCTGAGTCAAACAGAAGTCACATGACAGTAAGACCTCCAAAAGCCATGTAATAATCACGTCTCCCTGAGCAGGCACAGTGGACTTGGGCTGTGCCATTCCTTGGGTTTCTTTATTTAATCTCTAATAAAACTCCCATTGATCAGGACATTACCTGCTACATCCTTCATTTTAGCAATTCAGTCTCTTCCTTCTGTTGATATTTCCTGATGCCATGAGTTGACCAAGATTGTAACATGGGCGTTTGTTTTGCAGTATAGTTGGAAAAATATAGTTTCCAATTTTTAACAGTAAGGGCCTGTGAAGATTAACAGGGGTGCATACCTCTAAATAAGTAAAGCAAAGAGCTTCTGAGATACACAAGACCATGGAAAATTTTAAGAAAACCAATTTACTTCCTGACTGTTGTGCTTTTTTGGTGGAATAGTGAATGGTTAGTTTTATCTGTTATACCTGATGTCTAACCTCAACTTCCCTGTATGGCTCTCAGGGATCCTCTTCTTGTTGTTGAGGACGTGAAGAGCAGCTTGTCCACTTGCTCTTGGCTGCAGCCTATTATACATTTTGGAACTGCTTTAATGTATCCCCTGGTTTTCCCCTGAGAACTAACCCACTTGCTTTGCAGTTTACTCCTTTCTGTCCTTTTTTCCATGCTATCCTCAAGCTCTCAGCAGTTTGTCCATTTAGGATTTGTCCGTGAGCTGTGTGCCAGTGTGGGCAGAGGGGCAGGATGACTCCAAGTCTTGCACATGCAAGACATGCCTATTCATACAGTCCTACATATTGTTTGCCTGCTTCAAAGCAAAATGCCACAATTGCTCAAGCTCTGCCTGTGATCTGCAGTTACCACAGATCCCTTCTGAATGAGCAAGTCATGCACAGTGATTAAGGGTGGGGATGTGCCGTCCGTGCTGTGTGAAGTGTTATGGTAATGGCTATAATTTATGTCAGTTTGCTGTTTGTGTATAGACCTTATCCCTTCAGCTAACAGTACTGTAGAGAGCACAGTGAAGAGGAGGAGACAACTGCTCTGCCTGAGAGCCAGCAGGTTAATGTACAATGGCAGACAGGGTCTCAAGAAGTTTTCAGAGGTCCTGTTTCCTCTCACCTTCGCAGGTTTTTTAGGTGCCTGCTGGGATGTGGGTGCTCAGGAGCCCAGGCAGTCAATTGTACAGCACTGGAGCCCTGTGCCTGCCAATATTGTGCTGTTCTGTTGCTGCTGATAGGTGGGGATAGAGTGAATCTTCAAGTGTCTTTCAATCACAGAGTGCTTTGCAGCTGCCAAGACACTGCTCCATTTGCCACTAAAACAGCTGGGGCAGGTAACAGTGCAGAGCAGCATTGTGTGTCCAGAGAATGTTTTCTAACTGCAGAAACTTAGAGGGAAAATCAATATAAACAACCATAACTGATATAATTTGTCTCTAATAAATCAGCTAGTGGTTATGTACTCTCTGAGCTTTGCTGCAAAGTGGAGTGGGAATGTTCGAGAGCTGGGAAGTCTGTTGGGAACTTTCTGTTCTTTGTAGCAAGTTCACAGATGTGTCTGTTTGATTTTTGCTGTTGCTCAGAACGGGGATGGCAGGGAAGGACTTTAGCACGTGCAGAGTGAGGCTAATGAGGGTTTTCTGTGTGAATCATATGATCATAGAATGGTTTGGGTTGGAAGGAACCTTACAAAGATCACTTAGTTCCAACCTCCCTGCCCTGGGCAGGGAAATCCAGAACAGTTTTCATACTTACTGTTGCCTTGGAAAACTGAAATGTTTATGACTCAGTCTTTGAGCAAGAGGGCAGGATGTTTTTTTCCATTCTTGGATGTGGCCTCTTGTGTGTCCAGCAGTGATGTTTTTCTTCTCCTCTGCTTGCCCTTTCTCTGCTTCATCCCTTCCATTGCAGTTGCTGTGAGCTGAGCCTCATGTGCAGTCCTGTCACCCTCACTTTGAGTCAGCCCAGCCATGCCCCTGGAGTGGGAAGGGAATGTCACTTTGCTGCACATCATGGGAACCATAAGCAGTCACCGTCCTCGAGCAGTGCATGCTGTGTACACAGTGAACCATTTCAGGGCTGCAGATTCAGCTCAGCCCTGCAGCTTTTCATCTGCTTAGTTGGAAGTACATAATTTTTATTTGAGGTCAGAATGCAGCAGTCCTGTGGGTGCCAAGTTCACTAGCCCCAGTGTATTATGTTATGTAGCAACTTAAGGCTTTCCTCATGGCAGTGGGGAACTATTAAGTTGTTTTGAAACTAGTTATTTAGGTAAATGGTGCTTTGGGGGCAGCATTGATCCTGCTTTGAAAACTAATTTTAATAGGAGTGAAGCCATTAACACCTTAATATCCACTGTTAGCATGGCTGCTCAGAGTGATTCATAGTGATTGTTTGCCAGATTAAAAGGCTGGTTGTTTTTTTTGTTTTGTTTTGTTTTGTTTTGTTTTTTTAATAATACCCTTTCTGCTTCTTTTGCCAAGGTTTTGACTGGCGAGAGTTTATATTCCCAGTAAGTGTAGCATCAATATCTAAGTGAGTGCTTGAAGAAATGGCTTTGCTCTTAGAGCTGAGCTCCTACTTTAAACACCCTGAAACCTCAGTCTAGATCAGTTATGTCCAGGCTTTGCTTTAATTCAAAATTTTCTGGGCAGCTTTATGAGCTTGGTTTATCAGATCGAAGCTGAGCCTTCAGACATGATCCAGGAGCTGTTCTGCTGTTTGTGTTCTGTTTTTCCTATGTCTAGAAACATTCAGCTACTTTTTTGTGCTCTTGCTTGGGCAGTACTAAGTATTAAGAGTAGAAGATGCACACTAAGAGTTGGGTTGTAGAGCCATTTCTTCCTTTCACACAGAATTCCAAGTGGTTCACATCTCCCTGTTACCCCAGCCTCCTTTGGGGTGCAAACATACTGGAATCCTGAGCTGGAAAGGACTGGTGACAGGCAGCTGGTTGTGGGCAGGGTTTGGTTTTCCCATAGATGCCTCAGTAGTGTGGAGGTATGTGGAACTGAGCCCAGCCCTGTGTGGAGCCGTGCCAGCACTAGCCCTATCTGGGAATTGTGACTTTTTATGGAGCTTGTGAGGGCCTCTGTTCCTGGGCAGTGAAGCATCAATTGCCAGCACTAGGAAGGATTTGACCTCAGTACTGGAGATTGGGAATTCAGATGGTGATTGGGATGGAGGAGCCACCTTGCCCAGTATGATTTTTCTGGAAGTGGTTGCAGATGGTCAGCAAAGAGTGGGAGCAGGGCACAAAGTACCCTATCCTGTCTATTTGTTCCAGGACATTTGCTAGAATTTTGTTTTTTTAATAACCTGAAATGAATCTCTCAAGTGCTTGTCCTGCCTCCCTTTAATCTGTGTGTAATTCTTCCATTCATAGTACCCTTTGAGAACTAGGAGGCAGTAAGCAGACTAGAGGAAGATAACAGGAATGTTGAAAGAGGAACTGCTGCTCTGAAGGGAAGTTGTTAGTGGAGATCAGCTTCAAAATGGAAGCTGTTCAATACATGAAATAATGCTCTGTGCACCAAAAAGTAAGACTTAAATAGCGATATTTCCTAATAACACAAAGCTAAGGAGGCATCATCAGAGGCTGTTCAGCAGGAAGAGCTGGGATTATTCCTTAAGCAACAGTACAATTGGGAACTAGATAGTTCAAAATTGCATGGCTCTGTGCCTGAGAAATGAGCAATAAGTTCAGCTCTATCTGGAAGCTTGCTGGGGGAAAGTGACAGTGTGGGGAAAACTCAGGGTCTCAGAGTGATGTAGAAGATAACTAGGAGCATCTAACATATTGTAGTCATGGAAAAGATACATGTCATCCAATGTGACGCATTGGACAAACCATTTCTAGCAGAGATGGGGAAATTTTAGCATATTAAGGCATGGGAGACCTTGCTTGGAAGACTGTGAACATTTCCAGTCACTCTCAGGAGGCTGTGTGCAAACTGGGTCAGGTCCAGAGAATGAATAGGGGTATGATCAAAGAAATGGAAAGCCTACCTAATGTGAAGTGATTAGAGAACTGAAATGATATGACTTTAAACACAGGCTGGATAAATGCTGACGTTAAAGCTCATTTTTGGAACATGAGTGAATAGGGGTGAGCTGTGCATGGATAAAGATAAGCTGGAAATTCAGAGATTGTTCTTAAACATCAGAGGACTGAACTTGGGGAATTAATTCTGTTAGAAGACAGCAAGCAACAAGAAATGTCCAACTTTTTTAAAAAAACAGCAACAACTTTGTCCTTTGAAGCCATTTCTTCATTTGGAGGTGTGGCTTCTGCCTTGGGTTGCTAGCCCTGAAGAGATAAGTACTGCTGTTGTGGGCAGGGCTCACTGGGACACAGGGCCATCATGGTGGGCTGGTGAATTTGGATGTTGAGAATGTCTCTTTGACCGGCAAAACCTCACAGACTCCTGTGCCTCTGTCCTCAGTTCCCCTTGGAAAGCAGTCTCCGTGTGGATCAGCTGGTGATCCCCCAGGGAAATGTCAGGGCTAAGGGCAGGCACTTCCACTGTGCTAACATATGTTTTTATCAGTCTGCTTGGATTTTTGACCCCTCCTCGTTCAAAAGCTCCTGTATCTGTTCCCACTGAACAGAAAAGATGCCGAGCGTATGGCGGTAACGATCAGCCTGCACTGATCTCTGTGTGTCAGAGAGATGTTCTTTGGCCCTGAAGCACAGGGCTTGAAGGAATGGGGAATTATTTCAGTTTTCCTTTATGAGAATTTTTATGAAGTTTCATCATCTGCTTTCCTCTTGGCTCCTGTTTCTGATTCGCCCTTGCTCTGTTAGCAGACCTATGTTCTTAGTTCAACTCTGACCAACTTCCCTCTCTCTGGCGTTTCCCAAACAGCCTGGATGGTGTTGGTGCTGGGTGGGGTTGCCATGGGATTTAGATTTCTGCCACAAACAATGGGTAAACAGGGTGGAAAGACACTGAGCTGCATTCGCCTTGCTCCTGAGTGGTCCAGCACATGGGAAAGAGTGAAGATGTCCCTGTGGCCATGCTACAAATGTGTCCAGAATGTATATCCTAGGCATGTTCCTGCTGTTTCATGTGCAGATAGCAAGGCACAGGTTTTCTGCTGTGATGGAGAGCTTGCTGTTGCTTGTACCACCTTCTGTTTGCTTGAGAGATATGGACACACTGAAGGTAATGAGGGATTGGTCAAAATGCCCACCCTTCAGGAGGAGGTGGCAGACAGCTCCCTTTGCTGGGATACACCTGTGAGCTGGATGCAGCAGCAGGGGCTGCTTGGCAGTTTCAAGGCTGGGCAGGTTGTGCCCCACACCCGATGGTGAGAGATGATTAAAGACCTGTCCTCGCATAGTGCTTGATGTCAGAGCTACAGCCCAGACAGCTGACTGGAATCTGGGGCTGAGCTGCTTCCAGTTCATGCATCACTGGAGCAGCTTTGCAGCAAATAGGTGGGAGGCTGGGTCAGCTGGTGGGTGATTTTACTGCAGAATTGAGGCAAAAATGGAATGGGTTCTTCTTGTACGTGGGCATGTGCTGACCTTAGCAGCCAATTCCTGCGTAGTATATGAAGGAAGAAGTCCAAGCCCAAGTCCAAAATGTGTTGGGCTTTCTAACACCCAGTTCATCTATTTGTGACCTAGCTGTTGTCAGCAAGAACTCCAGGTACAAGTACAGCTCATGTCCAGTGTGAGTGCAACACCTGTGTCTCCCCCAAAGTGATAAGCTTTGCTGCAGCCCAGGACTGGGAGGAGGATGTGCCTCCTTACTGGAATTCACAGGTGGGAGATTGTGTTGTGCATTCGGTTCTGACAGCCCTGGAACACGGGGCAAGGAGATGAGATTGCAAAAATCCTGCCTGACACCTGGGATGCTTGTGGATAGTGGGATGCTTGTGGATAGTGAGACTGGATATTGCTTAATAAGGAATTTTCTCCTGCCAAGCTACCTACACCATGGAGAGCTGGAGAATGTGGGAAGCACCTGACCAGGTGAAGCAAGATGGGAACTCCTGTTACTATGGGGGCAGGCATGTCTTGACACCTCCATCTCTCTCACCTTCCTTCTCCAAGGAATACAGTCACCAGCCTGCAGATTCCTTGCTCCCTCCTTGCATGACACTGTGGAGTCAGCCGTGCTCTCCTTCTTGCACTGACTCATCTCTGTGATCAAATAGAAGTCATCTCCTAGAAGACAGTCTGCAAGAAAGAGCTTTGTTCTTCCTTGTTAATTAGCACCTGAGATCTCCTGCTGCCTGCACAGCTTTGGGACAGGCCGTCAGTTCCCAGCGCTGTTGCTGAGCGAGGCAGACAGGGGAGGGAGATGCAGCAGAGGGGTGTGTGCTGCAGAGGGTCGAGGCCATGTTTGAGAGTTTGAGATCTGGGGAACACGCAGAATGTATTTTGGGGAGGAGGGTACAGACATTTATGTTGGGAACAGACATGTAAATAGGAGTGTTTCTTCGGGAACCCCTTGTCTGCTTCACTGCTCTGTCTGATTTTAAAGAAAATACCCTCCAACTCCATCTGCTCTGGTGTGTGTGTCTGCTACACCAGACAGGCATTGCTGTCAGTGAATTGGTTAATGCCAGTGTCCAGTGGCAGGGGCAGGAATGAAGGCAAGCACTCAGCCTGCCAGCATTTATACCTCCTGGCGTCAGCCTTGGCAATGCTTGTGGCGGACTGGGGAGGGCACTGAAATAGTTTCCATTCTCCTCTCTGCTGTGGGAACGAGTCTCCTGGGTAACAAATGCTCCTTGTTCTGTACAGAGTTCCACAGCTGAAACTCTCCATCTCTTTCCTCGCTGTTGCTCCCTGACTGTCCCGGCTGAAGGGGCCGGAGATATCTGCTTGAGCCTGCCTTAATTCACACTGACAGTACAATAGGACTGGCCTTACGGGGGTCCTGGGGCTGCACGTTAATGGGAGCACAGTAAATGGTCTCATTTACAGCAGCTTGGTTGGAGCAGAGCCTGCCAGGACTGGCTTTCTGCTTGCTGTAATGGCCAGGCAAGGAGGTAGGTCCCTCGCTCCTGAATCCTCCTGGAGGCTTGTCCCTGCCTCTTGAACAGGACAGCTGGTGGAGTGGGTCCCAAGCATCCCAGGAAAGGCAGGCAGTGGGCTGGGGAACATAAAGTGCTGCTGATAGGACCGATACATTGACTTCTTGGGAAGGACCTGGCCTGTGGAGCCTGACCTCTGGGACTGGTGGAGGGATCACTCACTGTGGTTTGGAGGTGAGTAGCAGAGCTGCATCTGTGATGCTGGCTCCAGTGCATTGCAAACAGTCTGCACAGCCTACAGCCCAAGGCCATTTCTCTTTTCCCAGTGGAATGGTCTCTGCGCTGGGGGGAGTCCTGGACTTGTGCCTCTGAAGCCCTTGGTGGGAACCAACCCCCCCAGCCCCATGGTTTTCTGACAGAAATCTGATTTAAATGTTACTTGAAGAGACATTTTAAAAGTTTGTGGTGTTCTTGGATCCGAGATAATTAGCAGCCACTTCCAGTAATAAGTCTAACACTTTTCTGTCATAGCTTTTTATGTCATAGCTTTTTTTATTTAACCTCTCCAGAGGCAGAAGCTTCTGTAAAGTTTTATATTGTCTGGGTGGTTGTATTTGTATTACCTGTTTGTTGCATTGGGTACATCATGCCATAAAGTAAAAAGTACTTGGCCATGTGGCAGTTCTTAATTTTTTAGAACTTTGTGTCAGTGTAACAATTTTACCCCTTCTCTGCCTTGCTCTGGTCTGCTCACTTCCCGCAGATCCTCAGTTTAGGAGGTTGGGGCTCACGGGTTTTGCTTTTTCCAGTGTGGGTGCTCCAATTTCTGGGCTGTGCTTGGCTCTACACAAGGCTGTAGGCACGGAGCTGGATGACACAGGGCAGTAATGTGAGTGGGTGCCTCCAGGATGGATGCTGCTCCAGTGCTAGAAACATCTGCCCTGGCACAGCACACAGCTGAGTTTCTGGGGTGTGTGGTTATGCCCCAGCAGGTAGAAAAGCAGAAGTAGCCACATTTGTCCCTTGCACAGCTACTGTGCCCTGTCAGGAGCACTACTCTGCCTATGGAGCAGGTTCCATCACCCCTTCTCACCAGCTGCCTCTCGTGAAACGAGATATGGAAAAATCCTTCCAGATAGCAAGAGAGCCTGAGCTTTGCAGGTGGTGATCCCCTGTTTCAGATAGGAAGATCTGCTGTGGGTTGCTTTGCTAAGATGCTGGTATCTAGCCCAGGTCATGGGCAGCTCTTTAATCACAAACTGCAGCTAAGAGTTGGTGGGACCTTGATTTGAGGTCCCCTGTGAGAGCAGGGACTGCAGACATCCTGCTCCTGACAGGTGGGTTCAGCACTGTGGGAAATGGTGGTGGTTGCATCTTGCTCTGGAGGTGGCTGCATTTCAGAGATGCTGAATAATTACTGTTGATGAAGCTGTCTAGGGCAAGGCACTACAGAAATTTAAAGAAGCTTCAGGAAGCTTCTTGCAGTCTTCCCATCCTCCTCCTCCTCCTATGCATTGCTTTGCAGACTGCCATTTTATCTCCAAGGGTTCTAGCTGCCATTATCAACAGTAGGAACACTCCAGTCCCTTTTGCTTTCCTTTGCAAAGACAGGGTGAAGAGATCAGGCAGCCTGCAAGCACACAATATCCGAAATCCAGTCTCATCACAAAATAGGATGCTGCAGCTCTATTTTATGGCACAGGTTTCGATCTTTCTATTTCTCCTAATGCTGCCTACCTGATTTCCCTGTTCCTGTAAGAATCAATCCTCCATCATCCCCTCCTTTTCTGCTCCCTCCCATCCCCTGCCTTGTCTGAGGTTCCACAGGGACCGATTGCGAGCTGAAGTGGCGGTGCTGTGGGCATGCTTGCTCCTTCACACGCAGCAACGTCACAGCAGCAGCAGCAGCAGCAGGAGCATCAGAGATGTGATTGCGCAGACCCTCTGCATTGCCAGGGATGCAGCTGTGAAGAAAAAAAAAATCAGAAAAAAAAAAAATTGACTCTGTGTTTCCCACAGCATCCTGGTGAGAGAGCACGGAGCCTTCTGGAATCTGAGCGCTCAGCAGAGCCGGAGCAGAGTGTGTTCGCTGACAGGAGACGGGGGACGCAGGATCTGTGGAAAGGTGAGATGGACGAATTACCGGGGTGGGTGTCAGCTGCGCTGCTGGTTTTCAGGCCGCTGGGTGGCCGGTTTGTTTTTGCGGAGGATGCCAGCTCGCCGATGAAGCTTAAGGATTTTAGGGTTGCTTTGTCTCTTCAGAGGCTGCATTGCTTTGGAGCTGGCTGTGGCTGTCATGGGTGTGAGCGAGGGAGGAGGCTGTGGCTGCTGCGCAGAATGTGTGTTTGTCCATTGTGGCTGTGAAATAGCAGTTGTAATGTCCGGGGCTGGCTGTGCAGAGGCGAGTCGTGCTTCGCCCTGGCAGTGCCTCCGCACAGCTCTCCATTGTGCCTGCCATGACAGCCGAGCCCGCACGGATTGTTGTGGTCCCGCCAGCTACCATGCTCTCCGTGCATCCCTGGCGGTGATGCTGCTGTGCAGCTCAAAAGCTGTTTTGACAGACAGCGTTTCCATGAAAAGACAGAGACAAAGGGCTCAGACAGAGGAAAGGTTGCTGTCACTGTGGCTTTTGCCTTCTTTTTTCGGCTTTTTTTTTTTTTTTTTCCTTCTTTTTCCCCTCCTCTAAATACTGGTAAATCATTTGTTCAGAAGGCATTAGGGTAAATATCATGGCATGTAAAACGCTGTCCTTCTTTTGAGTGATACACGGGCTCTGTGCAGGCTAGGGTCCTTTGTGTTGCCAGGGTGTGTCTGTGCTAGCTGTGTAAATGGATGCATTCTCCCTGCCTCTTTTCACAGATCAGATGAGGAAGGTTATCTAGGAATGCAGGAATTACTGCTTTTAATTACTGAAATAAGGGGTCCGGGCTGGGTACCAGTTACTGGAGCTTAATTACATGGTCTTGTTATAGCCAAATCCCTCTCTTCCCTCCCTGCCTTCCTTCTTCCTCCCTCCCCCACCCTCTGCACAAATCCTTCCATTAAACTGCCTCTGCAAACAGGAGAAGGACTTGAACAAAGAGAAGGATGTATGTAGGATAGGGATAGAGATGCTGGATGGGCAATGTTCAGCATGACAGTGAGAACAATAAAGCAAAAGTATAAAAAATGGTATGTGTTAAAGTGATGTTGCTGTAGGGGAATGTGCAGATGGGAATGTCATAACAAAAGAAGATAATCAAATAGCAGATTCAGTCTTTAGGAGTTACAGAAAATGCTGTGCATGTGGGTTTACAATTGCAGGATTTTGGGTGAATCTGAAGTAAACTGGAGTCACAGAGTAACATATTATACAAGATGTGGATTGATGGGTGTCATAAAGGTGTACTAGAGTACAAAGGAAGTAGAGATCTATATTTTTATCTCCACACACCTGCAGCCTTTTATACCAGTGTTGCTAAAGAGTGAGCTTGGCAGGTCTTGCCTATTTACAAAATTTTTTTCCCGTTTGTCAGTGACCCAAGAATAATTCAGACAAAGCTTTTTAGGCCTATAAAAAGCGACAGGATGACAGGAAAAATGGAGATAAAATGGTAGATATTTAGCAGAGCTGCAAAGGAACCATAGAAAGAGGAGGCAGATGAGAGGCATTGCAGAGCTGAGGGAGCAGGAGGTTTGGGTCAGAGACCAGTGGGAGAGCACACAGAGGGGAAATTCAGGGTTGTCATTGTCAGGGAATGCAAATGTGTTGTTTCTGTTGTCATTCTCCAGCCTCTTGTTGAGATGCTCAGTGCTGTGTGCAGCCCTGCAGGGTTTGTGGGGGTGGGGGTGAGCCTCAGCACAGCCTTTTCTGCAGCAGTTCTCCGGAGGAACCATTTTGATGCTTCAGGTTCTCATTTGGTTGCTTCCTTTCTGTCCCTATGGAGTGACAAGGCTCCACTGCCTTTATACCCAGTGATGAAGGCAAACCCAGAGTTTCAGTGCAGGGTGCCAGGTGAGAAAGGAGAGGGCTTCCAGCAAAATCTCAAAGTGGCATGTTGCCTTCTTGCAGATCGATGACAATGTCCTGGAAGCAACATAAGGCTTCCTGAACTGCAGCTCCTTCTCACCCTTGTCTTGCTCTTGGACCTGGGAAAACCTCTCGTGTCTCCCAGAATCTGTCCCTTTCAGGCTGATGGGAGCAGGGGAAGTCTCCTGCAGGTGTGCACCAGACTGGGTTTGTGGTGCTGCTGCAGAGCAGGTTCCTATGGGAGATGGGTGGTGGGTGACAACAGAGTGACTGTGTGCAGCACATCATGGGCTGGAGGACAGGATGTGCAACAGAATGTACAGGACACACATACCTCTATCAGCATGTGGAAGAAAACTCATGTATATATGGTTTGTGTGTACAGTGCTTTCCTAAAGGAATAAAAAGGTGATGCAGCCTCCTTTTCTGTGTGGGGTGGGAATGTCCCCAGGGCATACAGGCTGTGCCTGGCCAGTAGGTACCACTCTTATGAGAACATCTGTTAAGCAGTGAGAGTGCACAGATAATCTCTGCCTTGAGACACTTGAAAGATGGGCAAGAGGTTCTGGTGGCTGGAGATGACTGAAATCATCCACAGGACTGTATTTTCCTCACTGCATTGATGCAGATGATGGAGATAAAGTGCAGCTGGATCTCTAGATATGAGGGACCTGGACCTGCATTGCAGAAAGTACAGGTGGCCCAGGAGAATATGCTGTGATCTCAGGAATGGCCTGCCTGCAGCTCCATTACTGCCTGTCAGGTGTCTGAGACTGTGTGAGCAAACAAAGAACAAATTTTTAATCCCAGACATCTTCCAGTCTGATGTTCCTGGTGAGTCAAGATCTCACTCTGGTGTGGTTCCTGATACCCAGATAATACTCTGACTTTTGCAACCCCTTCTTGTGCTTTGCCCTGTTTTTAATTTATTTCCCTGTCTTATTTTTCTTTCCTAGTGTTTTCTGAAAGACTTATGTAATAGTAAGGGCAGGTTGATAAATCTGACATGGGTCACTTTCCCTGCCTTTGCAGAACAGCTAAAGACTTTTACCTTTAATATTTGTCAGCCACATGGTTTCACCTTTTCCCTCTCTTTTCTAATGGGTATTTTTATCAATAGTGCAGTTGCCAGCTGCGATCAACCACCTATTCTTTCATTGTTCTGGGGTCAAGAATATCCTGTCCTTCTGACTTGAGTGCTCTCATCTTTTTGAATTTGTTTCCAGTCAAAAGCTCATTTCCTTTTCTGCACCTTCTTCCCCCTGTATTATCCAACCTGTCATTGCTGCAGCTTTAATATTTGTTTTGCCAAAACAGCACTGAAGGTGCTGTTTTTCTTACCACTAATACCCTTCTTGGTGTGGTTGCTCATTCAGATTGATCAGGAGCCTTTCTCTTCTTATCTCTTCATCTTTCTTGGTGAGTCTAGATTTTTTTTTTTTTAAACTTAAATTCAAAATATTTTCTGCAGTACTTCTCCAAGCTGTTTGTTCTTGTTGGCATTATAACTGTTTGCTCTGATGTGCCAGAGATCTGCTCTTTAAAAATGAAAAAGGTTTCATTACAGCTCTGTTTGCTTTTTACCATTCTGTTTAATATAAACTGGGTCAGCTTGAGATGTTCCCTTCTGTATCATGGGTGTTGGGTGAAAACTCATCTCAGTAGGCACGGTTCTGATAGCTGAACCCCAAAAAAGTAAGTCCAAAGTAAGAGATGTGGAGATCTCTGCTGCTACTTGAGAGGTGGAGGATTGGAGGTGGAGGTGCCTTCCTGTCAGCTGTGGAATCAAGGCCCATACTGGACAAACTTTTGTCCTCCTGCTTGTGGAAACCATTGGAATCTGACCAGTAGTGGAAAAACCTCACTCTTCTCTGGCCTCTGCTCCTTCATGGGCAGTGTTCTGATGTGGATGAAGTGCTTCTGGCCAGCCAGTTCATTAGTCCAGAAGAGCCAGAAGCCCACCAACAAATTCCAGCTGTGCAAGAGGCTGTGGGATAAGGCTTGAAGAAGCTGAGAGAGCTTGGCTGGCGAGGGGTGAAATCTGTAGCAATGATCAATGACAGCTGTATTGGTAACAAGCCTTAGCAGGGATTTGCCATTATTGTTATTATCTGCCAAGCAGGTTCCCTGCATGCCCTCACACTCATCTCAAAGTTGGTTACTCTCCAATAAGAAAGAAATGGGCTGTCAAAATACCTTTGGTCTCTGTTTCTGCTTCAGTTTTCTCTCTTGATAAAAATTATTTTAATATTCATTTTCTGGAAAAAGTGGGTCAAAGCCAGGACATATGTGTTAAGATGAGCACAAAAGCAGGCTGGCTCACAAGCTCTTTGTGTCCTCACCACACTTGTATTGCAGCCTCAGGATCACGTAGACAGTATTTTTTTCTACTCCTCAGCCACATGCAAGTACTTCTTACTGGGCAAGGCTGATGGTTGCTAAATTTACAGGCAGTGGGATAAAAAACCCAACCAAAACCCACTGTGTTTGTTAACTGCTGAAAATGGGATGGAGGGGGAGGGCAGAGCTATAATGTTGGTGAGTAGCCATTTTGTGGCTGATGGCATCTTCTTGCTCAGGTTCAAGTTCTGAGTTTGGACTCCTGGAAGAAAGACCATGTGTTGGTTTTTGGGCAGTGCTGAGGCTGTGGGGCTGGCAGTACCTTTGAGTGATAAATAATCAATATTTGAGTGATGTTAGCAATGCTTTGTACTGACCCTTGGCAAGTGGTAGGAAGCTGGCCTTGCCACCAAACTGCCACTCTGTGCTCTGACACAAAATGCTCTCTGGAAGCAGAGAACAAGTGTCACTGCCCTGTTACGCTTTTGGAGACAGTGTCAGAGATACCTCACAGTGTATGAATGCTAGCAGTTCCTTTTGGGAAGAGTGGCATTTCTGCTCTGGGAGTTACAGGGAAATAATATTCAGTTAGAGCCTGTATGGAAAACTCTGGCAAATAGACTGCAGGTTTTCCCCTGATACTTTCCTCAGACCCTCTGTTACCTCAGACTAGAGTCCTTGCTCCCTACCCAGTTATACTAATATCATCAGTTTGACTCCAGAACCTCACCTTATTTTTTTATAAACTCACAGTAGCTGCCATTGCTTCTGGAAGAACATGCCCTAAATGCTTTCAGTGTGCTTGTTCTTCTCTGCTATGGTCTTCCTGTGTCCGATCGGCTGTCTGTCTCTGTCAGACACTAGTAGGGTGGTCCGCAGGCAGCCTGCAGTGAACAGATGAGTCTGGACTCTTCTTTTGATCTTTTTCTCAAGTTGTTTATTTTATCTTATCTAAAAAGTTCTTCTTCTGCCCAGCTGAGATCTGACCAGCAAGACAGCCACACGCACACTCCCCGCCCCTGGGGCGGTAGAACATTCTTGTACTGATAATTACGTATATGATATTTACAATTTTTCTCCAATTCCCATCACCTTTATTGAACAGTGCACCTTTAGCATAAACCAATCCAAAGTGCATACATCACACAGAAGATGGATGACAAGAAGAAGAAGAAGAACGACGAGGTCGGGCCTAAATCCTCCATCTTGTCTCCATCATATCCCCCTGCACCAGAATCTTAAAACCTATGTTCTAGTCTAAAAAAGCATTTGTCCTTCACCATTTACACCTCAGAAACCTGTAAATCCTCATGTTGAGATAGCACGACTCTCGAAGGGTCAAAATCAAGCCACCAGGTACTTTTGGCTACATTCCAGGACTTCTGAGCCCCCCAGGGGCTCTCCCTGGGACTCAGAGCATCCGAGGTGATGCACTGAGTTCCCACATTCCTGCACTGGTGTAGGACCAGACACACAGCTACTTTGCCTCCTTTTGCCTACAGGCCCAATTCACCTGAGTTGTTTAGCAAGATAACTTCTTTTGGTCCCTCTCTGATGTTCCCATGGCAAAGAGCAGGGATGTGTGCCTCAGGCTTCGTTGTCACGTGTGAGCCCCTGTGTAAGCTCAGATAGCATAGCTGTACTCCCAGATGCCCTTCTTAGCAGGGAGAATGACCTGTCTTGATTATTGTGCTAGTGCAATATTTTTCCGCTCTTAGCAGTCAGGTTCATTACAGTGTTTGCTTACACTGTGTTTTTCCCTGTAGTCCCACCCTCAAACCTTTTCCAGTAGCTCAGGTGGCAAAATGATAAGCCCACACAAGGAGAAGATCCGGTGGGAGCAGTAAATATTTCGTATCTCTGGTCCCAAGATGCTGTTGACCCACACAGTGTATCTTCCTTGGCTTCCTAATTCATTCTGATGATTGATGCCTGGAGTGACACATCTGCTGGGTTTAGGCTTACTCTGGTTGACTTCTCCTTCACCACTTGGTCTCCTGTGAGTTGCTGTAATGGCCTCTAAGGGGTTTCTTGCCCAAGTGTGTCTTAGCCTGAGCAGTGATTGTAGCTCCCTTCAGAAAACCAGCAAGATGATTTCAGCATGCATCTACACATAGCCATTTCCTACTGGCAACAAGCTGTTCTCACTTGTCCACAGTCAATGGCATCTAACTTGCCCTACTGCTGAGATTTGTCCTCCAGCTGCAGGTTGTAGTGCTTGGAATGTTGTTGAGGAGAGCATTGTCCTTATCCAGATGTCTCCTCCACTTCCAGCCCCTTGTCATTGTCATCATGTCTCATTTTCATTTCCATAGGCCCTTGCTATTTATAATTACTGTCTTTATAAAGCTCTCTGGAGGTGGTGACTGCTTGTTACAGTAAGCCTGGCAGCCTGTTTGTTCCCATGTGCTCCTCAGAGTGGCTGGTTTTGCTGGAGCACTGAGTCAGAGGAGAGGTGAGGCAGTGTGGAGCATAGGGTGACCTCAGGCATCCCTGACCCTGGTCAGGAGGGCTAGCTAGTTCATGGCACGGTAGGAGAGGAGGAGGGGGGGAACTGCAAGAAAATGGGTGTGTCCTGGCTCTGACAGGCACTGGCATGGGGGTGGTTAATGCACAAAGGTGGCAGTGCTCCAGCCACAGCCATTCAATTTATGCTTGGCCGTATCTGGTTGAGACACCAGGAGTCATTTTTGATCCACTGGAGTTTCTGTAGTCTCTGGTTTTCTTGGTGACTGCAAAAGTTTCAGAGACTCCATAGGATATTTCCATCTCCATAACCCTGACCTCTCCCCGGCTTTGTGCTGGTGACATGATTTGATATCCCAAGGTAGAGAAAAACCCCAAACTGAAATGTTGCATTTATAATTGTCCCAGAGGCAATATTAATCACTCCCAGAGGAGTGATTCTGCTCTGTACCAGAGCACGTTCAACAGCCAGGATTTTGGTCCAGTGCCTTGCTTCTGCGTTCCCCTTGGCATGAGTTGAGGTTGAAAAGAAAAAACCACAACAACCTCTTGGCCTGCCCATCAAAATGAAAGGGGAACGTTCTTGCAAGGGTGCAGGCCACTAGACCTCACTGCTTTAGTGAGGCAAATTCACTATGGAGAAATATCCCTCAGCCCAGACCCTAGTAAGACTTCGAGGGCCCTTTTATCTCTTGGGGGACCTCAAAGAGAAATTGCATGTTGACATGCTGAGAATTTATGCAGCCTGAGAGCAAGCTCCAAAACCCACACTCCAGAGATGAGGGAAAACCAACTGCTTTCCTCAGAGAACAGATATGATGAAAAAAAAAATCCCCTGATTTCTCCTAGGCTAGTCTTGTTGTAAATCTTGAGATTTTTTAGCTTGATGGTAAGTTACAAAAGTGTGTGGAAGAGAAGATAGTCACGAAAGTACACTTTGTCAGATTCCAAATTATTAAACTGATTAAATGCATTCCAGCTCATTAAATTGATGTTATTAAACTGCAAAAAAGTAATTGATTGTCACCCTTGTCATAAGGATGTTACCTGGCAGACATGTACATATGGATGTTAAAGTACATAAGAAATGGAATGGAAGATTATTTTACTGCTTCTAATCCCACTGCCAATTGGAAAACTGTGAAATTAGTCACCCCAGCTCAGAAGCATGAATGCATAGCTGGAGGGAATTGAGAAACTGCCTAGGAAACTGAAAAAGTCCCTGGAAAATGTTCCTAAGAGGAGAGATTGAAATAATGGAAGTTACTTGTGGTAAATGGGAAACTGTGGGGTTTGTGATATGAAATACTGAACAATCTAGAGAAAGAAAATAATGATTTATGAGGTACCTGATTGTAATGTGAAAGCACTCCAGGAAACTAAGGAGGATTATTTGAAACTGATAATATGAATACTTTTCACATACTGTGATTAATTAGTCTGTGAATCTTGCTTTCAAACTTCAAAGCCCAGCAGTATTCCCAAATGGCTTGGCATTCTTGTGAATAAGACTACCCAGTGTATTTATAGTACGTGTTCAGAAGTTGCAGAGCTTTAAAACTTTGTGGTTTTGTTAAGGCCCATCTCAGTGCAAGGGCTTAACACAGGCAAATGTTTGTCTCAGCTACATGTCTTCTCTGAGACTAATGGTCCAGAAAGGATGCAACAGCTTCAAGAATGAAGATGTTCAAATGTGAACGTGTCCTATCTGCAAAGATCTGTGAGCCTGCAGTCTTAAAGTGTCTCCTCAGTTCTCTCAAATACCCTTGAAGTGATTAAAAGCAGACTATTCACAGAATCATAGGATAGTTTGGGTTGGAAAGGAACCTGAAGTTCCCATTTCATTCCACGCTCCTCGATGGGCAGGAACACTTTCCACTAGACCAGGCTGCTCAAAGTCCCATCCAACCTGGCCATCCTTTCAAGGAGACTTGGTGGGTCTCCTGGAACTCTGACTGCTCTCCCAGTACAGAGTCAAGGATCATCCCCGTTTGGCCTCTTTTTTTCTTCCCTAGTCAATAGGTCTGTGTAGCCCAACATGATCAGCAGAAGACCTTGGTTAATCCGGGTTATCAGATTTAGTTTACCCTTAATGCTCTGTTGAGCCCAGTCATTCCAAGCCTAATTAGCACATGAGCTGCCTTGTGGAGTGATATCCTAAAATAAACTGTCCTGAATAGAGCTTTACAAACTGAGCTTGGTTTGGGTTGCCAGCCCCTACAAGGGATATGTTTCCCTCTCAGAAGGAAAGTATGTGTAATCATTAGGAGTGCCTGGTCTGCTTCGTAAGTATTTTATTAAGATTCTGGCTTGCCTTTTGTTAATTCTGCTGCATGGAAAATATTCTGTTATATAAACTGATGTTGTGGTTTCATCCAGAATCTCTTGAGTTCTGCCTTGCTGCCAGCCATGTAAACATACAAACACACCCACACATCAGGAGGACGCTTGGAGAGAGGTTGGTAATCGGACCAAGGATCTGGGAATACTCTTGTGCTTGAGCAGAATTGAAATTTTGGCACTGAAGTTTGGCAAATTGAGTAGAAAATATGATCCTCTCCCTGCCCTAGCCCAAGGGCAAGTAATGAAGTTAAATATCCCTATGTTCAAAAGTACTGACAGATAACTACTAGTGTGGCATATAATTTGGAGTGGAAGGCACTGGTTCAGGAAGTTATAAGCTCTAAAAATTTGCAAGAATTCCAAAAAACAAAAGGGACACTGAGGAATGATTGCATAGTCTTGTAAATTTCAATGGGCAGGTTATGAAACCTGCTCTGCAATGTAAACTGCTCCCAAATGAAGGAGGCTGCTTGTGACTAGGTAGTCTCACGATGGCCCAAGGATTTTTTCCTACATCTGACACTTCTTGTCTCAACATCCCAGGAATAATTCTGCCTTTTTTATTTTTACCCACACTGATCCCTGCTGAAATGAGATTCAGACATGATTGCAGAGGACCTATTTGTTCACGTACCTGGCCAAAAAAAGGGTCCAAAAATGCACAATCTTAACAGTAATCAGGCAATTTCCATTTTCTAATAGGAGTGCTAAACAATATTGTTCTCCAGCTGCCTTCAAGGGATTGTAAAATCCAGAATGTGGTCTAAAAGCATTTGGGTATGAGTGTAATTATCATATATATCTATGTATTAATATACTATCTATATAATGTATTTACATGAATTATTTTGTATTTTCATGTAAATATAATATAACATAATATAATATCAACATCTATATTATATGTGGTCTTAATGTTCTTCAGAAGGCAGGATAAATTTTATGTATTGATCCTCAGATACTGCTTTTATTGGGCTACTGAGCTTTTTTGCTTTGTACAATGCTATCATCCCCAAATCAGGGAGTTGCCAGCCTTCAGACCATTGTGTATTCCTGCAGAAGAGACACAGGAAAATGTCTTCCTATGTATCCAGGCATTTCTTCTGGTCTTGGTAGAACAGCCTAGGGCTATGAAGGGTTAAAGTCTCCTACAGCCTTAGCAGGAGTCAGCTGTTGTGTTGGTCACAGCTGCTGATTGAAAAACCATTTAGATGTGCAGTGTGGAAGCTGAACATCGAGTGAAAGCAGGCTGCTGCTGGGATGTGTTCTGTTTGTGCCTGATTGTGGCGCTCCTGATTTGTTTGCACGCAGTGTGCATTAAATTCCATGTAGGATTGCATCATTTAATACAGCTTTGCAGATGCAGGCATCCAGGCTGCCTGGCAGATCCAATGTCCATCACTCCTAGGTAGTGCCATACCCGCACTGCTTCTCCTGTTGACTGGGATGTGGCAGCAAACCATTGCAGCACTGCTGTGTTCTGAAAATAATCCTGCTGGCACTTTTTGACATTTCTAGCTGCTTTATTTACCATGGCTTGTGATATTTTGTTATTTCAAGAGCTTGGACTGGCCATGGTTTTACTTGACTCCCCTGTAGCCACTATTGCTGTCTGTTCTGTTTCTGCTGTTGTGCTGCATGAGGTTGTACATCTGTAACCCGCCATCCCAGAAATGTTTGTTTTTCATTTGATAGTGAGTGATTCCTACGTATGTGGCTCTCAGGGCTGAAGAGACCGTAAACATAATTTTACAGCCTCTTTGTACTGAGTTATCTTAAGGCTGAGTTCTTTATTTGTCAGGCTTTTTCAAGTGGTCACTAATGCTTTTGTCTTGCAGGGAGAGTTTTTGTTCTTGCAGGGATTGTTTTGCAGCTGTGATTCCTGCAATGCATAGTCTGGACAGAAGTGCAATGCCGGTTTTAATCTGCACAGAAAGGAGGCAATAGGGAAGACATACAGGCACAGAGTGGTTGAAGTCTGTATGGATGTGCTGAGCTGTACTGCAGCAAGGTCTTGTTCACAGTGAAGACAGATTTTCTTTGTCCATTTTAAGACTTAGCTTGTCTTTTTTCCCCAAGTCACAAAGGTGGTCAAAGACACAGGACTACTTGAGGTAGAGCTGGCCTCGTGTGCTTTTTTTGTGCAGATGAAGATTGCTCCTGAAATTATCCTCCCCATAAGCTTTGGATAAGTAGGTCATCTGCTTTGCCATGGTCTGGCCAACACTGTGTTGCCTGAAGCCAGATTCCAGTAAGGGTTAGGGAAGAAAATCCAATGCAAGTGATTTGTCACTTCCCTTTGAGAGGTCTTTCCAAAGCATGGTGCAGGATTGTGTTAACTGATAGATGAAAGTGACCAAGGTGACCACAGTCCACAGCTGAAGTGCAAAGAGTAGATTTATCCCATCACCTTGCTGGCTGGAACATTTCAAAAACAGATGGGGACACATACCCTACTAAGCTTATTCCATCTTAGCAGGGACCAAAAGCATCTGGGCCCATTCTCCGGCCTGTACATCCCAAAGGGATGCCCATGTGCAGTGCTTCACAATTCTGTGCTTTCTATAACCTCCAAGCTTCTTACCTCTTTTTCTCCCAGCAGTGAGCCCCAAGCCTGTGAAAAATGAGATATAAATCATTGACAGCATTCTGTTGTCTTCTACAGAAATTCCATTTCTCAAGACAGACAGAAAACAACACAGAGCAAACACAGTACATGAAATTTCCTACACTGAATAGTCTTAGCATCCCCCAGCTGCCAGGTCATCTTGAGTGAAAACAACTCTCTTTTTCCTCCTCACTAAATTTTCCACTTTCAAGCCTTTTCTCCCTGCAGTTGTGTGATTCTTGGGGTGCTCTGTGCAGGGCAAGGAGTTGGACTTGATAATCCTGATGGGTCCCTTCTAACTTAGCATATTCTATGATTCTGTGATTCTAATTATAGGGATGCTACAGATCCTCAGCAAGCCCAGAAATCTCCAGTTGAGACTCTGGTGTCCTCTCCACTTCTTGATGTCATCTCAGGAGCCTTCACCCCTGCAGTGGACACCTGAAAAAGAACAGCTGCCCATTCACCATTGCATGCAGCCCTATGACAGACTTAGGGAACAGTTTTGCCCCCCTGTGCAGGCACAGATCAGGGAGCTGGCCTTGATTCCTGAAGCCCAGCTGAGTTTGATGCCTGACTCCCTCAGCCTCCTTTCCCTGCCTCCTGTGGCTGTTGTGGTGGAGACTTTTGAGCTCACAGCTCCCAGGCATAGAAGGTGGTGGGAAAACCATCAGTCCAGATTTCTGCTGGCTTTGGCTCAGGCTCACCCACAGCTGATGGCTGTGGTTTTGTGACCACTCATCTGCAGCTGCTGGTTCGTGGGGTCCTCAGTTGGGCAGGTCAGTAGAAGGAGCACGTTGATGAGGCAACCAGCTGACAGCCCTGCTTTGCACAAATCATAGAAGCATACCATGGTTTGGGTTGGAAGGGACCTTAAAGGTCATCCAGTTCCAACCCCCTTGCCATGGAAAGGGAAGCCACCCATTAGGTCAGGATCACTAAGGCCTGACCAAAGCTGTGCAGTTAGGGAGGGGTAGTCTTGGCATCTTTGAATACTGAGTATGCCCAGACATTTCATATGCTTATAGGATTTTCTTTCTTCCTTTGTGGATTCTTGAGTGCTCTGGTGGCCCTGCAAAACCCAGGCTCCAGCACTCAGTCAAATCTGTGTTTCAAAATGGAATTGTGTGATTTCTGCTGTTGTAAGATCTTCAGGAAGCTTTCAGAGTGCTCAGGCAAAAAGATGCTATGCAAGCATAGTCCCTCCTGCTGCTACTGCTGCTGCTACTAGAGAGTCTTTGATAAGAAAGGATTTACTGTGTCTGCAGTTTAATTCATTAGCAATTTCTGTGTGATATGAACAGCTAGAAACATCAGTCTTTTTCTTCTCTGCAGATTTGCATAAAGTAATTAGGAGCATATGTGCTGGGGGCTGGGGCGGGAGCAGGAGGAGGAGGAGCAGGTTCCATCCCAGAGCACCTCAGTGGATGCTCTGAGTCATGGCCTGTAAATGGCTCTTGCCGAGTGCCACATGCCAGATGATGAGTCACAGAGCAAGGGAGCACAGAAATGGGAGAAACTGGTTCAGTCACTGTCCTGGCTCCTGTGTTTGCTGGTGTAGAGCTGCTGCTTGAGCTATTTCTGATGTCTTGTGTAACTCTAAATGCACAGAGCAGTTGGGGCTTCTTGTCCTCTGGCTGGGAGGCAGTACCTGCCTCACGCTCCTTATGTCATCATCAGGAATACGTACACTACACCCATTGCTTAGTTTTGTGTGTGCTGGTAACCCCTGGCCCATGCAGCTCCTTTCTGCCAGCAGCACAAGGGCTGTGACTGACCGTCACGTGCTGTGGTTTCCATTTGGAACACATCATAATCCTGTATAGTTCTGGGATGTAATGATACATTAATCATGGGCTTAGTCAGGCTGTCCTGGAAACCACTGGAAAAAGCCCTGGCCAAAGCAGGGCTTTGTGGAAAGAAAAGGGAAGTGGTCTTTTCAGGAATCACTGCACAGCACCACAAGACGAATCAGCCTGAGCAGAGGCAGAAGTTTAGGAAGTATTTAGTCTTTCTATTTTTCTGCAGCTCCCTTTAAACATAAAGTGCTGGAATATTCACCCTGGGAACATGCAGACCACCCTGACAATGCTCCTGGTCCCCTGAGGCAGAGAAGGAGAGCTGTAGCTCTAGGATGAGTCAAACAATTAGCATTTCCTTTTACACCTTTTTTTTTTTTTTTCTTATTAAACTCACTGGATGATTTAATAAAGCATTTAATGAAGGTGTGAATTTGATAGAGATGTATTAGCTGGCAAGAAAGAAACAGGTGTCCAAACAAATACCACTAACTAGACTCATCCTGCAACAACTTAGAGGTGTCCTCACCTCCTCCCTCTCATTCCCATGGTTCAGACCCATCCCCAGGCCACTCACCCTGCACCACTTATCCTCTTCTCTGATGCTGCTCCCTGAATGCCCTCCAGTTTTCTGGAATTTTCCTAATAAATTTTTGTTTAAAACCATCCAGTACTTTCTGGCAGCTTTTGTAGTGGCAGAACTGGGGCAGGGATGAACTGCAGTATTGGTGCTGGATACAGTGAGCCTCGAGATCCCCCACACTGTCTGAAGGGTGGTTTTCAGTTTGGATCAATCTCCCAGCCCTTTTGCCTGGAGGTAGACATACAGGGAGTAAACTGAAAATATCTCTCCCTGTGGAGCAAAGAGGAGATGTCTGTATTGTGCCTTTGTCTGCAAGATCACACAAACAGTTGCTTTTTGCAGCATTTCTGCTGGTGTTTGTTTTGTAGGGCTGTGAGGTTTCTTCAGGCGTGTTAATGCAAATGCACTGTAGGAGTCAGGGGTTCACATGGTACAGCCCTCAAAGAACAAGCAGCTCTAATACAAAAGAATTTTTTATGCTTCTTCTATGACACTGAATGCCTAGCTTTTAACCCTGTTTTTGCATATTTCACCCTTGAATGACATGATGAATTTTGGTCTGTCTGAGGAAGGTGTTGATGGCAATGAAACCATAGCCATACAGAAGGAGTCAGCAATAACCCTCGAAGTTAAAGGTTTCCTTTGGACACTCAATTTCATGGATGAAGTGACTGAGGTTTGTAGAAACAATAATCTGTTCAGAAAAGCCATCCTCCAAAAAGCTAGCATTGCCTCCAGCTGACAGTTCTGATGATGTTGCGCCTGTGTCCTCATCCTCTGTGCTCTATGTGCAGTCTTTTTACATTAAAATCACATTTATCTCTCATATCTCTGCCTGCCTCCTCCAATGCATTACATTTTCTGAGGAAGCCTGTGTTACTGTGAGCTGAACCCTGTTGCCCCATGTGTGTGCAGGGGACAGCGCTGAGCAGAGCAGGGTATTAAGGGTTCAGCTCTAGAGCTCCAAAATCGTGGTTGGAGCCATAACAAATATCAGAGTATTCCTGGAGGTGTGCAGCCACCACACATAACTCGTCAGCCCTTGGAGGCAATTGCAGCCAGGTCTGGTGGCTTCTGCATCTTCTCAGCAGTGTTGCAGAGGCAGGAGTTGGCACCCGAGGCTGAGGAGCTGTGAAGCTGCACTAACCACCTTTGAATTACCACAGTGTCCTCAGTCTTAGGGGCGTGACAGGAGAGACGACAGGAGAGGGATTTGAGGGCCTCTGTGTGGTGGTCAGCAAGTAAAAAGCATGGAGTGCAGAGCCCAAAGGATTCTGCATGCTCCTGTTACGTGCAGCATGCTGCCTCCTCTCTAAAGCTCAGACATGACCCGATAGGCAGCTCTCAGGCCAGTGCTGAACCATCCTTTGCTGCTCAGCACTCACCTGCTTTTTACCTAGAGCTTTGCTGCAGCTAAGAGGTTTTTGTGGTGTGGATTTATTTCCATGGGGGTACAATCATTCAGGGGCAATTCTGTACCAAATGCAGGCATCTCACAAAAAGCCGTTTTTGTTGCTCTGTATTATTCTGTTTAGAATGAAGCATCCACAGTGTGGCCCTCACCTTCTCCGGTGCTTCTCTTAGCACCTCATGGAAGAGCTCCCTGAATAAACAACCCATATCTGCCATGTTGCAGCAGATGGTGTCAGTATGGAGAAGGCAAGAATTCTGACATTTGAAAATAAAATGGCTGATGTACAGACGTGTCGAGAGTCGTGGTGCTCCCTGCATGCCTACCTGCCTTGTGCTGCTATTACACCCTGTTCTAGGCAGGAATCAGTGCTGGATGCTGTGTTTGCTCTGTGTGTGTAGCATTGAGGAGGATTCAAGACAACAATAAGAAGAATGAACTGATTTGGCAAAAAAACGTTCAGATATGAACTGCCTATCTACATCTCTAAATTTCATCTTGCAAAAGGGAAGTGAGGGCTTTATGTAGAACTGATCAAAACCAGCAAAATCTGAAACTGGTCTGCTTGCTGCATTTTATTCCCCAATGTCAATCCCAGTGTAGCAGACCTGTAGGCAGAAGAGGAAGGGTACTTCTACAGTCTTCCAGAAAAAGGAAGGGTCAACTAATGGTGCAGATAGGGAGGATGCTCTGGTGTTGGGAACTGAGCAGTTCCCAACTTGCCAGCTTGTGCTGGCAGTGCCATTGCCAACCTCCCTGCATCCCTAAGTCCTGAGGAAGCCCAGAGGTTGCAAGGGAGAGAAAAGGAGTAGCTACGGCACAAAATGTAATTCCTATCCCTAGAGAAGCCATCAGAGTGTCTCCCAGCAGGAGCTGTCTGCATGTCACCTGTGATCCTGCACCTTAGAGCCTGGCACTGGGAGCAGGTCGTGGGTGCAGGCAGGATGGGCGTCCGTCTGCTGCAGTGTCTCTGGTGGCCAGTGAATCGCAGCCTGCCAGGGGAGCCTGTGCTGCTGCTGCTGGAGCCAGAGCCTGGTGTTGCAGCCAGAGCACTGCAGAGACAGATGGGAAATGGCTGCGTGTCAGCTCTGACATTTCGCCGTCAAATGTCAAAGTGTGTCTGTGCAAGCCTGTCCTCCCACAGCAGCTTCTGTGCTGACGTGAATTGTGTGCTGCTCAGCAGGGCCTGTCAGCAGATGGGTGCTGGTGCTGGGAGCCTGTTCCAAGCAGCCATTTCCCAGAGGCAGCAAAGACCTGGTGCTTCAGCAGTGAAGTGTGCTGGCATCATGGTCTCTATCTTCAAAATGATGCTTTTCAGGTGGTTGCATTGTGGCAGCACTTGAAATACAGCAAAGCCTGGTGGAAAGATGTGATCTGAGCATTTCAATCAGATACAAAAGCAGTAACAAAGGTGGGGTAGGCTACATGAGTAGATAGGCACTGGGAGACCAGCTTTTTTTACCAAAAATGCTTGTGAAGTGGGGGCAGGAAGACAATATAAGATTCTGCTGGGTTCAATAGAAATGACCCCAGATAAGCTCAGAGCTCCTGCTATGCCATCAGTGGTGCACAGGGTCCAAACTGAGGCAGGAGCACCTGTGTGTGTGTGTGCACCTGTGTGTGTGTGTGTATGTGCTCTCAGGGTCAGGAGCTGCTGTTATCCGCAGTGGCTCTTGAGCAATGGAATCTTAGCAATCCTTGATGAAGAAAATCTGCCCCCCAGGATCTGGGCTGAGTAGAGATCAGCCTCTGTGGCAGCAGCCATGGGAAAGGAGCCAAAGGCTTGTAAGACTTTGGCTTGTAAGCCATAGGCTTTTAGACCCCTGAAAGGGGTAGAAAGGCTGATAGAGGTTTTAGGGAGACTACAGGTGAGGGGGAGTTTAGGGTTGCACAATTAATAGTCTAGTTGGATGTCCACCACCTGGTCCAAGTGGTCCTCTCTTCCTCAGAGACTAAACCTGGATGGAACATCCCAGAAGAAGCAGATGTAGGTGAGTGTCCTGGCCATGTAAGTCTCTGGTAGCATCTACCAGAAGGCCTAACTGTTCTCTGACATTGGTGTTAGCATTAACTTTAGCATTACTGGATGTTTACTGCAAACATTAGCTCTGTGTCCATCTTTGTATTTTTATTTCCTGCCAGCATCATGCTGTGTCTGTGAGAAGCACTACAGTGCGTGGGAGGAAAGTATTTCTTTTGATCATTTTTATCATCTTCTAATTGCTATTCTTACACCTTGAGGCTGAAAGAAGTGAAGTTCCTGATGTTTCTGTGTAGCTGTCTCATTGCTCATACTCTTGTTCTAACTTCTTTTAACCCGCATTTCTCACTTTCCCTCCTGTGCTCCCATGTGCCTTTGCAGGTCTGCTCCAAATCCATTATCACCCCACAGTAACAAGTGCTGAGGTAAGGTAGGCTAAAGCCACTGTGAGTACCACTTTCTGGAGTCTGAAGGTCAGTTGGGGCCCTGGAGTCCAGAGCAGGATCCCAAGAAGCAATTTTCAGGGTGCAGTGATCACTGAGGATGCCTGGATGAGTTATGAAATTTGTAATGTTGACCGAGGGTGCTTGTGCCAAGGTTTTCAGAACAAGTGGTTGATCTGTGAGAGCATTAGGTATTTTTTTAATCCCTCAGACTCATCCTGGATCACTGCTGTCTTTTGTGGTTTCTCCCTCTACTTGCTGTCTTAGCTGCCTGCTGATGCACTTGTCTGTTGGATTATCTGATCTGTAGAAGGGAAGGCAAGAGAAAAAAACCCCTCCAGACTTGTGCTGGAGGTGCTTGTAGGCTGGACCTTGGGGTTAGGTGAGGAGAGAGAACTGGGTTTGTCCTTTGCTCTCCCATGTCAAACAAACACTGGTGAGCATCTACAAGAAAGATCAAGATCAAGTCTCTCTGCAAGAGAGACTTTTGACACAAGCAGAGAGTGATGGGCAAGAGGGGAAAGCTTTAAACTGAAAAATGGCATGCTTAGATTAGATATTAGGAAGAAATTCTTTACCATGAGGGTGGAGAGGCACTGGAATGGATTACTCAGAGAAATTGCCCTATCTCTGGGAGTGCTCAAGTCCAGGTTGGATGGGGCTTTGAGCAGCCTGGTCCTACAGAAGGTGTCCCTGCCCATGACAGGAGGGTTGGAACAAGATGTTCTTTAAGGTCCCTTCAGCCCAAACAATTTTGTTATTCCTCTGGCTCTGCAAGAACCTGCTATTTTGTGAACACAAGGAGAGTGGGGCTCTTAGTGCCCTGCCTGTGTAGTGCCCTGCCTGTATGGCTCCTGGGACAGTGGCAGTCACAGTGTTGTGAAGTGCAGCAGGTGATAAGCAGGTAAATTACACAGATAATCTGGCAGAGAGATATGATCCCTTCTGAGATCACAGTAGGGACCAGTTTGAGCTGAGGTTTCACCATCAGCCAAAGGTCAGTAAAAGTCAGTGTGCTGTATGGGACCTATTTGACCAATGCCAGTGGCTCCCCGTGGCCCCACTGAAGTCATCCACTCCTTTTCACTGGGGAGATCCTTGTGTACATAAGTAGTTGCATACTTTGGCATGTTCCCCTGGCACCATTAAAAGGGCTCAGGACCTCATGGGGTCTCCTGGATTTTGGAGAGGAATGACTGTTGCTGCTTTTATGTTCCAGTCTGCTCCTGCTTTCCAGTCTCTTCCTGGATATTTGTGTATGTCTGTTGCAAGACCTTGCCATGTTTGGTTCTTGAAGGAGAGTTCAATGTACCTAAAAGGAAGCAAAGATGTTCAATCCAGTGTGAGAAGATAGACTGCTCTCACCAGAGTGCAATGCTTCACTTCAGACCCTGTGAGGTTTTCCTGTGAGCACACAGTGCCATCTGCAGTGAAGTCTTTGGCCCAAATCCTGTACAGCCCTTTGGCCTCTTGACTGAAATCAGTTACTCTCTTCAGATAACTTTTGAGAGGGCTCAGGTGGAATCACAAGTGTTGTCCCAGGAGCCTGCATGGAAGGTGACATGTTTGTTTAACTTTGTGATGGTTTGTTTCCCAGAAGGAGGACCTCATGTTCAGGGACTTGTGCTGACAAGGAACCAGTCTGTTTGATCCTTGTCAGCACATGAAATCTTCAGTTAAACCAAGGATGCTTTAAATAGTCACTGCCTTTCCTGAGAGGTGACTTCCTTTGTGATTTTGTCTCTCTGTAGGTATCTGAATTCCCTCATGAGAAGTGTCCTCCCTGCCTCTCATGTGCAGCCCTATCTGTTTATGGGTGGTACCAGCTTCACTGATGCCCTGAAGAGTATTCCTCACCATGGATAGTCCACCCAAACTGACTGGTGAGACGCTGATTGTCCATCACATTCCCCTGGTGCATTGCCAGGTCCCCGATAGACAGTGCTGCTCCGTGAGCAAAAGGACCAACCCCTTCTGCCAGCCAGAGCTCAGCATTACACGGACCTCTGCCCTTCCAGACAGAGACCTCTCACAGACTGACTCCTTGGTGTACAGCAGCTTTCTCCAGACCTCTGAAACCTCAGCAGAGGCCTCAGATCACAAAGAAAGAAAAGCAAGGGATCTGATTGTCCCTAGTGTCAGTAAGCGACACAACCCTTTTCTGCTGAGTGACGGTGAAGACCTCAGTATTTTTGGGGATGACTTGGGTCAAAAATCTTTCCACCTTCACAACTCACTCGTCGATGGCAAGCCTCCCTTCAATCTGCAGGATCTGGCCTTGCCCCCTTTCCACCTCCACGACTCCAACCACATTGTGAAATCCTGGAACATGGCCAGCCGGTCTGGTGTGGTGGACGGGCAAGAGGACAAACTCAGCAGTGACGACATCCAGAAGAGGAACAATGCGAACCGGTGCCAGCAGGCCTCGGAACGCATGGAGCTGGATGAATGCAGCTGCCATCGTGGCAGCTCCTCCAACTTCTCCTTCGACAGTGGTGACCAGGAGTGGAACCAGAACATGGGTGAACCACTGAGGAATCAGGATGCCCTGCACAGGACCTGCAGTTGTTCCAGCTCAGAGATCCAGCACTGTCGCTGCTACAGTTCATCAAGTCAGTCTGAAGTGATTGACCAACAGATGGGCTACATCAGTGACTCTTCTTGCAACAGTTCTGATGGGGTCCTGGTGAACTTCAGTGCTCTCTACAACAAAATGAATGGTCAGCCTCAATCCAACCTGAATTCAGCTAACCTGTCCTGTGACTCTTCCTTCTGCAGCCACTCAGACACAGGAGCTTTTTACCTGGATTTACACTCATCACCCACTGAATCCAAGATGTCTTGCGAGTCACATAACCCAGAAAGTTCGGGGAAGGTGTGTGGGTGTCAACACTCCTCCTCACCTGTCCTTGATGCTAACTGCAACTCCTACCACCTCCACTGTGAGCCTTGCACATCGGAGAGCTCAGACCTCACTGCCTGCTTCCAGAGCCAAGCACGGCTTGTTGTGGCTACTCAGAATTACTATAAGTTAGTCACATGTGACTTGTCTTCCCAGTCATCCCCCAGCCCTGCAGGATCTTCCATAACTAGCTGCTCAGAAGACCAGACCAAGGGTAGCCCAGCCCAGCCCACGGAATACTATCTGTTCAGAAGGCCCGACCTGAGACAAGAAGGCAATGTAGAGTGCAGTGAAGAGGAGCCAAAGGGAGAATCCAGCCAGAACATGATTGAGGGTCAGGTCTATGTCAATGTGTCACCACCGAACCTCAACACAAGCCGGCAGCGCTCCAGGAGCTATGATCAGAACCTGGACAGGAGTCCTGGCAGCAGGCTGGGCTCCTTGGAGCGCATGGTGAGCTGCCCAGTCAAGCTGAGTGAAAGTCCAGCAATACCCATTCAGAGCTCTCCCCCCAAGAGGGTGACATCGTTCGCTGAACTGGCTAAAGGACGGAAAAAGAACAGCACCTCCCCACCGCACCGCTCCAGTGGTGATTCTTCCCTGGAATTCTCTCCTATCCCTGAGACTCAGCGGGATTGCCCAACCTTCCTTGAAGAAAGAGCTCGGCGCAGCCAGAGTCTTCCACCCATGCCCTTCATCCATGGCCTGAACCGGAGCTGTGAGGGCTTCTGTTTGAATCATGCTTTTGGGGACAGCCAGGCTTTGTGTTCCACCAAAGACTCCGTCTCCAGTGAGAAGGTCCCCAGTGGGCATGGGGCAGGTGAGCAAGCCTCTCTCTCCCTGCTGAAGGAGGCAGATTCCAGCTTCTCGGGTGGCTCTGCCAGTGGCCACGGACAAAAAGATGTTAGAGCCCGAGCAGACGGTAAGGAGCCAAACTAGGCAGAAGGGAGAAGTAAAAAAGAAAGCAGCTTCTTGGGATATGAGGGGAGCAGCAGGGAAACCTGCATGGTCATAAGAGACCAGTGTCGGGGCACTTTGGTTCCGGGTCTGCCAGTCCCTAGGACAGAGCCTTGCTGTGCTTTGTCCCAGAAGTCTTTCAGACTCATATCAGGGCAAGTGTCTTATCACTGTATTTCTAAAGCCTCCTGAGGTTTTGTTCATACCTCTCATGTCGTGTTAGCAAGGGCATGGCATTAATACTGAGAGAGTCTGTGCAGCTTGAAGTGTTGTACCCCTTCCAGGGTATTTACTGTGCTTGTCCATGAGAATCACCTGCCCTTAGCTCCTAAGACAGAGATGTTAAAATGCTCAGCAGAGTTATAGTCACAGCCTTTCTTTTTTGGAGTTATGTGGGGCAGAGGTGGAAGGGGAAGAGGCATAGCCAGCAGTCTCCTTTCCATGAAGGTCCAGGAGACTCACACAGTTTCTTCTAGGACTTAACAGTGTAAGTCCCTCAGAGTCTAATCTGTATGTCCCTGCTGGAATACCCTGGTCATATCCCCCAAAGTGCTCTGGATTGCAGCAAAGGTTCCCAGGGGGAGCCACTGTCACAGTTACCTCTGTGGGGAAGCCTGTAATATGTGAGTTGTATTGCACCTTGATACTGGTGTCACTTGTTCTCATGAGGAAGCTGTGTGACATTCCCTTTGGAAGTATGGCCATTTCTACAGCTCTGTGGGAGACCTCTGTCTCTGCCTTAGGCAGGTATTATACCTGCTTCACAGGTAAAAGCCCTTCTAAAATGCCTCTAACCAGACCACTGCAGTAAATAGCCCCTACTATGTCAAAAAATTGTTGTGCCTTAACAGACTGTCTCCACTTAATGTTCTGAAAATTTCTGGCAGGAGGTAAGAACATGTGGTTTATTGCCATGGCAGGGGTGGGAGAGATTTTGGTCTTTGGAGCAAAAGGTTTTTAGTTATTGTCCTGTTTGTTTATTGAGCCTTGAATGTGTTCTTGGTGTGGGATGTCAGTGAAGGCAGGTCTCTGCTGGGAGAGGGCAGCATGGCAACAGCCCTCTTAGCTTCAGAGGGAGGGCTTGGAAGGAGCCAGCCCTGCTCAGGGTGGAGGGGGCAGACAGGAGCTTCCAGGGTAATGTATCCCAGCATTTGCTGCCCATCACCCTCATGGGGTCCCTCCTTCTGCACTGTGACAGCAAGGCAGGCGTCAGGGCTGTGCAGGAAGCTCCTGCCTGCAGCTGGAGATGGAGGCATATCTGCCGTGCTCCAGCCCAGAGCAGTGGGCAAGCCTAGAGGGGCTAGAGGGAAAGCAAGCCCTGCTAAAAGCTGGCTACAGGGAGAAAGGTCTGGATTACTCTGCAGGCAGTGGGTACACCAGGGCTGATCAGGGATCTCAGTCAGCCCCACATATGCACCCAGTGCTGTGTGTGTTTTGCACTGAATGCAGTGTGTCACACTTCAAATGTGTCCCTCAGGATATTTGTGGCTCCAGCTCAGGAGCTGGAGGCACACAGATCAGCCCACCACACTCCCTCAGGACATCCTAGCACATCATTTGCTGGAGCAGACTGGCACTTTCCAGGGTTGGAGGCGGAATGTTGGGAATGTCCTGTTTAGGTCTGGTAGAGGCATGAAGGATGAAGGAAGCTCTGTTTTCCAAAGTGGGGGCAGTTATAGGGAAAAGAAGAGGGAGGGAGAAAGGGAAGCAGGCAGCCTTTGCAACAGCACCAGTATATTGCAATGCGGGATGCAGAGCTGCATTGCTATTGCATGTAATGCTTGTGCTGGGCTGTGCAAGTCCACAGTGCATGTGGGAGAGGACAGTCCTTTGGCATGGAAAATCTGACTCTACTACAAAGTGTTGGGCCTTGACTTTGTGGTACTGCTTGGGCAGAGGCAGCTAAGGGCAGGCACCTGGTCCCATGCTTTGTGCTGTCCAGGGGGCAAGAGATTGGGAAAGGATGTGAAGCTGGTGACCCTACCAGGACAGACAAGGTCCTGGTGCAGTGCTGTGCTCTTTCAAACATCTGGAAATGCTGCACTTGGGGCCGCATATTTTTTATCTTGCCAGCTCTTGATGTGTGTAATCACTTCAGACTTGAACAACTCTGTAACTGGCCTCTAGCTCATCCTCTTCCTCCTGCAACAGAGAGCACATTCCCTTTTGCTTGTATTCTGCTTGGCTTAGGATGATTGTTGCTCTGCCCATTCCTGACACTTTGTTCCCCTTTCTCTCCATGAAGGTGGTGGCACAGACAGCAAGCCTGTGGTACGCTACAGCAAGGACCAGCGTCCCACAACTCTGCCCATCCAGCCCTTTGTTTTTCAGCACCATTTCAGCAAGCCACCCAAGGCACGTGCCCTGCACAGCCATTTTGCCTCCAGCCTTTCCCAGCTCTACAGCTTGTCCAGCAACCGGCCTGCCAGCCAGCAGATCTCCAGTTCCCAGTGCTCAGCCTCGGCCACCTCGGCAGAGCAGGCGGCGGTGGCGGGGAGCCAAGCCCATGGCACGCTCGTGACCCAGCGCTCAGCAGACGGAGCTGCCTCACGCGGTGATGGGGGCATCAAGAAGCCTGGCCCTGAAACAACCCGTCCATCCCCGCTGGGCAGTTACTCCCCCGTGCGATGCAACGTGCCTTTCTTCCAAAGCGTGGACTCCTCTTCCTCACCCACCACTGAGAGAGCTGAAGACAGCCAGCCCCCCAGAAGCAGGTCCTGCCCCATCTCTGCTAACCTGCTTCCCACGAGGTCATCTCCTGCTGTCAGTGCCATGCAGCCCTCCAAAGCCACCAAAGCTGACACCCTGAGGCAAAAGGAGAACCCCAAGCTGATTCCCAAGAAGAAGGCCCCGCTTGAGCCAAGCCCACCACTCTCCGAATACCGACTCCACAGTGGATCCCTCCCGCCCCTCTCCATGGGTGGCATGTCCATGAGCAGAGTAGGAGGCCATGCAGATTCACACTGGAGAAGTGGCAGTGAGACCAGCAGCTCTGGTCCCCTGAGCAGCATGGGAATACGGCCTGTCAATGGTAGGTACCCGTCCTCCCAGGCCTGCTAGTCTGGAGCATCTACAGCTTCCTGTAGCTATGTCTGCTCCCTATAGTGCCACCATTTCCTACAGCCGCATAAATAAAACAAAATAAAATTGCATCTGGATGCTGCAGGAAGACCTGCAATAAGAGCATGTCCCTCCAGTCCCAACTCTTATACTGTGTCTCCCGAGAGGGCAGTGTGGGCTGCTGATCTTACAGCACCCCATGCCAGGTGCTTGCACCCCAAACCTGCTGCCTCTGTGCCTGCAGCCACGAGGGCACCTAAGCTCCTGCCCTGCTTTGCTAGGCAGTGGCATCCACCTGTCTCCATGTGCGTGTGTTAATGTCCTGAAATGCTGCTGGACCTCTGAGTAATGTGCTGTCTTTCTTTCTCTGTCCTCCATCTTTCTCTTACTCTCCCTTCCCATTTCCCTTCCGCCTCCTCCCGTGTGCTCTCGTCATCCTGTCTGGTGCTCACTGCCCGCGGCATCCCAGCGAACCACCTCTCCCCCCAAGCGCTGAAGTGGCGGGAGTACAGGCGGAGGAACCCCCTGGGTCTGGACCGTGTGTCAGGGCTGCCCAGCTTAGCGGGCAGCCTGGACAGGAGGCAGCAAGAGCCTCGGCTGAACCGGGGCCACACCATCTTTGAGCTCCCTGGCGCTCTCAGCACCAGCCATTTCCACTGCAAGCTGAACGGTGCGCACCACCTTTCTGCTGGGGGGTCTTGGGAGGTGGCCTTGGGACTCAGGCTCAGTTTCCTTGAGGCTCAGGTTAAGCTTGGATTCATCACTGCTGTGCCTGCTCAGAGCAGGAGGGATGATACATCTCTTCACAGTGGGGCTGAAGGGTTCAAGAGGAAGGTGAAAATTGCTTCACTGGTTCAAATCTTTGTGGAGCCTTCCTTCTCCGTGAGGTGAGAGTAGTCAGGTCCAGCTCTGAGCTGGGTCGAAGGGCAAAGTGAATTGCCCAAGAGCCTGCTTAGACATCAGTAAGTGCTCCTGTACTGTGGTTAGGTGGTAGTTTGTCTCATGCAGGAGTTGGGGCCCTTGGAGATCTCAGGTCTGTGCCCCATGGTACCTGACCATCCTGTGCCCCAGCCCTGACAACGTGCTGGGTGCTGAGCTGTAGATTTCATGAGGCAGCTGACAGCACTAAAGACCTTAATGGGACTCTGTCTTCTCCAGGCTTTGCCCTTAAGGTCTTCTCTGTCCTCCACAACCTGTACAGGAAGGGCTGACAGGGTCAGGCTGCTTTTGACTGAACGCCTGACACTCCTGTGGGGAGAGCAGTGTGGTCTGTCTGTGCGAGGAAGAGCATTCTACAGGCTAGCTTCAAACCATGGAGGGAATTCCTCAAAGCCTTATACCTCACTCTGCCAAGCAAAACATTTTCTCTATCTTTCTTCAAGGGAAAATGCATAGCACAGAGTCAAACAGATGGAAGTCAAGCACATGGCTTCTCTGTCCCAGAGAAAAGGCAGCAAACATGCAGGCTGTTGTGGATGCCTGTGTGTGACAAGTAATTATTTTCTCTGTGCTGACTTCTGACCCTGCTTGCAGCAGCTTGAGGAGTCTAGTGCAACAAGGTTTCCCTTAGCCCCAGCCCGTGAGAGTAAATCTCCCACAGCATCTTCCAGAGCCCATGGGCCCCCAGTCAAGCTGGAGATGGATATGGGATAGGCCATGGGGGTCATTTGTGCAGGCACACATTGCAAGCCTCTGTTGGGGTAGCAACAAGCCTGTAGCCTCGCTGTCCCAGCAGAGGACAGGTGGCATGAAGACTGCTGCTTTGGTGTGTGGGATGGGGCTGACCCTTGTCCCCTCTGTCTTATCTCCCTGCAGGACAGTCTATGAGGCAACTCCAGCTTACCTACAATGACTTTTTCCCTGACTACTTCTCGCTAGCAGAGAAACCTCCTGCTGAGTTCTGCCTCTCCCCAGATGGCAACACAGAGTCCATCTCCATCGACTTGCTGCAGAAGAAGGGTGAGTCCATACATCTCTGGTGGACCATGTAAGTGTCCACCAGAGCCATGGAGTGTGCTTGAGCTTCTTCTCCCAGGAAATATGATTAGAAAGGATTTTAGGTGCACAGGAATGGGCAGAGAGAGCAGGCAGGCACAGGAGTGTGACCCTAAGGCAGGGCATGCTGCCATCCCAGGCTCTGTGTACAAAGGTAGACCTGTGTGTATCTGTGTGATGTTGCAGATGTGCTAACCTGAGATTTTGTAATTTAGGTTAAAAGTCTGTTCAGTCCTACATAAGTAGTATAAAATTGTATTAATTATATAAAAGGGTGGGAGAAAAGACTCCAGAGCAGGAGAAGATATGGTGGTGGTGGGATCCATGCTAGAGGCAGGGCTAGCAGGACTTGACAGCTGATTTGTTATCATTTCAGAGGCAAGGGATGTGCAGAAGGGTTCCCATACCTTTGCCAGCTATGTGCTCATGATTACCAGATGGCAGCTTTCCCTTCTGTTTCAGTTCAGTTCTCACATTATCCTGGTGCAGGTGACAGATTACACACCACTGGCTTGTCACTGAAAGTCATGACAGAACCTGCCAAATGCAAGGCTTCTACCCTGCCACCCTGTGGCATCAAGGCAGCAAAAGACACATTGCCCCAAATCCCATCTCTGCTGCCCCAGGGCATCACCCTGGCATCACCCCAGGCTCTACCCCAGGGGTGTGGAGGTGATGATCCCTGTCCCTTGGCAATATAGACAGATTGTCTTACTCAATCTGGCTATATTCCCCTGTCCCTTGGGAATATAGCCAGATTGTCTTACTGGCAGGCTGATAGGTGAGTGCTGGAATCAGCAGGGAGGGTTTTGGTGAGGGCTTAGGAGAGTTTGTGCATGTTTTTTGGCAGAGAGGGCTTGTGTGTAGACATGGGCTTGCAGTGCCCCTGGCTGATTACTTCCTGGAGTGTTTTGTCAGAGTCCATCCCAGTAGCCCTCAGGCAGCTCTTTGACCTGTTGTTTTCCTCTAGGTCTGGTGAAGGCTATCAACACTGCTGTTGACCTGATTGTGGCTCACTTTGGAACCAGCAGGGATCCAGGGGTGAAGGTATGTCTTGCATCTAATTCCATTCTGAGTGGCACGGAGAGTACAGAGCAAGATTGCCTCTCCATTCTCTTCCAGTCAAAAACTACAGATTATCTAAGGAAGGCAGGAGTACCAAGAACAAATCAAACAAAAGAGATGGCCCACCATGTGGCCGATAGTAAATCTGTGACAATTCCTGCTGCATGATGCAATTAGTACATGTATGTAAAGGAAGATCAGAAAAACACAGGGAAATTATGTTTATTAAATACACATCAATAATGTCCAGCTTAGACTCTGAGCTGGAAGTAGTTGTAGGCTGTGAAAGTATAAAGGGCAAGTATTATGTATGTTTGTTCTGGTTTAACTCTTTCTTTATGTACTTACTATGGTTCTTTACAAGAAGAAACACCAGACCAGCTGCCCTTCTGGTCTGAAGCAGCACACCAGCATGTGTCTCCCTCCTCCACATGTCCCATGACTCAGGTCTGGCACTGGTGCCAGGGTACAGTGCAGTGTTCCCCATCCCTCAGCATCTCGCACTTTAATGTGAGATACCATATAATTTTAATAATGATAAAATGTGCATCAGATTTCACTCATCTGGGGCAGTTGGTCACCCCCACGGTAGCCCTTATCATGAATACATTAGAGTATTTAGAGTACAGCTAAGGGGCTGGAAGTCTTAGGCCTGTGCTCCTCTCATTTCCCATTTCTGGAATAACACAGAAGTGCAGCTAGGTTGCCCTGGGGCTGGCTGTCTTTGGCCTGTGCTCCCTCATCCCCCATTTCTGGAATAACACAGAAGTGCAGCTAGGTTGCCCTGGGGCTGGCTGTCTTTGGCCTGTGCTCCCTCATCCCCCATTTCTGGAATAACACAGAAGCAGAACAATTTTGCTTGTGTTTGTACCAGGCATTGTTTGCAGTCCTGTGACACCCAGCATGTTTGTGGTGCCTCCTCTCAGTGCTGAATGCTTGGCTTCAGTCAGGCGACTCTGGGCAGCAATGTGACACTATTTGGACATGACAGCTCCCCTGGCATGCCATCCCCAAGGAGAAACCTGACTGGGACAGATTCCAAAACCATTCAATCTTATCTCAGAGCCCAGTGTAATTTTGTCCTAATTACGGCTGTTGCTGATGCAGAGATTACTGTGCAACATAACTGGAGCTGTTGAGATTCTTATAGCTTTTTAGGGCTTTGCTGTGAATTTCTAATACTTGCAGTGTAGATTTGGGGAATAATTACATTCTTCCATTACTTTGCTTATCAGACAATGCTGTGGTTTTAACCTTGGGTTTCTTTATACATCAGTATGCCAGGGGCTGAGCATTCACCTGTCAAAAGGCAGCATCCATCCCTGCTGCTGCCATGCTCAGTGGATCTGATGGGATTATTCCTGAGCCAAGTTCAGTTTCAGTTCAGGGCTTTTGTGAACCTGTGCCAACTGGTCAGTATAATTCCAGCTCAGCTGGTAAAATCTTTGCCCTGAACACCATTGCCTGACCCATTTGGATAGACCCCTTGGCAGCTCAAAGACTGTAAGCAGTAGAATGTGTCCCTGCTCTGCTGGTGCTGGGCTCTTACATGCCTCCTCTTCACCTCAGTCTGAGCTTTGGCCATCCATTTTGCCCTTATATTTTTATTTATAGTAATCTCTAGGAGTTAGAGCTTGACATGACACTGAGTTAAGTGTTCCATAACCCCTCAGTAGCTGGTAGCTCTGGGTTGGTGCTTCTGCTTCAAATTTAGCTATAAGAAAATCTACAGCAGCAGGAATATCCCCAGCTCTTTTCTTCCTCCAGCAGGAGACCTTTGTTATCCGTTTTGGGAGAACCAGGCATCCTTTCTAGTTGGGATACCCTCTTCCCAATCTGGGATATTCTTTTTTCAAGTTATTGCCTCTTCCCAGCCTAGGGAAGAGCTTGCAGAGAGAAATCTAGAACCGGTGTATGAAGCATCAGGAGTGAAAGCAAAGACCCTTCATGTTCAAGGAGCTGCTGAGCCTGGATGTTGCTTGCTGGGTGTCTGTAGTGGGGCTAAACTGTTTCCATGCATCTGTACCTTGAAAACAGTCAGCAATACTGTTGCCTGTTGTCCACTAGGCCAAACTTGGGAACAGCTCTGTGAGCCCCAATGTGGGGCATCTTATCCTGAAATACCTGTGTCCAGCTGTCCGGGACATTCTGAGTGATGGGCTCAAGGCTTATGTCCTGGACATGATCATCGGCCAGAGGAGGAACATCCCCTGGAGCGTGGTGGAGGCATCCACCCAGCTAGGTATGGATGTTGTGCAGCAGTGCCTGTGGTAGTTGTGGTTGGGAGGTGCTGGGGAAGATTGGCTCTGAGGATGGGAGTGCAAAACACCCATTTCCTGCTTGGAACAGGGTGCACATGTACCATGTCTTGCAAGAAGGGTGACACACTGCGCTATTCTTCCCAAGTATTTATTGTCATTTCCCCTGAAATTTGCAAATTCTCCCATAACAGGCCAAACCAATAAAAAAAGCAAAATTAAAAGAAAACCCAGCAAAATGAATTCCACATTGGTTTCTGCATCATACTGGAAAGTCTCGTCTGATTATGGCAAATCTTCAGCTCTGCAATTATCTCTATGATTGCACCATAAATTATACACCCCAAATTATAAGCACACACCACAATATTCTCTTTACATGCTGATTTTGAGCAAGTGGCTGTGATTGTCACTGAAGTGTGGGGGGCAGGTTCTTCTGGTAATGAAACTCTCCCGGAGTTTTGGAGTGTGGTCTGGAATGGATCACAGCCCATCTCCCATGTGTAGTCTAAGTGTTGTTATGGCATGAGCTCACACTGGCATGGTGGAGAGGCATTGCACACACAGACATGGACACCCAGACATCTGTCTTGCCTTGATGCTCCATCCTGTGGTGCAGTTTTGGCTTTGCTCACCACAGCTAATCTCAACAATTTGCTTCTCTCCACAGGGCCCTCTACAAAGTTGCTGCACAGCCTCTACAGCAAGATCAGCCAGTACACAGAGCTCACCAACCACACCATGCGGTTCAACGCGTTCATCTTCGGCCTCCTCAAGTAAGCAGGACCCCTGGGGTGGCTGCACATCCCTGTCCAGGGCTGGCAGCAGCTGTTGGTCTCTGACTGCAGGCAGGCACAGTTGACCATGAAAAGAACTTAAGAATCTGGGAAGCCACTTCCCAGAAGCAGCCTAGGGAAGGAAGAAGCTGTAAGCCTCAGAGAACTCCTTCCAGGTCAGGAGTCAGAATGAGTGGCTGTAGCCAACTGAAGAATAGGGTCAGTCTGTTTTAGCCCCAAAACATCAGGTGAGAAAACTCTGTCTGTCCAACTTCATATGAGGGTAGACATAATATATGTATGAATTACTCTTGGAAATTCCTCTTTAAAGCACTGTTTCCTGGAGCTGCAGTGGATCCCAAAGCATGAGGCTCTGAAGAAGAAATTGCTGTGGGCCAGGACTCCAGACTAGCCTTTCTATTTTGGATAAAGAGTGTGTTTAACAGAGGAAGGAAGCAATATGTTTTTGCGGGTGAAGGGATAAGCACTGCTAGGATGGTGTTTCCCTGGTCCTCTCTGGTGGTCAGCAAGAGCTCTGGCAGTGGCAACAGAGTTCCCAAGATCTCCAGATGTTGTAGAACTCCTCCAGGCAGGAACAAGCTCTGCCCTGCTCTCCCCACACAGTGTGACCCAGCTCTCCCCCACTGGCACAGGATACTGACATATTTTGGGCTGAGCCACCTGCACTGGTCTTGGTTTTGTAGATCATTTGCCTCTTCCACAGCAGCCTCTTCTCAGCAGAACAAAGCTCTATCAAGGACATAAGAGCAGAACAGTGAGGAATCTAGGTGCAAACACGGTTGTTCATGGTTACAGTTGGACATGTAAAGCCGTGTAGATGTTCAGTGACAGGCTGGGTGTCCGTGATCAGGGCATGCTGGTGGGACCAAGCCACTGTCCTTTCCCTGAGGTTCACAAGCTCATGCTTTGTAAATGCCCTTTTCCAGTCACACTTCTTGTGGCAGAACAGGGGGTTAATGGATTTTCACTATTTCTTTCTTACCCTGCTAATTTTCCATTCCTGCAGTATCCGGTCCTTGGAGTTCTGGTTCAACCACCTTTACAACCATGAAGGTAAGAGCCTGAAGGCTGTGGGCTGCAGTGGGAGCCAAACTCTGCACACAAAAAAGCACAGGATGGAAGTGTGTTTCTCTTATTGCTCTCTCAGCTTGGGCTGCTCTTCTCTGCCCTGAGGTGAAGGACTATGCTATTACACAGTCTCAATGTAGCAGGGAAATCCCTGGTGGAAGTCCAAGCATCATGCAGCTCCTTCCACCTGAACCTGGACTTCCATTCTCCTTCCCACCTGCAGCTAATACCCAAGGCTTTTGGTGCAGATCCCTCAATCTATCTGCAGGAGATCAGATCTATGCCTCCCCAAATTTCTGTGTTCCCTGCCCAGTGCCTGAGAGTTTTCCAGTATGCCTGGAGATGTGTACACTTACCTGAAACTTTTCACACATGGAAAATAGAAAGAAATGGAAAGGAAAACCTGACATACAAAAAGCAGATTCTACTGGATGTATCTGTTTTAGAATAGAATAGAATAGAATAGAATAGAATAGAATAGAATAGAATAGAATAGAATAGAATAGAATAGAATAGAATAGAATAGAATAGAATAGAATAGAATAGAATAGAATAGGGTCTGTGCTTATCCTGGCTTTCTGAAGCAGAAGACAGCCATCTATTAGACCATCATTAAGACCTGGAAGTGTGAGCAGAAGCTGGGGCTGTCAGATTACTCCCATCTTTCTTCCATGGCATTTGGTGTCAGAGGTCATCTGGGCTGATAGTCTGCCAGGCAAGTCCTGTCTGCAGGTACGACTGGAAAGCTCTGTCTGGGCCAGTTTGCTGAGAGGTCACAGAGCATCTGGTACTCCCTGACCCAGGCCTGAGCCTCACACTGTGACCAAAAACTAGTGTGCATCTCCTTTCCTCATAGCTTCAGCAGCTTCATGGTAGCTTGGCAATGGTGCCAAGAGCATCTCCTCTAATTAATGTCTTTTTTCCTACAGACATCATCCTGGCACACTACCAACCAGTGGGCTTCTTGTGCCTGTCTCACAGTGTGTGCCAACCTCTTTTTGAGGAGCTCCTGCTCCTACTCCAGCCTCTCTCCCTGTTGCCCTTCAATCTAGACCTCCTCTTCGAGCACCACCTGATGCAGATGGGCAAAGAGCAGCAGCAGCAAAAAGAGCTGCTGCGTGTGAAGCAGGACCTGCTGCTTTCCGTGCACTCCACCCTGCAGCTGATGCGGACCCGGGGCAGCAGTGAGGATCCTGATGGCTGCAGCACCGCCCCTGAAACATGCCAAGGGGGTGCCAGAGATGGTGACATCTCACCAGGCCACAGCCCACAGCAAGCTGTGAGTGAGAAGAGGGTCAAGGGAGTAGGGGCCTCCTGCGGAGAAGGTGACAGGGAGGAAGAGCAGAGCAAGATGCGAGAGAGCACGTGGGAGGGGAAGAAGGACAAGCAGGCAGGCTGGTGGTACCAGCTCATGCAGACCTCTCAGATTTACATCGAGAGCTCAGCCGAAGGCTCAAAGTTCATCCGCTCTGAGAAGAAGAAGGCGGCTTTGAATCCTGCACCTAGGTCAGTGGAGACCCACAAGGCACCACCTCCCCGAGAAGGGGTGGTGGAGGGTGCAGAGGCTTGTCCCATTGCTGAGGGCACCTTGGAGGAGAGACCCAAGGCAGCCAGCAAGCCAAGTCCTGAAGCCGTGGAAGAGCCCTTGGAAAAGCCCCAGCAGGTGGTGGTTGGCGAAGAGGTGAAGGAGCGGAGCTGGCCCTTCTGGATGGGCAGCCCCCCAGACTCTGTGCTTACAGAGCTAAAGCGCAGCAAGGAGAAGGAGGCTCAGCAAAGAGTGGGAGCAGCAGCAGCTCCCCAAGAGGACAGCAGCACCAGTGCATCAGAGGGCAGCCAGCCCATCAAGTGGGGACACTTGTTTGGGTCCAGGAAGGTACAGAAAGAGCCCAGACAACCAAACAGGTAAGGGCAGGGGTGGTTTGGGGCTGAGAAGGGCTGGTTAACCTGGAGTATGGCAGTACAGGTGGAAGTCAGGCCATGAGCTGACCGCTGGGCTACACCATAGTGGTACATCAACGGTCTGTAACCCTGCTCAGTCCTGCCAGCCTGCCTTAATTCCTCCCATACCCTTCCTCAGTCCAACTCATAGGCTTTCCTCTTCTGCCTGAGCTCTGTCACTGCCTTGGCATCTAAACCCTGCTACATGGCCCCATTGTCACCCCATTCCTCCCAAAACCACATGTTAAGAACAGAACATAGAGCCATCCCTGTTACTTAGAACAAGTGTGGGGGAAGGGTGAAGTTGCCTCCAGTAGCTGAGACCCTTGTGCACTGCCTCTCCTTCTATACACCCTTACTGTTCCTGAAAATGACCATTGGAAATGTCCTTCCCAGTCTAGACTGTGGTGTTACATCTGAATCCTCCCTGCCTGGAGACCTGGGGCACTGCCTAGCAGTCCACTCCGTATGTGAAGCCAAACCTCTAAGGCATGACCTTGCCATGAGAGTGCCTGCTCTCTTTCCTCGGGTGCACTTTCCTGACACTGACTGCTTCTGTCTCCTTCCAGGTTGCCCTCTGGCTGGCTGAGCTTGGACAAGTCCGTCTTCCAGCTGGTGGCCCAGACAGTTGGGGCTAGCATGTGGCGTGAAGCAGCCCCGGAGCCAGACCCTCCCCATCCAGAACCACCTGAGGCACCTGCTGTGGCACGACCAGCCCGGGGGATGTCTCCTCACCCTACCTGGTGAGTGACACCAAGTGGACAATCCTGCAGGGGCTGGAATGTGTTAGGTTGAGGGTGGCACAGCTCTACCTGTTGCAGTTTGCCTGGCCCCCTTTATAGTCATGGACCAGAGAAGGGTTTAGAGCAGTGACGTAGCTTGTGCATCCATCCATCATAACTCTGCAATCTGCAGGTGATGGGGAGCTGGGGGGGGCAGCTGGGAGCCTGGCTGGGGAGGGAAGCAGGGGGTGTTTTCCTCTCTCCCCTGGGCCTGTCATGGTCCCTGGGTGGGGTGAGTGTCCTGAGGTAAGCTAACCCTACTTTCTTTCTGCCTGCAGTGAGGTGAAAGCTCTTTGCCATCACATTGCCACTGAGGCAGGACAACTGAGCTTCAACAAAGGGGATATTCTGCAGGTCATCTCCAAGGTGGATGGTGACTGGCTGCAGTGCAGCCTTGGCTCCGAGAAGGGACTGGTGCCCATCATGTATGTCACCCACCCTGAGGACGAGGACTATTGACACGTTTAGGAGGCCAAGCACAGTTCCCTGGGCTGCTGAGGCTCCTCTGGGGTAACCTACCCTGCCAGAGGAACAAACACAGCTTCTTGCTAGTTTCTTACCTTTCCTGCCATTACAGAATACAGTAACCGTAGGTGGTTCCTTCTCGCTCCTCCTTGTGCAGCTGCCAAAGGCCAACTTAGCCCCCCGGGGTCTTCTGCAAGCTGCACCTCGTATTGCCAGGCATCGCCATGCATGCAGCCACACCAGGGACCGCCTGACCCCCCCCTCCGCCCCACACTGTCTGCAGCACCCACAGGCCATGGACTTGTACATTACAGGAACCCAGGCAGTCCCTGCCAGGGCAGCGTTGCCCCGCTGCCCAGCTGTTGGATGCTGGAGGGTGCAGGATGTTGGCCGTCCCCTCCCTGGGGGTGGCAGTGCAGTCTGCGGCCTCCAGCATCCCCGGCATCCTCAGCCACAGGGGTGGGAGTACCCTCTGTTGGCAGGGTCCCTGTGAGGCTGGGCTGATGGGTTGTGTTTATTGGGGCACTGCAAGGTAGGCTTCCTCACACTGGAGCATCCCTGTCCTAGTGCTGTAGTGGTTCCTGGTAGGTTGTACCAGGACAAGTGGCCTGGCAGTGCCACACTGCAGGGCTGGGGCTATGCGTGGCCACAGCCAGGGGAGGGGGACGGGGTATGTGTGTGAGTGTGGAGCAAAGGGGTGTGTGGGGTTATGAGGAAGGCACGGGGTTGTTCAGTGTTATGTAGGTCCAGGATGGGTAGTGCCACCCTGTGCAGAGATGGGTGCTTTGGGGGGAGGCCCTGTGCCCTCCACAATGAGCAGGGAACCGGTGCCTGGAAAGCCCTGGGATGCTCAGTGGAGGGCGCTGGAGGGGAGGGAATGAGGGCAGGGTCCCTGTCTGGGCTAGGGATTTGGGGGCAGTGCTCTCAGCAAGTAGATTGGGGGTGCTCCTAGAGGGAGCTGGGGAGGGAGGGGTGGTGCTCCCTTTGGCACAGGGTTTCTGGTCTTGCTGAGCAGTGCCGTGGGGTGGGGGGGATAAGTGTTGTGCACAAACACAAGGGGATACTGGAGGTCCTGGGGTCCTTGGTAGAGGCAATGCCAGTCAACCCCTTCCTTGCCATGTTCATGCCGCCTGCTGTAGTGGGGATCTTCACCTGCCTGTCAGGTGGGGAACAGTGTTAATGAAAGGCCATGCCAGTATTTGGTGCCATGGCCGGCTTGACGCTGTTCACAGCATCGTGCCTGGGCTGGCTTCACCATGGCAAGGGGCCCTGGTCTTGCTAGGTTACCTCCTGCTTGTACATCGCTTAGCGGATGTTGCACCATATTTAATTTGTATTTCCCTGTTAGAATGAGGTGTCTCGCCTTTATTTATTTCTTTATTTATGATGCATATTAATAAAAAAGGTGCTGATTGAGCTCCCTGCTATCCAGACTTATCATTTCAGCACATCCCTGTGAAGGGTCTGTGGGTTACCTGTGCTGGGACACTGCACTGCAGGCTTCCTCCCGTGTCCACCACAGCCTATACCAGACCTTCAGGAGGACACAGGCTGCCCCCAGCTGTGAAATCTGTCAGTTCAGGCCTGAGGGGTGGGGGGAGTGGGCACTACCAATGATGATATGTCTTGGGGAGGCAGCGCTGTTTGGGGTTCTTTGTCCACTGCTTGCAGCCACCCAAGCAGGTTTCAGACAGGAGATCATTCCATCTCAGCCTGGATTCTGTTTCTCCTGGGTCTTTGGAAGGTGAAGGAGGGATTGTGGGCTGGGACTCATAGCCTGGCCATGAGTTTCAGTGGCTGTGGGTCACTTACAAGGAAGGACTCCAGAGATTCTAAACTAAGACTCAAAACAAACATTGGGCCCCGAAGTCCACAATGAACCCCAAGAGCCAGTTCTTCTCTCTATCCCTCAGCAGCTCAAAAGGAGAAGGGAAGAACTCTGCTGTGACTCCAGCCTTCGCTGCAAGAACACCACTCTGGAGTTTGTTGTATCCATGTGGACAAATGATGTGCACATGTGCAGTGCATCAAAACTGCTGAAAAAAATCCACATTTGAAGCAGCATAAACCCCTGTTCTGGCTGGGAGCAGCAGGGCCAGTAGGCCAGTACCTTAGCTGCTTTGATTAAGCACTCAGAGGGGGCAGTGGTCAGAGCTATTTACAAGTTCCATGGAGCCAGGCTGCTCTCCCTGCATGCACTGGCTGGCCCAAAGGAGGAAGGGGACCATGTGCTGGCAAACAGCCCCCGCAGGATGCTGAGTCAGCCCTGGGGCAGGAAAGGGGATTTCCAGCTGCCTGCCTTGTGGGCACTGACACTGAGCAGCTCCCTGGGTACTTGCTGCTGGGGTAGCCTTGGATGCAGGGGGTGGTTATGCTGTCAGAGGCTGAATTTATGGAACTTGCAGCTGCTGAGGTCTTCTTTGGGGTCATCTGGCTAAAGTCAAGCAGATCCAGGTTGGTGGCTATCAGATAGCATGTGGCAACAAGGAACTGGCCATGGGGCACAAAGCCCATGAATCCTGCAAGGCTGAAAGCACGCAACAATGTGTGTGGGGCATTGGGACAGTATGGGACAGTACTGGAGCTGTGACCAGGTAGCCCCACTGGTGGCCTGGTCCTGGAGGGACCAGCTGTAGGATCCTGATGGGGACATGGGCCTATGAACTCTGTTGGGGTCATGCTAAGCAGGAAGAAGTGACACTGGGTGTCCGTAGATTCTCATCATGGGGGCTCCTGCTCTCTGGAGACACTGCTGGTCCAGACCCCTCATATGTCTTGAGGTGCAGAGCCCAGCCAGGGGAGCTCTGTAGCAGCACCAAGATGCAGTCAGTCCCACCTGTCTCATGACACCTGAGGAGCAGCAGTGTCCTCCTCTCCTTCTCCTTGCAGGTATCACTGAGATGCTGCTCAGCAAAGTTGCTCCTGGCTTCCTTTAAGGTCTCAAAGCAGGTCTTAGCAAAGTGCTGGGCTCTGTGGGTGAACCCTGTGACCAGAGATTCATCATGTGGAAAGCAAAAACGAGCCTAGTTTCATGGTATAGGAATCTGCTCTGCATGGTACAGAAGCTGGGGGGGGATGACCCACATGACTGTGAGACCCAGTGCTGGCAGGAATAAAGTCATGGGGTGACAGCAGGGCTGGGGCAGATTTAGGGAGTCCAGATGTGCATGACAATCTGAGGGACATGTGCCAGCTGAGAGGGGGGGACTTGCTGGTGTCAAGTGCTAGGGGTTCCTGACAAGTCCTCTTGGACCTTCTCTGCCCAGGTCATCAGGACCTGGCTCAATTTCAGGCCAAAGGCACTGACCATGGACCTCTGGTCAGTGCTGAAGGAACTCTGGAATGCATGTGTCCAATGGAAAGGCCTGATACATACTGGAAGAGAGAAGGGAATGCCTTTCCTTCCTATGTCCCTCCTGGCAGCCAGATCCAGGACTGTAAGTGTCCAGCAGGCAGTGACGCACACATAATTCATAGAATGAAAGAATGGTTTGGGTTGGAAGGAACATTAAAGATCATCTAGTTCCACCCCCGCTACTGTGGGCAGGGATGCCACTCATCAGACCAAGTCACTCTAAGGCCAATGCAGTCCAGCCCCATCCTTGAATATTTGAAACCCAAAAGTTTCCATTCAGCAGCTGCACCATGATGGGCAGGGGCTGCCAGGCTGGAGATGGGCATGCAGGTGACTCTGGCATATTTGTGGCCACTAGTTGGGGTCATAAAACTAAGTGCAAGCTTGTATTAGCCCCTGAGAGCAAGTGTGAGCTCAAAACAGCTGAACTTCCAGCTTTTGGGCCAGCCCAGCTGCAGCCTAGCCTGGGGACAGGTCAGTTCCCTGCACTGCCTCTGTCCCAGCCCAAATTCACTGGAGCCACTTCCCAGGTCCCTGGTCAGTGCAACCATACTTGCAGCAACAGCCCAGGCGTGCTGAGGCCTCCACCAGCTGGAGGAAGGACAGTGCTGCTTTTGCGGCACCATCCTGGGGCTCGGCACTGAAATTGGCTCCTACCGTACTGACTTCTTCCCCTGGGCCTTTCTCTGACGTCTCTCTGCCTCAGTGCCTGCAGCTGTACACTGAAACCCACAGGGCCTCCTCTTAGTGAACTGCAGCGGCGGCATTGCCCTTGAGTGGCCCTCAGGCACAGGGCCCTTTTCCCCTGGCTGGGACGCTCATGGGGCAAGGGCCAGTCTGGAGCCAGCAGCTGCGTGGGTTCCATGTCAGGAGAGGGCTGGCATGCCAGATGTCACTCCTGGAGAGTGTCATGCAGGGGAGGATCATGTATTGGTGCAAGCACTGACTTCCAGCTGCAGGCCGAGACCTTTGAGACACTGGTTTCTTCTCTGAAGTGACCAGCGACAGGACCTGAGGGAACGGCCTGCAGTTGTGTCAGGGGAGGTTTAGGTTGGGTTTTAGGAAAAGGTTCTTCACCCAGAGGGTGGTTGGGCACTGGAACAGGCTCCCTAGGGAAGTGTACACACCACCAAGCCTGACAGAGCTCAGGAAGTCTGGACAGTGCCCTCAGGTACATGGTGTGATCTTTGCAGAAGTCCGGTGCACAGCAAAAATTTGGACCCAATAATCCATGTTGGTCCTTTCCAGCTCAGCTCATTCTGTGATTCTGTGATCCTCTAAGGTATGGCCCCAGTGAAGGGGCCCCTGCTTCACAGGAGAGATGCAGACCTCTTTGCACCATGGGTACTCTTTTGGGAACAGAAATCCCAAATTTCCAAAGAAATCCAAAGAAAGGAGCAGGGTATATTGCTACTGCTGTGGGTCTTCAAGCATTCTTATGACTGGTTTGCAACACCAGGCAGGGGCAAGAAAGTGTGTAGCTTTCCACATGCACCACAAGACTGGGAAGAAGATGGGGAGCTGAGCTCTGTGCAGGAAATATGGGCCAAACATGCTCCCAGGAAAGGGAACACGCCTGCTTGTGACAGCCACAACATGCTTCCATGACATTGCTTAATTACCAAAGACTGAAAAGTCCAGGCATCTCTTAATCAGCATCAAAAAGGGGAAATAAATAGAAATGAGGAAACAGATGAAGCAGCACAGTCACCGTGTTCAGCAATCCTGAAAAAAGTTAAGGCAGCCTTTCAGAGCTCCTGGTATCAAAAGGTAGAGACAAAGCAGCAGGAATAACCACCAGAGCCAGAGGTTATTCAAAACAGAGAGGCTCCTTCAAAGAGAAGAAGTCATGTCTAGAGGACAAAAATAGTATCAGAGCAATAAGACGTAAATTCGTGATAAGGCAAACAAAGAAGTGAGCAAAGAACAGCCTGTAGAAGCAGCCAGCAGCCCTTTTTGCAAACACTTCAAGAACTCCAGATCTGCCACGGTGTCTGAAGGGTAGACAGGAGAGTGTGTCTTCACAGCAGAGTGAAGTCCCTGGGGTGACACGATTGCTGCAAAAATTGCTCCAGTGCCAGAGCCTTGCAAGGTTTGTGGTGAATAGGGCACACTCCTGGCAGCATGCCTGGACCCTGGCATTGCAGCAGGATCCACCTGCTTGCACCTGCTGAGATCCAGCCTGCCCATCCTTCCAGCTGAGCCAGACATGCTGGATGCAGCTGTCTGTGTGGCTTTCAGTTTTCCTGATGTGACCAGAAGACATTGGACCCTCTGGAGAAAGCAGAACTGATTTGCAACACCCCTTCATCCTCCCTGCCAGAGCCTGGGTTACACTCAAGGCTGAATTTTTGTGATGTGGAGCAAGAGGAAGTGTGAAGAATTAGAACGTTTCCTTACAACTTGCTTTGTCCACAGCTTTTGAGGTTTCATGTGGGGCCATGAAGGATTTTCAGAGATGCCAGATACTGGTGAGAGGTGAGAGCCATTGTTCTGCTGGGAATGTTGCAGAGTGGGACCAGGGATGTGATTTTTTTAGACTTTTTTAATTTATGGAATTCTCCTACTCCTTTTGCACAGATCTTCTAATCTATTCCTATTCCTATGAACTTATTCCAAACTGACACTGTTTGCTTTTGCAGCTCTTTAATTTTTTTCTTGAAAGGCCCAGATACACAAAGGGGCAGTGGGAGGTGACTTCTGAGTTGCTGCTGTTGCTGGAGGCAGAGCAGCAGCTGCTTCCCTCCACTCCCCAAACCTCCCAGATACCTGAGACAGAGCACACCTCACCTCCCAGGTACCTCACAGGCTGTGGCCTGCTGCCATTCCAGGGTCCTGTCTGTGCACTTGCAGCCCCGGGACACCTTTTCCAGGGCAAATATGTTTGAGTACAGTGAACTGTCTATGGGTGAGCTTCATATTTGAGCAAAGGAAATAAAAAGGCAGGGTCATGGAGGTGGGGAATCCTGGCATTGGCAGTTCTGTTGCAGGAAGAGATGAAACATAGACAAGAGAGACTGGTTTTCTGAGCTTTGGAGGGAATGTGGCTGGGCAGTCTCCTGCTCTGTCCCTGAGAAGTAAAAGACTGCAGGAGTATCTGCCCCCAGGCAGCTCCTATATTGGCAGGAAAAGAAGAAAACAAGAATTCTACCATGATTTCCTCAGGGTTAGTTTTTGGGCATGGCTGGGGGGAATACATTCGGAGAGAGCCACCCTGCACTGGCCTGCTCAGTGCTGCTGAATAAAGGTGTTGCAGGGTGTGCAAATCAGCAGAAAGCAGAGCCTGAGCCCAGGTGTGCAAGCACCAGTCCTTGCTGAGGAGCACAACAGAGGAGAACCATCACAGGGGAATGCAACCTGGCTGTGAAGCCTCAGAGAAGACTGAGGGCTTGTTTTTCTCCTAGTTCTGTGTTTCAGTTGGGATGCAGGCCAGGCATATCCAGCAAGGTGGCTGGGGAAACACAAATTCATCAGCTCCTGCCCTGGACCTCCTCTGATGATTGGGTCTGCTGCTGTAGCCAGTGCCATCAGCCTCCAGCTGCACAGACAGCCTCACCAATTGTCCCTTTTCTGCCCTGCTGCCTGTGCTGGCCTCCCACCCCTTCATGGTCATTCCTACTCCCACCAAGTTTAGACAACACAATATGCCACAGCAGTTGAGCTTGAGGCCTCCAGGGCTCTTGTCCCCTTCTGCTCAAACATCTGGTCTCAGGCCAATCCTGAGCACCCAACCACTCCTGCCAAAATCTTGCCTTTCCCATCCATGGCACACACTGCCAGGTAATTAAGATCATCTGTGCCCTTCATAAGTCCCTTTTATCAGAATCATTATCAAGGCTGTAAAAAAGTGAGGATTGTCCTGGTGTAGTCACTGGTTGAATATCTGGGTGAGGCACATCTTCCTGCTAAGGCCCAGTCATGAAACAGAACACCTCAGAAGTCCTTCTGAAGTCTGTGCTGGGAGACAGAGTGTGGTTAACAGCTGGTCCTGACAGAAGACCTAAAAGTGTGGTTTTAGACCAGAAATTAGAGACAGCAAGATTGCAAAAGGGTCATGGAGCTGAAAGAGAAAGAAGGCAGTGCTGACATTGGAGGAGTTTCCTTCTCCAGTGAGGAAGCTTCTTGCACCATATGTGATTCCTCTGCATGCCTGTTTCCTTTCAATGCTCTCACCACTCACAATCAGATGGGTGTGCAGTGAGGCAGCCAGGGTAGCTGAGTCCTCAGTCCTGCCCTG
>VZRH01001848.1:849-17022 GCA_013397555.1 Urocynchramus pylzowi
CCACCACAAACTACTGAGCCCAACCAAAACCACATAACCATCTACAAAGCCCAAACAAAATATTAACTCTTTAAATACTTCAATTCTCCCTCAAAAAAAACCAACCAAACAAAAAATAAATCCACAAAAAACCCAAAAAAACCAAAAAACAAACACATAAAAAACCAACATAAAAACACCAAAATAAAAAAAATCAAATCCCAAATAAAAAAAAATTAAAAATATGTTAATCTTAAAGCTAAAATCCTCTTATAAAACTATAAAAAAAAAATCAAACTTTTTTCCCCTATAGCACAATAAAAAATTATAAGAAAATAAATTATTCAAACCTATATTAAAATAAAGAAATATCAAAATAGCCATACATTTAATAAGTTTAAGCATAAAAAGTTATAAAACCCCTATCCTCCTCCCAAAAAACTCTATTCCCAAAAATAAAAATAATCTCAAAAATAAATAAAAAATCCCTTTAAACAACTCATCCTTAAAATAATATCCCATCACTTAACATAGCCCACAAACACAACTATGAAAAGACCTATTTAAAAAAAAAGTTCATAATTACAAATTTTCCTAAAGAACTACTATTCATAAAAATTATAACCCACAAAATTCCTGTTTTCTTATAAAGCAATCTCCATACATTGGAGATTTAAAAAACTAAAAAGCCCTCCTCTTCCTAAATAAACTACAAGAAGACTATTCTAAAAGTAATTAACTAAATTATTTCTATACATTATAAGTAAAAATAAAAGAAAAAAGAAAAATAAGCATTCTGAAATTTAATTCTTATTATTCTTTCTTTTAGTTACTATTAATGAAACTTTATGTCCTTTTAAAGTTTTAAACCTACTTTACCTTCCTCCTAATCCTATCTTACAACAACAACAACAACAACAAATATAAAAATAAATACACTAACATTTAACCAACACTAAAATCCACCACATTAATTAATACACTAACCAAAAAATCTCAAATTAACAAACCAAAACCACTACTCCTAGGAAGGACGTAAAACCTAAGCCATTTTTTATTTTCATGATACTTTTGTCTCAGATTTTTAGGAAGGGAAAAGAAGAAAGCTGTGTATGACTGGGTGTGCTACTGTGCAATTCTCAAACATGACTTACACATATCAATCTATAGAATATGCCAGGTAAATCAAAGTTGTTAGAGAACATAGAAGGCTTCCCTTAGCTTTGCTCTACAGGACAATGTAGGAGACATTTTCAAGAAAAGCTCGAGTCACATCCACACAATTACATTGTGTGATTGTAATTTGCTGAAGTAACCCTGAGCAGTATGGATTATTCTGTTCAGTGTGTGGGCTTAGTGCTAGAATACTAAAATATTCCATAACAAGAGAAAAACCCTCAAACAAAATCATAATTCCCACCATCTCATGTTTCCTCTATTTTGTTGGCACTTGCTCTTTTAGTACTCGTCTTCCTCTGGTTCATAACATTTCTCTTTAATTATCTTATTCATAGAATACCCACACTGACAATTTGAAAACAGGTTTTAGAGAGAAATTCTCTTTAAAGAGTAAGTGTTCAATTAAATATGTAACCAGATGTTAGTGCTATATCTCCTTAGGCAGCAGCTTTTGTTTTACTTCAGGGCATACCATACTTCCCATATAATTTTTACTCAATTCTATCAACTATTCAGATATTACAGCCATTACTTTGATGCCTTCCTGGGCTATGTTTCTTACATACTTATGCACACATAAGTATCTAATACGGCCTTGCTGCAATTAGAATTAACATTAATTTCATGGAATCCCATGATGGGTGAGGCTGGAGGGGCCCACAGGGGCTGCTCTGGTGCCACCTCCCTGCTCCAGCAGGGCCATCCCAGAGCCCAGGGCACAGCAGTGTGTCCATGTGGCTCTGCAATATCCCCAGGGAGGAGACTCCATCCACAGCCTCTCTGCACCATCTGCTCTGGGCTGGGCACTGCCCAGGGCAGCAGTTCTGCCTCCTGGGCAGGGGCAGCTCCTGGGCTCAGGCCCTGCCCGTGGCTCTGGGGCCATGGCTGGGCCCGGAGCAGAGCCCGGGCCCTGCTCTGCCCCTCCCTGCACACAGGGACAGCCAGGGCTGAGGGCCCCTCTCAGCTGGGCTCCTCTCCAGCCCGAGCAGCCCCAGCTCCCTCAGCCTTTCCTGGGCACCCAGATGCTCCAGGCCCTTGCTCAGCTCCAGCAGCTCCTGCCCCTGCTGTGCTGTAAAAATTCTACTTATATAACAATTGCCACAATTTTTAATATAGTTTTTACTTCATGCTCAGCATATAAACTGGAATAGTTGCAGGAAATAAGTCCAGGTATAAGTATCTCATCTGTACCAGCACTCAGAACTCCTTTCTTTTCTTCAGATCTGCAGCTGCAGGAAAGGGGTGAACTGAGGGCCTTTTCCATAATAAAGCAAGGAACAAGGAGATATATCTCCATTAGCAGGTGCTCTTGCTAATCTTTCCTGTGGTCCTTACAGTGGAAAAGTCAAGTTTGTGAATATTGCTATCACTTAAATATTAGTTTTAAAAAAGGAGGGTAAAAACAACACAAAACCCAACAAAAAAAAAATCCACAAACTAAGAGGGACAGGTTTGAACATCTGGGTGACCCACCTTTCCCGTGGATCTGCTTGGATCCCTCTGTCTGCTGGCCCCAGCTCTGTTTCAAAGCAAACCCATCTGTTTGCAGACACCTGGTAGCCATTCCATGACTGGCAGAGGAGAGCACTGGTGGGAAGGAAAGTGCACCTTTGCACACCAGGGAAACATTGGAATCTGGACAGATTTTTCCCTATAGGTGAGGGAAGCACAGCTCATCTTTACCCAAAACATTTAAATGAGCATGGAAACGCAAACTTTCATCAAGCTGTGTAAAGGAAATGCAATCTGCAGCATTTAGCAGAAATCTTATTAAAGAGAATTCAATAAAAGATTAACTTCTACACTCATTTCAGTTCAAGAATGACAGTGAAGAGCTTTTTCTGGTAATCCCCTTACTGCAGCATAGAGGCTTGCTGATAACTGGAGGACTTTTTGTCCAGATGTTGCACAATATCCTGAAGTAAAGCAAGCTATGGAACATTTTCTCTTCCCCAGTTTGTATTAGGATCAGCTCAAATATGTTTTATTAAAGTGCAAGAGCACCTAAAACTTTGTAGCATCATGCTTTAGAAGTTTTAAAAATATCCCCTGATATTTTATTATTAAATTAAAATACAAACACCTATTAAAGATGAAAAGCTGTTTGAATGTCAGTTGAGACATACCTTCTAGTAGAGCAAATTTTACCTTACTGAAGCTTAAAACTCAACAAAATCAGACTTTCAGATAAAACATTCTCTGCTTAGACACCTCATTCTTGTTGATGCTGAGCACCTTTTAGAGGTGCTGAACTTCAGTCAGGAAAGTCCAAGGCTGCCAGAGCTCCAGGAGCATTTGGACAATGCTCTCAGACAGAGGATGAGATTGTTGGGGTGTCAGTGCAGGAATTGTTGGGGTGTCTGTTCAGGGACAGGAGTTGGAATGGATGATTCTTGTGGGTCCCTTCTATAATTCCATGATTCTATAACTATTTTGTTTGTTTGTTTGTTTGTTTGTTTGTTTGTTTGTTTGTTTGTTTGTTTTCATGGCTGCCAGATGAAGCACTTGGACATCCTTATCCTGCTGCTAAAGAAGCTGAGGAGAAGCTGAGGGAACAGTGCAGAAGGGTTTATTGAAATCTTACTTTTAACTATTATTTTTGGTGTAGCAACGCTCAAAAAAGTTTCTTTCAAGGTCCTATCTTGCACTATAATAAGAGATACATCTCTCATGTGATAAGAAAAGATCATGAATTGCCTCTCCTGGTTCCTTTTAGCCCACTCTGTGCTACTGCAAGGTTCTCATCTTCCCTTGAGAAAAAACACAGCAAGGAAAAGAAATTTTGTAAAAAATGGTCAGTAAGAAATTTTTCTGGTTAGGTCTATTCTCATTCTCTGAGAAATGCCAAATACTCTATTTTATTGAGTTTCTCATTCCATAGCCCTTGCACATCACAGACATGTTGATATTTGTTTCTTTATACACCAGTGTAAATGAAGAATTCTGGTTATATAATTGCAGTTCTGATTTTCCTGTTCCATGTAAGCACCACAGGCAGGGCAGCATTCTATAGTTGTTTCTTGAAGTTAAATAAAAAGCAATTCATGGTGCCTGGAAATCTAGAACTCTAGAATGTTCTGTGGCATCTTCTGCTCTTGTTGTTTAAGTTAACTTTTATCACCGCAGGGGTATCGGGGACAGACAAAGGAGATACAGAGACTCCATCAACAGAAGGCATGAAAAGGCACTTTATTATTAGAACTCTACAGTTATTATAGAAACAATGGTGGACCTAAGACCTGACTGGCCTTCAGGAATCTTCTCTCACACTATTGGTGAACTATGAATAGCACACTCTGGAAAATCATATCTATAAACAACAGTTACAGACAGATAATAATTGTTTTAATTCTTTCTCTGAGCTTTCTCACAGCTTCTCACAGCTTCCCAGGAAAATCCTGGGACAGCTATGTCTCTCTCTGTTCAGAGGATATGTGATGACTAAAAACTTTAGCTGCTCTTCACTAAAATTGAAATACTTATGCAAGAATTGTAATTAATTAGTTTCAAAAGTTATGAAATTTTGTTTTAACTTTCTATTTCTTGACCTAAAGCAAAGAGAAAGAGCCACTTTGTTGGAGTGATTAATCTTGCATAATTTCAGTAGATTTTGGAAACTTTCAGAATGGAGGAAGTTCAAATCTTTACAAGGGCTTGTATTTCAATCTTTAAAATAATACACTCCCATAAGGGAGGCATCTGCTCAACTGCATCATTTCCAGAATGCAGAATGCTCAGAGTTCTCATGTTGATAATCTGTGGTAAATGTGCCCATGTATAAGATATGAATCAGGAGATGATCCTGAATTTTGTGGGAGGCTGCCTAAAGTTGAAGGCTAATGCAAAATGGCAACAAGCAGCTAATTGTGTTTCTCAGCCTTTTTAATTGTTACAACTTTGATTAAAACATAACATAGAGACCCAAACAACATAGCTGAGTAATCCTTTCAGTTCTGTTGGGGCAAAGAGATGATATCACTAGAAATTAAATATGAATAAATACAGCATATCAGAAGTTGTTTTATTTAAATATCTTGTGTAAGAGTTTTAAAGTTCAGCTAAGAACTTCCTTTTTAAAAGCTGAAAATATAACCCCCGAATCCTGTAGCATTAGAGGAAATGCTGGGATAAAATCTGTGAATGCAGAGTTCAGATCACAGCAGGGCCTGTCATTGATGCTGGTTCAGGGGCTTGGCTGGGTGCTGGGAATGCAACATCTTTGGGATATTGATTGAATCCCAGAGTGGTTTGGATTGGAAGGGCCCTTAAAGCTCATCCAGTGCCCCCCCTGCCATGGCAGGGACACCTTCCACTGTCCCAGGCTGCTCCCAGCCCCAGTGTCCAACCTGGCCTTGGGCACTGCCAGGGATCCAGGGGCAGCCCCAGCTGCTCTGGGCACCCTGTGCCAGGGCCTGCCCACCCTGCCAGGGAACAATTCCTAATTCCCAATATTCCATCCAGCCCTGCCCTCTGGCAGTGGGAGCCATTCCCTGTGTCCTGTCCCTCCATCCCTTGTCAATTGTCTCTCTCCATCTTTCCTGCAGCTCCTTCAGGTCCTGCAAGGCCACACTGAGCTCACCCCAAAGCTTCTCCTGTCCAGGTGAACAATCCCAGCTCTGCCAGCCTTTCCTCCCAGCAGAGATAGTCTGGAATATGGAACACCATTGTCAATGTAGTCCTGCAGTGATAACTCTACTCAACCTATCAAAGTACTACTACAGAAATATGTTATTAATGAGCATGAAACTTCCAGTTATGAAGTCAGAAATGGCAGTTTTGATATAAGGTGCTGAGATAATGCACAACTTGACTACAAAAAAAAAATAAATATAAACATCAAGTCATGGCACCCCTGTCTTCATCTCTCAGCAGATTCATCCTTGCCATGAAGAGAGCATATGCAAGAGGTATGCAAGAGGTGAGAATCAGGATTATATTCCACTTCTAAAAAAGGAATTGCAGGAACTCTGTCAATTTTTGCTGACATCACATAAAATATCCAAGTCTTAATGAATTAATATTTGATATCTAGAAATACAAAATTATAAAAAAATATATACCTTATGCCTCACATCTGTATCTACTTTATTAATAATCATATTCTCACTTTCAATGCTTAACCCAAATAGTCTATGTTGTTTGTTCATGAACATTGAACCTGAAAAAAATAAGGAACTACATAGAAAAGTTTAAAAAACTATTTATACTATACCAAAAGAGAAGTTCAAAATCTTGAATATGGATATTATAAAACCAGCTTGATGGCAGGTGTGGTGCTGTACTCTATCAGTAAATTGTAGACCAAACTCTAATTCAGTAAATCCAGTGGACTAACTCACTAAATTAGCAGTAAACTCTGGGAAATTCTATGTATGAAGCCTGTTCCAAGAAAAATGAAAACAATCTACTTTAATTTTTATTCTTCTGACAACAGTTTTCTCCTAAGTTTACAGGCTACTTGAATGAAAATGAAGCTAAAAGCAAATTCATATAAATAGATATATGCTTAATGTAATTTCATTTTTCATTTAATCTTTATATGTATTGAGCCCTGATAACCTTAATTAAGACTGCTTAAAACAGGTGAAAAAGAATGAATTACATGTATCCATATAGTGTGAGGAATGTTGTAGAAAGATTCAGGGTCCGTGGTGTCCTTGTCCTGTCAGGATGGAGATTCCTCGTCTGTTCCTGTGCTTAGTAAGAACCATTCTCTTCATGTTCTGCCTTTATATTGTGTTTTCATTTTAATCCAGATATTATTGTGTTTAGAGCTTTGATGTCATAGTTACAACTGCTTGCTGGCTTCCATGTTGATATTTCTCTGAGATTATTTGGTATAATTGTGGTAGTGTCAAATAGTCAGTGGTATTATCCTGTTTGAACACACAGCAGTTACAGAGCATTAAAATAAATTAACATTTCACAACACTTCCGAGGTGACCAGGATGTTAATAATTTGAAATGCTGATGTGGTTTGCTTTAATTTTTTTCGTATAAAGTAAATAAGTTTCAAATAATCTATATTTTTTTAAATCAAAAAGTAGTTGTTAAGCACTGAATAAAGCCAGTATTTAAGGACTCTTTATTGTGAAGTAATGTAACAAAATTCTTAAATTTTAATGTATACTGATGTATGTTTAGGGGCAGAAAATTACGGTTTATGTGGAACAACACAGAAAATTAGATTGAAGTAATTTTTTTTTCCAACAGTACCTCCAACAGCTGCCTGGTAGTTTCCAGGGCTGAAATTTTTGAATAGGAATGAAGAGAAGTGCCAAAGATTGAGGAAAATCCTGGATAAAATATCACCAGAAGGAATTCCAGCAGGATGAGAGAACAGTCAGGGGACTGAGCATGCCGCTGAGATAATAATTCACATATTCTAGGTAATAATTTCTCTATATTTGTTTTATTGTTAAGGAATTGGGGATAGTGTGGTCATTCAGTCTTTCTATCTTCTTCTCTTAACCAGTGACAAAGGAATCCTTGGGCCAAGTTCAAGTACCTTAAAAATCCGTATGGATTTTGAGCTTCCTATAATAAGCATCCAATGTGGATAAAAGGAAACTGGGATCATCTAATCAAAAAATTGTACATTGATTCCTTGTATAATGATTTATTCCTGATAAGGAAGTTTAAAAGATAAAGAAAAATATAAAAATACAAAGAAAATTCAATGCTAAGAGGCTGCTGAATTACTGTCATTTTTGCAACCACTCCTCTTAACCGTTGGACAGTGTAATTTGCATAAAAATTCAGCCTCTCAGAAATCACTGATTTGAAGACTACTATCACTCACAGTTAAAGAATCTTTTCCCTTTAAAAACATGCTCTTAAAATTTGAAAAATACTCACAAAGTCATGTGATTTGTGTTTTTTTGAAGAATTTTTTTTGGTGAAATAACACTGAAATAATTTCTCTGAAAGACATATGCACTTTTAATTTGATCTACCAACAGATACAGTAATGAAGTTAAAAAAATGTGGGCACTTCTTTTTCTGGTAATAACTGTTGATAATTATAAACACATGTTTATATAAATTCATATTTCTATAAATAAGTAAATAAATAAAATGTTAAGCTTTGTAGTGGAGAAAGTTCAGCATGTTTAGACAGGGTAAGATGAACAGTGGTCAGCTAGTAGGAAGGAAATATCTCTACCTTATTTCTGAAAATAGGAGTTTGGATTTTAGAATTTTTTTCTTTTCATTCTTTCTCATAGACTTTACTTTTTAGTAGAGTTTTCTTGTCTTATGATCCTTTGGCTGCACATCTGAACTCAGATTTGAGGACTTTGCTCTGTGGTTTATTCTGCTGCTTCTTCAGATTAAAATATATTATTCACTGTGATTAAAAAAAAAAAATAGTGGGAATGCCAACATTCAAATTACATTTTCATGAGGGCATGGAAGGGTGATAAACTATAACATCATATTCAAATTCTGTCTAATTTTGATGTGTTCATGTGGCTGTGTGACTATGTTTGTTCTTCTGTTCATTATGATGGAAGAAATCAATGTTTTTTCCATGAAATAGCATCAAAAATTAGAGAAGAAAACACAGGAAATGAAGCAAAGAAAGACCTAATAGCTTAACCAAAACAAACTAATTAACCTCCTGGATATACAGAAATTACTTATTAGCAGTTGCTCAAATTGATCCTTTAAAAATAACTCATCTGAGAAGAAACTGATAACAATACATCAGATTTTTTTACTGGCCTTAGAAGTGATACCATGTCAATTGCTTTGAGTTTTAAATAATCAACAAATGGTTGACTAATGCCCTGAAAGAGGAAAATGCTCAGAGGAATTTGAGGTGCAGTGGCTTTGGTTAGAAAAAGAAAAAGAGTTTTGGTGTAATTTTAAACACATCCTTCAGTATTCTCCCTAGTTACCCGAACTGGGGTGATTTTATCCCCTAATGCATTTACTTGGTTGAACTCTTTTGTTAGAATGAAGTGAAAAAATCATATTCTGTCTCCACAAATATTACAGTATTTCAGCAGCTGTTTTTATCCTAAATTTTAACAAATGTTGTAGTTAAAATATTTTAGGAGTGAAAATAGTTGAATGTCATTTGAGAGATCTCAGGTTTGTGAGCCAATAAATCAAATGAAAAAAAAAACAAACTTTGCTGTCTGATACTATTGTAGTGTTGGTTAATGTGTGCCTTTGCTCTTTTTACTTTTTTAATTATTATTAAAATGTCACTCCTTGTGAAAGAATGAAGGGTGGCATCAGGCTTGGGGAGACCTGCCATGACCCTCCTTTGACAAAAGGAAGGCTTGTGAGCANGTTAATGTGTGCCTTTGCTCTTTTTACTTTTTTAATTATTATTAAAATGTCACTCCTTGTGAAAGAATGAAGGGTGGCATCAGGCTTGGGGAGACCTGCCATGACCCTCCTTTGACAAAAGGAAGGCTTGTGAGCAGCCAAGATGACTTCCGTGTTTCAGATCAACATGTCCTGGCTCTTTCAGCCTGACCTCTGTGACATGCCTAGGAATGCTTGAGTATTGGGATAATAATAAAATGGCACCATCCATATGGTGCCATTTTATATGAGTAGGTTGGTGCAGTGTCCAGCTGTTTTATCATATTTGAATAATTTAGAAGAAACTCCAAGCAGTTCTAGAGCTGCAGGTGCTTTGATCAGCAGTGCCTTAGAATTTGAGCCTTTTCCAGTGGAAAATTGCCAGAATTCAATTCTAAAAAGTTGTGGTCAAGAGTTTCTATTTGACTGGTTCCTCATCTCAGCAATTCCTCTCTGATTTATAATGACATTTTTAAACAGCCCTTCTTCAAGGTATGATTATGTCTGATGAGCCTCTATTGATCAGGGGGTGACATTTACTCAGAGCTGTGTGTTCACAGTTCCATTACTCTATAAACATAAATAACAGTGTTCATGAGCGTGCAGCCAAGTCTTTAAAGATACCTGAAGAAGCAGCCACTTCAGGGATCACTCTAAAGGGACATTAGGTGGTTAGTAGATGAGATGAGATGCTACTGAGGAGGAATTCCAAAATTCTGCACTTCAAAAAAAAATTGAAACTCATTGATATAGATACTGCTGTTAAAATTCATATGATCATAGGATATCCTGGGTTGCAAAGTACTCACAAGGATCACTTGTGAGTACTGCAAGGAGTCATACAAGTCCTAAACCTGCCGAGATAAAGCAACAATTTTTAAAAACATAGAGCAGAATTTGTCCCTCTGGAGTTACCACTTCCTTTAGTGCTGGGGCTTTCTGTTTAGATTCTTCTTCTATTTCTTGTTTTTTGTTACGCGACTTGATGACAGTTCTTGGACCCTAAATTTTGTTGTAGTTATTGTTCTCTCATGTAATTTAATCCCACCTTTAGTTGTTTGGATTACCAGGTCTTTGCTTTGTCTGTGCACTTCCCTGGGCAGCACTGTGAGCTCACTGTGAGATAGCAGCCATTCTCTCCTGCATGAAGTCAGGGCACTTGTCATTCCTATGACTAAAGCCAGAAATATTTGTGCCCTTTCCTTGCTTTCTGGGAGTCATCTGAATTGTTTGTACACTGACTTTTCCTTTTTCTTCCCTCTGTATGAATTTGACAGAATTCTTTCTGGTCCACCTGAATATTCTTTTGAATCAATGCTGCTTCTGTTCCCATCTTTGCTGGGAATAGTGCTTACTCTTCTGGTGCTCCTGAAAATGAAGGTAAACCAGCAGCAGAATGGCTTTTCCTAAATGTCAGACTGACAATATTTGCTGTAGTGTAGCTTTGAAAGGATCAAAGGACTTTTGGCACTTAATCTTCATTCTGACACAGGTAACTCCATTTATTTATAAATCTCTGATTGTGTTGTCAAGGATTTGTTTTGGGGTTTGTAGTTCTCTTATTTTGTTTTGTCACAGATAGTGGTTAAGGGTTAGTCCTTTTAAGACTGTCCAGTGTCTGAGAGATGAACCAAGTGGTTATGTTTTGTTATAAATAATTCTCTACCTTTTGAGATTGGGACTGCAATTTTTTGAGTATGAGTGAGTATGTTTCTGCCACTTGTAGTTCTATAATTTGAATTTGTAATTCTCCCACTCTGCCTCAAATTTAATTAATAGTAAGGGTTTAGTATCTGCTTGATCAGTGACAAGGAACTATTTTGAGAATTTTATCTTTCTTTCCCTGGTATTTACCCCTCATTGCAGTGTGATAGTCAAACCTTTCTGCTGTTCAGTGTGCTACAGCTAAAATGAGGTATAATTTTTTTTTTTTGTAGTTCCTTTCTTGTGCTTGGTTGTGGTTTAGTTTCTTTGGCAATATTTTGTGGTTCAGTGTGGCTCAGCTCCATCCAGCACTATGGAATCAGAGGTTTGCACTTTTCCTAATGGCATCAAGGTATGTGGAGTTGCATAGCTCTTCCACAGCAAAGAAAAGTTCTGGTTTTGTTATTTTTCTAGAGAATGTCCACATGTAACTGAAGTATGTGGTTCTCATTCCCAAACTATGCAAACTCCAGTAAATGCACCTGTGTTTTATTTTATTTGAAATTGCTTGATGAGTTTTGTGCTGAAAAAACTGAACTGCATCCATTTTCCTCTCTCAGGTACTCCACGCACAGGAGCAAAAGAAAATGAAATGCCTATTGGGGAGTGGGGAATGTGTGGAATTACTGGAATCATTTTAATCCTAATTGCTTCCTAGCAACACTGGCACATCTATAATGATGCATCTCACACAATTGGATACAACAACAATAAAACAAATAATTCCAATCATACAAGCCTGGCAGCAGTTTTGAGGTAATTTTCTGCAAGTTGATCAATAAGAAGTTCACATCCTATAATCCACATTGAATTTATTCCTGTAATACATCTTAGCTTCTAGAGGAGCAGTGGTTAATTGCTAATCCATATTTATTGAAGAGAACAAATGAGGACAGCAAGGGTAGATATCCATGCACCATCACATCAAATGTGGAACTTCTGAGCTCAGTTTTCCACTCAGATCTCTGGTGTTTGTTTAACTTCTGTGCCCATGACTTCACAAGGTCTCTGGAGATTATCAAGGAATTTGCCCAGCTGCAGCTGGTACTTTTGTTGACAATGCCTGGTATTTGCATAGATGTTAATTAGATATTTCAAGTAGTATGAATCTTCTGGAGTGCAGTTATTGTTGATCACCAGAATGCGTTTGCATTTTATACAATTGATTGTACTTTGGTAATTACTCTTCAGAGCCCCCTTTCAAATCTATCTTTCTTTCATCTGCAATGTATTAAGTTTGTAGTGGGAGCTTCTGGGTTGTTCTTGGCACAGCAGACATTTTATTTTAAGGTCCACCTTTGAGCACAGTGTACTAAATTTATCATTCAGTTTTTAGGGCTTAATTGAATGCCCACTGAGGTTGACATTAAAAAAAAATTCCTGCCTTTGACTCAGTTTTAGATGATGTTCCTGATCTTGTCCCTTATGTGTGCAGCTTTCAGACTAATCCCAGATGGGCAGGGTTTTATCAAGTATTTGCCAAGGACTTCATGTATTTCAGCAAATAGATTACTTGCCACGTATGGGGATGCATGAATCACTTTCTGAATTATTTTTTGTTCACTCTCACTGTTGCTTGATTTGTAACAGAACAGGAAAAGTTTTCTTCTTGGTAATGATCAGAGCTTTTAATAGATGAGGAACAAGAAATCAATCACAGTAAGCCATAAGCAAATAATGAATATCCTTGTACAAATACTTTTTCTCTGAAGAAAACACAGGTATTGATATGAAGGACTGCATTCTCCAGAATTAATTAAGAAAATAAAATTGATTTATGTGAATTTATGGAGAAGTCCAGTAGTGATTTGCCAGGGTCAGGATTCTCACCCGCAGGACCCTGGCTAGATGTTTATCTTCACCAGATTGAAGGAGGGCAGCTCAAATCCTGGATAATTTCAACTGATTTATTGCAGGGTCCAGGAGGGGTAGGAAAACACGGAGGGTAGGCTGAGGGACAGTTGGAGGGTCAGCAGGGACGGGTAACAACCAGCAGAAGGACACCAGGGCGAGTGCACTGTCTTTAGGAAAAGTTACAGTTTTTGTGCACAGCTGCATGTCCAGGGGGATAGGAGGGGGAAAGTTTTCACAGGAGTAACTACTGAAAGATACAAAGGGTACAGGATGAGTGGGATGTGAAAGGGAGCACAGCATTTGAACCTTGGGAAAGGAATGAATTTCTCCTGACTTAGACAATAGTGCTTTCCCAGGGCATTCCTGAGATAGCTTTCTCACCCCAACCCCCACAGTGATTGTGTTTGTGATCCACATCTTATAAAATTCCATTTTAAGCTTCCATTTTATTAGTACATCTTTCCATTAACAGAAATGGAATTAAATGGAATTCTGTTCATGTACTTAAATCTATAAAATACATGTAAAACTAATCCAGTATGGTCAGGTAAATAAGAAATACAGATAAATAATAAATAAAATAGACTCTTTTGGCTACGGAATTAGCAGAGGTTTTGAGGATGACTTTTTTAAAAACAAACACTGCATTCTCCTCTGAGTTCAAAAGAGCAAATATTTTTTGTTGGAAATGTTTTTTAGATTGTCCCTCTCCCAGTACACGAAGTTTAGGAAAAACTTCTTTCTTTCTGTGACCAGAAAGTATAAAATATCTTTAATGATCACAGTAGAGTTGTATAAGTCTGATGAAGAATTAATATTCACCCCACCTACTGTCATCACAAGTGGCAATTGCCATGTCCGAACTTGAATTTAGAACCTGATTTTTCTGCAGGATATTTCTATAAATATGCTGGGTTAATGCCTAATTTGCAGTTTTGTTTCTGAGTCTCACTTGCGTGGGATATAAAGCAGCTCTGGAAAGAAAAATTAAGCAGACGTCACTTTACTTAGACTAATCAAATAGGAAGTCTAACTGTGTAACTTTTCCTCCACATCTGTGAGGAGACACCTGAGTTGGGAAATGCCAACAGGAGGGAAGGGGGCAGGGATCTCTGTGGGCAGAGTGCAAATGACCAGGTTGTAGGGAAGGAGGTATCCCACAGAAGGCAATCCTCTTTGAAATGCTGCAGAAGGTCTTGAGAAATAAGAGAAGGCCCATAGGTACACTGTAAGGAAGACTTTGCATGGTTTAGAAGGGGTTAGAAAGAAATACTTAAAATACTGATTTGATATGTTGAACACCCAAATTGGATAAGGGTAAATTTAGGTCAGATAGACAGAAATTCTTCCCTGTGAGGGTGGGGAGGCCCTGGCAACAGGGTGCCCAGAGAAGCTGTGGCTGCCCCTGGATCCTTGTCAGTGTCCAAGACCAGGCTGGACAGGGCTTGGAGCACCCTGGGATAGTGGAAAATGTCCCTGCCCATGGCAGGAGATGGCATGAGCTGAACTTTAAGGTCCCTTCCAACCCAAATCATGCTGTGATTCAGTGATTCTAGCATAAGAATACCTTGATTCCGTAAGGATGGATTTGACAAATTAGAAGCTGAGTTTTCATTGCCTGCACCTTTGAGCACTTTCTGAGTGGAGGTGGAGCACAAAATTTGTAACACGAAGTTATTGTGTATTTTCATATGAAATGCTGGTTCTGAGTAAAATTTCCATGATTCACATGGATTCTGTTGAGGGTTTTTTTCCCCTGGTTTTGTCATACAAAGCTTTTAATGATTCATTAGGTGTCTCGAGTTTGCTGACCTGATGGGTATCTGAATACGTGCTGTGGTTCAGTCAACAGACAGCACCACAGAGCAAACCACAGAAAGCAAACAACAAGATTAAGAAGGTTCCTGTGCCTTCAGATGTATTTGTCATAATACAGTGTTCTGACAGGACTTTTGTTGGCATAACTTGAATTTAGCAAATAAGAAGAGCTTACATCCATCTTTCATTGAAATGGTGAGGTTATTTTTCACATTGTGCACTTTGTCTCATAACTGTGCACATAAATATTCTGGGAGCATAAAATGTACCTTGCCTAGGGATGGAGTGTTGAATAGAACAATATTTTCTCTTTCAAAAGGTTGTAAGTGTTTAGTGTCATTATGATCAGGTGGATTCATTGCATGACAAAAGTTCTAACTTTTGTTTCTTATAATTTCCTGCTTCTTGGGGCAAGCCAACCCTGTCCATATTTGTAAGAATTGAGCTGGTGTTAAAAAATTGGTTTTAAGTGAACAGTACTTTTAATGCATAACAGAATTTCAAATTTCTTTTTCTTTCGCTTGAAAAGTATTCAGGAATTCCCAGGAAGCAGATAATATATATCAAAGAGCCTGGTTTATGAAGCCCAAAAAAAAAAAAAAAAATTGGTTAGAGTTTTGCCTTACTGCAAAGCAAATTATTGTGAACTTCAAAAATTATTACTTGGACTTTTGAAAATCCCAGTTAATTTTAATTGACTATGCTTGGTTTTGACTGAAAAGATGGAAACACATGTTTTATGATTCACAAATAAACCAATATCTTGGTCTATTTTAAGTAGAAATAATCTGGGGGGGTGGATAGGAGACTGAGGACAAGTAGGATTAATTGTAAGGGTGGTCTCTTTTTCATTTCTTGTTTGGAAAAGATCCTGAATTTATACTTCCACTATGGTTCATGAAATGAGACTCAGACATGAAGTTTTTCATTCAAATATTCCTTGATTTTTAATGACTATCTATACTGTTAGAAGATAGTGACTCTATAACCAAAGCAAAAGGAAATTACAAATGAAATAATGTAAGATTGAAAATATCGATTTAAGGCAACTTGCTCTTACCTTTCTCAGCATTGATGCATATTGCGTTATCTGATTTTTAGAGCTGTGTGATGAACTTTACCATGGGAAACAATAGAATATAAAATAATTTTTACATAAATGATCATGAAAATAAGAATTTATTACTAAACTTGGTCATATTTCCATAAAACTACCATCTAGTGTAACAACAATTGGCAAAAAGATATAGCTGTTGTAGTCTATTGAAAGATGTGCTATGTATCTTCTGAGTGAGAAAATCATGGAATCATGGAATATCC
>VZRH01001849.1:3269-29528 GCA_013397555.1 Urocynchramus pylzowi
AAAAAAAAAAACCCAAAAAAACCAAACAGCAACAACCAACCAAACAGAATACCACCCCCCTCCACCAAAATCTGTAAACGAAAAAAAACCCAACAACTTAAAGTCACCCTTCCCTGAAAAAAAAAACCGAATTAGCTTCGAATGAGCCCTGGAAATACAGTGTGAGTTTTCTTTTGAAAAAACCTCATGTCTCTGGTTTTACTCACTCTTAAACTTACCTGTTATTCTTAGTGGTTTACTTCCCCACCTTGATCTACTGCGGTTACACAGGCAAATCGGCTGGTTGTTTCCTTGGTGGATTCCTCTGGTTTAATAATTTGTTGTGTGTCTGTACAGCAGACAGGGTGTTAAGGAGTTTTCTCCAGAGAACTCCCAGAGATGCGGTGCCAGCTCTGTGTGGGAACACCTGTGCTCTAGCCGGTACTTGTCTAGGTTATGTGCTCTTGCGTATTCTGTTGATTGGAAAGGTTATTTTTACCTACAGAAGGCATGGATGGTTTTCTTTAAAGTTGAGAGCTGTGACGCTTAAAATGAAAAGTAGATGGTATTTGGTGGAGAAGTTAAACAGCAGAGTGGAGTTTTGCACATACTCTGAATGCTGCCTGGTTTTGTTTGTGTTGTCAAGTCCACTGCAGATCTTCAGCTTGTTTTCAGTGTTGTGAAGAGGAACGTGGTTGCTATACTGGAAATCCATCTAATGATTTAGGTTTTTCTTCTAAATGGGAAGTTCCTTGTGCATGAAAGATTTATCTGCTGCTTGAAGCAGGTGTGGTTTTGCATGAAACGGTTTTTCAGGTGATTGCATTTCTTTCTTTCTTTGTAAACTGCTGGTTGACACTGCTATACATGAAAGTATATAGTTGAGTCCTTCTAATGTAGAATTGCATGTTTCTCTTAAAGGTCTAATAAACAGAAGTCTTATTTTTCTAAATGCATTTGCCATTTTATTATAAGTGTAGTTTTATCTTTCTCACTTATAAGTCTACCATTAATGTCCTGGAAGATAATGTGAATAGCTACTTTTTTTTTAATTCTGTTAGGGAGTTTGTGAAGGGTTTGTTAGTACTTCTTGCTCTAAGTTCACTTTGGTAATGATGCTTGTAACTGAAACCAGCTTGTTGGAGTTGTGTGAGAAGGAAGCAGTTATCTGTTCTTAGTGAGATTCATTCAATTTGAAAATGGCTTTCCAAAGAATCACAGTTTTAGTGTGAGGTGGTCTGCCAAGTAGTGGAAGAGCAAAGGTTTTCCATCCCATTTTTAAATACAAAATACTTGTGTTGCCACTTAAAATGCTTGGCTTTTATGTTGAGTTGTAAATCTGGGAAGATAATTTTTATACAGAGATGAAAAAAATGGGCGTTTGATAAGGATTTGGGTAATGAAATGGCAGATTACAAATGAAAGTAGAGTATCTTATGGGAGTTCTTGCTGTGTGCTCTCTGGAGTTTACTGCATAGACATGGCTGTGAAATGTCACTTAGATTCACCCAGCTAGTGTGACTTGAAGAATTCTTCAGGTGCAGCTCTAGGGTGGTTTTCTTAGGCATGGCTTACTCTACCTTACTTTGTTCAAGGAAGTAGATGCACAGTTGGAGGAAGGAATACCATTATTGATGCAGCAAGGGTTTGGTAAAATTCAGGGCTTTCAAGTATTTAACTCTTGTTTTTTGCCTTTCAAAGAGATTTGTTCACCTATTGGTGACGGGAAAATTTGAAAGACTCTTTAAATGTTTTCTGGCTTTCTCTGTATTCTTTGTGGAAGGCATATTTATGTCTTGAAACCATACAAAAGCTCTACAATGCAGTTGCCAGTAAGTCATATAGAGATAATGTGTAGAAAATGCACCCTTATGATTCTTTTATGTTGCAGTGCCTTGTGGTGGTTGCAGATTTGAAATTCTGTGTATACAGTTCTTTGTGGGCTGTTACTGCTGTTGTGTTGCCTGCATTGATTTTTGCCTCCATTTATTCTTTATTGCAGTCTAAAAGTTGGTTTTAATTGGTTGCCCACAGGATTGGCTTGGCTTCTGCTACTTGTTAAGAAAAAAACATCTGTCTTTGCAGGTAAGAGCTTTTGAATTGAAGACTTCTTTATATGCATATTGAGTATATCCTAAGAAACACATGAAGCTTTTGGAATCTGTAAATTTGTGTCAGAAGACTTAAGTCAAATAATCTGTAGCTTGTCTACTCACCACCGGTGATGGTGGTTTTGGCAATGTTTTTCTTGTAAATAGAATTTTCTGCCAAACTAATGTTTTGTTGTTTCATCAGCATGTGGTAGTCTGGAACACTCTCCCGTTTATTTTGCACTGTTGGAAAATGCAGTTACTTTGCTGCAAGCCACAGGTCTGTGTGTTTGTAACTGTTGGAGTATAGAAGTGTACATCAATTGGTTCTAATTAGGTTTTGCAGCACTTAAAGTGGTCAGATAGTTTTGAATTGGCTCCAAGATGACTATAACAGGTTGATTTTAGCCTTAAGTAAAAGACAAAACTGTAGTTTGCAGTTTTAACTTTTGTGAGACAGTCTCATACTTAAAATTCCTCCTACAGTACTAGTGTTCCTGCAGTTCTTAGTCTTCACCCAAGAATTGCCAAACATGTTTCTCTGTGTGTGTGTGTGTATGTGTATATCTATTGTGTGGGTTTTGTACTTTACTACTCCCCAGGGGCTAGAATGAAAATTCTGAACTTTTCTATTGCAAAATCCATATATCTTAAAAGGCTAATCTGGTGTGCTTACGAATTTATGTGTATGACTCAAATGATTATTATTTTACTAACTAGAACATTGATGAGATAAATAGTATTGTCAACTTTTACACCTTTTTTTCCAGTGTAACATCAACATTTTAAAAGATATTACTATCAAGACTTCTTAAAATTCATCAAATGAGTTGAATCAGGTTGGTTGTTAGCAGCCTGTAAATCTTCAGCTTTGATCATGACTTGCTCATGGGGATGGACTGTCCATAGTACCCTCCTAGGATGTTGTCTTTCCACAAATATATGAAACACACAAAATGGCAATAAAACCCACTTTTGCCTTGAAGTACCCTTTTGTACTAGGAGAAAAGCAGGCAGCCTGAGAACTGACAGCCCAACAAAAAGTCTTCAGTGCCTGCTGAACTGATGCGCGGCCTGTTTTGTCTCTGAAGCTAGTGTTGCCTCTGCATGTGCTGGTCTTTGCAAGTGAACAGTGAAATATTTGAGCAGGCTTTGCATTTTCATTACTTGAAAAAATTGAGCAAGTTGGTTATTGTCTCCTAAGTACATTTTGGAAAAAATGTGGTTTGTGAGTGTTTAGAAATTTAAAATTTGGCCCTTTTGGTCCTTGAGATTCTTCTGTAGATAACAGAACTGACACTACTACTTTGTCTAAGTATCAAAATTCTGAAAAAATGAAGCAGCTGTGTTACGTCTTCCTTAGTCAAAAATATTTGATTAGTCAAGTCCTTAAAATTCTTTTTATTCAGACCATGTTATTATCAGCTCTTGCTTAATATTAAAGAAGCATTTGCTTAATACTCTGCATGGAATTGACTACACTGAAGTCATTGCAGATAGTTTTTTTAGTAACTATATGCCTAAGCGGCTCTTTAGATTTTTTTTGTCAATAGTGATTTAGTGGATCTGAAGAGAGTACTTAGTAACAAGACTTCAAGTACTCTCTTAGCATTTATTATGAAGTTTTGAATTTAATGCAAAACGGAAAGATTAGCATTATCCCAGAAGTTATGTGAATGTTCAAGTGCTTGAACTCATCTGTGACTTTATCTGTTGATTTGTCCTCTGGGCTGAAATAATTTATAAATGCAGTTATCTAGCAGGTGTCAGTTCTGTTAAAGAATGTCAGGTGTTCCAAACCAGCAGACCTTAGTACAAGGTCTTCCCACACCTTCCCGAGTTGCCTTTGTTCAACGAATGGCTATATCAGATTGTCATCCCTTTTGCATTAAGGAAATAGCTAAAAGTAGTCTCCCACTTAACACAAGACACTTCAAATGTCTTTAACTTCTGATACATAAAAATTTCTGAAACTAATTTCTATATATAATAGGTAGTAGAAGAAATCTAAACCTCTTGGCAAGATTTGCTTTTAGTAGTATTACAGTTTTAAAAGCATAGGTGCCAAGCCAGGGATACTTTTATACTGCTGGCTTGCCTCAGGATCATCTAATTCAGAAGCAGTCTGTAGCACAACATAAACCTTGCGTTTACAATACTCTTTAATACAGCTTCTTTAAAGGAGGCAGAATTTTCATTTGAACTTTAATTTCAGAGATTGTCATCAATACTGGGCACATTTAAAGTAAAACAACAGAGTAGTTATAAACCACTCCTTTTTAAAACAGTGCAAAAAGTCTTAGATATGTTTTTTAGATGTTTTAAATAGTATAGGTAGTCCTTACTTTGACTTGTGTTTTTTTTTTTTCTTCATGGGCAAGTTATTTTGTTGTTGGAAAATGATTGGGCAGTGAATTTTATTTTCAGATTAAATGTAATTCCACTATAAGAGCTAAAGGCAAGGATGTTACTTCTGTTGCCTCACCTTGGAGATGAGAAAGTTGCTTTCAAAAAAATTGTCCCTGAAGCTTAGTATATAGTATAAGCCTTTCTGTTGCTATCTTTCTTTGGTGGAATAGGGGTTTTCTTAGTGGTGTTTTTTCTTTTTTTAAAAATCTTCTTATGTTATGAAGTGCAAGTTCTAGTCTCTCTTTCAGGATGGTGCAGTAAGGAATCAAATATTCATGCACAGTGACTAGAGCAGCAAAGGTGACTTTGTGCAAATAGGCTTGTTTGCTGTTTCCTTGAGGGAGAAAGGTCCTTCACAGTTTTCTGGCGTCTGGTGATTGTTGTGGGGCAATGCTGTATAATACCTCGGGATGTTGCTTGAATTCATTAGTGTGTTGAAGGATTTAGCTCCGATGTGTTGGTCAACAGAGCAAAATACTTAAGAACTCATTTTAGTAATCTGAGGTTCCGTTACGCAAACAAAATAATTGTTGCTTCTTCACCCCATAGAAGAATTATTACTCTTGTTTTCATTAAGTACTGGATTCAGTCTTACCTGATTAAATTGTGGCTTTACCTAGTCATTCAAGACTTGTCTTCTCTAAAGTGTTTGGATGACCTGGACAAGCAAATGGAGCCAACATAGAGATTTGACTGTATGCTGGGATATAGCTGAGTTGCTGGGAGATGGTTATTGATTGTGGTTGGTCAGAGCTTTGGTAATGGCCGGGAGTCTTTGATGCATAGCTTTTTGGCATTGCATTGGGGCATCTGGTTGGACTTTAAGGTCTTTTCCAGCCTAAACAGTTCTGTGATTTTGTGATCTGGTTTGTCCTTGATTTCAAATGCTTAGTTAACACTATTGGTATGTGACTTACGGGAGCCTTGGAGATCTTCCATACAGATACTGAACTGACTTGTACTTAGGAAGTCAAGAAGTTTCAGAGATTAAGTGGCTCAAGTGAAGCATGGTGCTATTGCTGATGGTTTAGGATGAGAGACTGGCTTCTGAGATGTTGAATTGTGCTGATATTATTTAATATCATGCTTTCAGCCTTTGCTGAAGGTTTGCATAAGTGACAAGTATCTAGTTTCCTCTTTATCTTCAACTTCTGATATGGCCTCGGACTTCTGATATGACAAGGTAACTGTTCAGATTTAGCTGTTCAGAATTACGTTAAGCATCTACTAATGCCAGCTGTGGAGATAAAATTCATTTACTTACGTCTGAGACGTAAGGGGTCATGCTAGACAGAATATCTGCAACTTTAAAAAAATACCTTGTTTTTGAAAATTGTAAAGGTCATATATTTATCTAGATGTTAATTTAGTTTTGGTGAGGTCTCTATTGTCACAAAATGTCTGGGGCTAGTTTATAATAGCAAGCTTCAGGTCACCTGGACCTCTTGCCTTTGCTAGGAGAAAAACCATCAGGTCAGTATACTATAGATGCTCCCTGTCAGGGTGTCCTGTGAGTCTCACAGTTGCTAGTTGTCTGTAATGGGTTTTTGTTCTTTACCAACCCACTGTTACGTTTCTAGTTGTCTTCACCTGGCAGGAGGTAAAATCCTTCCCCAAATTAAAGGGAACTGTTTGTTTCCCATAGCTGTGCAGAATTTTTCAGCCACGTTGTCAGGTACAGTGGATACCATATTAGTGTATAGCAAATTAATTTTGTTTTGTGTGGCTAAAATACTCCTTTTGCTTACATTCCATTAATTATTGAACTACTGATGTAATAGTTCTGATTTTTTGATGTTCCTTTGTTTTTTTTAACTGACACTTGTGGGTCTAACAGCTATTTTGGAATTTCTAGTGCAAAATGTATACTGATTGTGTTGGTAAATGTTTCATACTTCAGTCTGTATGAAGTAAACAAACATGAATAAGGAACTTGGAATATAAACACACTTAATCTTTGCAAGATGTTATTAGGTGTATATAAACAAATATAGTAGATGGTGTCTGTAGGTAATTGCATGGTGTCACGAACAGTAGTCTGACATAGCCGTTGCCTTTTCTCATCTGCAGGTGTGTGTTGTTTCAGCGCAGCATGGCTGTGGTCATCCGCTTGCAAGGTCTCCCGATTGTGGCGGGGACCATGGACATTCGCCACTTCTTCTCTGGATTGACCATTCCTGATGGGGGCGTGCATATTGTAGGGGGTGAACTGGGTGAGGCTTTCATCGTTTTTGCCACTGATGAAGATGCAAGGCTTGGTATGATGCGCACAGGTGGTACAATTAAAGGGTCAAAAGTAACGTTGTTGCTGAGCAGTAAAACTGAAATGCAGAACATGATAGAACTCAGTCGTAGGCGTTTTGAAACTGCCAATCTAGATATGCCACCAGCAAATGCTAGCAGGTCGGGACCACCACCTAGTTCTGGAATGAGTGGAAGGGTTAACTTACCTACTACTGTACCTAACTTTAATAATCCTTCTCCTAGTGTAGTAACTGCTTCTACTACAGTGCATGAAAGCAATAAAAACATATCCACATTTTCTACTGCCGGTATTGGCGCTGCACCTCCAAATCTTGGGAGTACCTTTGGTAGTCCAACATTTAGCTCAACTATACCTAGCACAGCATCCCCAATGAACACAGTACCTCCTCCACCAATCCCTCCTATCCCAGCTATGCCATCTTTGCCACCAATGCCTTCTATTCCCCCTATACCTGTTCCACCTCCTGTACCCACACTGCCTCCTGTTCCTCCAGTTCCTCCAATACCCCCTGTGCCCCCTGTACCTCCAATGACGCCTCTGCCTCCCATATCAGGAATGCCTCCTATGAATCCTCCACCTGTAGCACCCTTACCCACTGGAATGAATGGGTCTGGAGCAGCAGTGAATATGAACAGCGGCTTGAATCCATTGTTTATTGGTCCCATGAATCCTGTAAATCCTATCCAGATGAATTCTCAAGGTAGTGTCAAGCCAATTCCAATCAATCCAGATGATTTGTATGTCAGCGTTCATGGAATGCCCTTTACTGCAACAGAATCTGATGTGAAAGACTTTTTCCTTGGGCTCCGTGTGGATGCAGTCCATATGCTGAAGGATCATGTAGGTCGAAATAATGGAAATGGACTAGTTAAGTTTTTTTCTCCTCAAGATACGTTTGAAGCACTGAAGCGAAACAGAATGCTGATGATTCAGCGCTATGTTGAAGTTAGTCCCGCAACAGAGAGACAGTGGGTAGCTGCTGGAGGCCACATAACTTTCAAGCAAACCATGGGTCCCTCTGGGCAAGCACATCCTCCTCCCCAGGCTCATCCTAGGTCCAAATCTCCCCCTGGACAGAAAAGGTCACGGTCAAGATCTCCCCATGAGCATGGTTTCTGTGTTTATTTGAAAGGTCTTCCCTTTGAATCAGAGAACAAACATGTGATAGATTTTTTTAAAAAGCTGGATATAGTTGAGGACAGCATTTATATAGCTTACGGACCTAATGGGAAGGCAATTGGGGAGGGGTTTGTTGAGTTTAGGAATGAAGCTGATTATAAAGCAGCTTTGTGTCATCATAAGCAGTACATAGGGAATCGCTTCATTCAGGTACATCCAATTACTAAAAAGGCAATGTTAGAAAAGATAGATATGATTCGTAAAAGATTGCAGAACTTCAGCTATGACCAGAGAGAAATTCTGATGAATGCTGAGGGAGAATCAGGCTTGCCAAAACTGTGTGCGCATATATCTAATATTCCATACAATATAACAAAAATTGAAATACTTCAGTTTCTAGAGGGACTGGCAGTAGAAGAAAACTCTGTACAAATTCTTGTTGATAATAACGGGCAAGGTTTAGGACAAGCATTGGTTCAGTTTAAAGCTGAAGATGATGCTCGTAAGGCAGAACGCTTGCACCGTAAAAAACTGAATGGAAGAGATGTTAATTTGCGTTTGATAACTGTAGAAGAAATGAGAGATATTGAGAGGAACCCAGCATCTCAAGGAAAAAAGATCCTGAAAATACCGATCCAGGGAAACGCAGCTGTGCCAGGAGCACAGGGCCCTGGTGGGGATGAGCATGCCTTCTTGGGGGGAAATGCTAAAGAAGCAAATAATGGTCCTCCGTTTAATTTCCCTGGTAACTTCAGTGGGTCTGGCACATTTGGTCCCCCTTTACCACCACCTGGAATAGGTGGCTTTCCTGATTCTAGACCAGGAATACCCACAGTTGCAGCTAGTGGTTTACCTGGTGCAAGTATTGAGGTACCAGGTTTTGCAGGTGGTCCTGCTAATTTGAGTGGACCAGCAGGTTTTGCAGGGGGTCCTCAGACATTTGGTAATGGTCCTGGCAATTTAAGTGGGCCCCCTGCCTTTGGTGCTGGTCCTCCAGCTATTGCTAGCAGTCTTGGACATTTAAGTGGACCTCCAGGGTTTGGACCCGGACCAGGAAACATACATATTGGTGGACCCCCAGGTTTCGGAACAGGGTCTGGGAAGCCAGGACCAACTGTCATTAAAGTGCAGAATATGCCCTTTACCGTTTCGGTGGATGAAATTTTGGATTTCTTTTATGGTTACCAAGTGATCCCTGGTTCAGTGTGCTTAAAATACAATGAAAAAGGCATGCCCACTGGAGAAGCAATGGTTGCATTTGAGTCTCGTGATGAAGCTATGGCAGCTGTTGTTGATTTAAATGACAGGCCTATAGGTTCTAGAAAAGTAAAACTTGTATTAGGGTAGCTGTTCATCAAGTAGTTGTAGAATAGATATTCATAGTGCTGTGAGAAATGCATCTGGATTGGTTTTTATAGTATTTCCAGGATAGAACCTGTGGATTGTTTAAATTGTAAAACAGATGGGTTTTGATAAGACAGAGCACTGGGTTAGCCATTACATGAGAAACACTGCAAGGAGAGAGGTGTGGTGGATTTTCCTCGTACAAATATGTGGAGAAGCTGGACAGATTGTTATTTGTCATAAAAGTTTAGTAAACTCTTCCGGACACAGTGCTTATTGAGAAACTGAGATTGGTTTGACATAGTTTTGGATAAGGGAAATAGATGAAGTCAGTGAAGCTCTTCAGTGGTGTTCTTGTAAGCCATTGTAAATTAGATAGCTATTTTTAGATTTGGTTAAAAGCTGGCTGAATTCGCTTTGTTCACAGGTCAAAGCTTTGTTTAAAGTCCTGATTTTATTCTGCAACTGAATGAATTCTCAGTGTACACAGATCAATTGTTTTGTGTATGTATCTTTATTTTTTTCCAAAATTCTCACTGTATGAACAGTTGAATTATGCCCTTTGCTGATGTGTCTACCAAACTAATTCCTATGAGTATGAGCAGAATCGTTCTGTAAAATTCAAGCTGTTCTGTGTGGTATAACCTTTAGTTATTTATATATTGCAATTATAACTGTGCAGAATAAGACTTTTGCCACAAGTATAGCTAACCTCAAACATAAATCATATGAGTTTTATAGTACATTTAAAATGTTTTCAGTTGAAAATAATCATTCTTGTTTAAGTAGCTTGATTTGTTAGGATTACACAAATCAGTTGAGAAGGGATCTTTGACACTAGTTGGATATTGGTGTTTCTCACATGTCTCTTGAACTCCTCACATAGAGTCTCTGCTAAGAGAACCAAAGTGGTGATTATTAGTAGAAGATTGGAGTCCAGATAAAGTTTTAAATTAGGTTATAATGGAAGAAACTTGTATCTTCAGCAACTCTGTTGTGAATTACTGCTGTGGGTGAATTCAGAGATAAAATTTATTTTTCTCCAAAACTTGAAAGTACTGAGTTTACTATATATTTTTGCAATAAAGTTGTGCTGTTGTATTCAAAGTCTGTAAAGAGTTGCCATTTTCTTCGTTGTGCAGTGAAACCTTCCATGGAAAAACAGAGAAATGGAAAGGAAGTAAATACGCAAGTAAAAAGTAGAATTTTTTTGATTCATCCTTGCTTGGCTTATGATAAATTTTAAGACTTGGGCATTGCCTGAAAGAAGTCCTGCTATTCCCTGCAAATCATTGTACTTAAACATAGTAAACTTCAAACTGTTTTTGTTGTTTTTTTTTTTTTGACAAAGAAGAACAGTGCTTTTTGGTGTTGCATACCATGGAACACTGAAGTGTATGGGCAGGCAAAATTGAGAGGTGCAAGTGGCAACAGTTTTATTCATGTGGTGTGTAGGAGAGATTTGCAAACCTGTGCAGCGCTGCGTCCTGAGAGGATTTCACAGTACAGGAATCCGTGGAAGGATTGTATAAAGGTGTACTTCAATAAAGAAGCGGTTGCATTACACAGATGCTTCTGTAATTCATTAGCATAATTTTGTTTTGACAGATTACTAGGTGGTCCCAACTTTGGAAAAGTCATGTGATTTGTATATACTGTTTAAAATTAAGCCTCCTGTTAATAAAACTGTCTGTCTCTGAAGCTTCATGTTATGCATTTCAACAGTCTTTGGGAGTAATGTTTCAACAGCAGATCTTTGTTTCTTTCTTTTTTTTCCCCGACAGTCTGAAAGTACTCTTCCTGATGTCAGAAAGATGTGTGTGATTAGGAGTCAAGTCAGTTTATTTTAAAATTTTGCTCTTTGTTTTTTAAGCAACTTTTATTAAAGTTTCATACTATATTGGAGTTTTTTGGGTGCTTGTTTCTTCATGTTTCACATTAGAATAAAATTACTGAAAAGGAAAACTTGGCTTCATTGTTCACAGAGTTGATTTAAGATATTAGTGTGTGTTGACTCACCAAAACTGGTGATAACTGCTTTTTCAAGTTCAAATGCATCACAACAATGCTTGCCTTGTTGTGAAATGTAATTAAACTACAGGTGTCTGGAATTAGAAACACAGTTCTGTGTTACTGTCTTTTGATTTCACATCGTGATCCTCTTGGTAATGGATCCAAGGCTTCTAGTGTTTGGGTTAGACACAGCATATGCTGTGAAACATGCTTGTGTGCCTGTTCCTTTGGACTTGCTAAAAGTGCAGGTTTGTTTTGGAAAGGTTTTTTCTGATTCTTGATTTTTCAGTATGGTCTAAAGATGTTTCAATGCTTATCTGAAAAAAAAGTACAAACCAGAAAGCCATGGGTGTTGGGAATGTTGTCTTGGATGGAATGTTTAAATGGAGGATTTGGGGTGGGGCAGGGGCTCTTGGTTTTGCCAAGCAGTTGATTCTCCTTATCTTTTAGCATAAATTAGTTAGTAAATATCCCCTCTTCCTTAAGAGTAGGCTCTTGGAAAAAAATAGGAAGTCATAGCATGCTTAGGTTTTCTGTATGTATAAGAAACAGTACATCAACTCAAATCATTACAGTTGATCCTTTAAAACATAAACAGAGAAAAGTTCATTATCAAGGGTCAGTGCAAGCTGTTTACTGTAACAATGTGGTTTCATGTTAGAAGTAGCCTTAAACTGCATGTTATGCTAAATTATGAGCAATACCCATAGACTACATGTATAGAGTTCATAAAATTGCTTACTTAGCACTTGTCTATATTCATGAACAGCCTTAAAAATAGGGGGTAGGACCTCTGACGTCCCAGCTCCAATGTGGAAGGTGAAATGAAACTGCCATTGGATGTAACACCCCAAGCTGATTGCTAGCGAGAGGTAGCAATAGACTGAATCAGCTGATGGATGCTCCTCAAACCCCCAGTTGTTTTGACCTTGATGCCTTGAGTGTCAGGAAGTTAACATCCTTGATGTCCTGATTTCTCCAAGTAATGGCAAGAAGGTACTCGTGATAATATAACTGGCTAAGTTGTTGTTTTTAGCAGTTCCTTATGTGTGTCTACGTACAACTGCTTAGAAAAAAGTTGTGAATGTAACATTTTACCACATGGGGTTTTTTCCCATCCTAAATACAAATGAGTGCAATTAGTCAATAATAAAATTGTGACTTATGTGGAAGAACTTCAGTAGTTGGGTGACAGTGTGACTCAGTATCACCAAATTTCAAGCAGTTACCCATTAATGTCACAGTCAGATTTTACTGGCATTCTGTAACATCATCATTAAAACCAGTTCTTTACCAATGAATTGTTGCTATGGTCTGAATGTAGATTTATGAGAGGTTTGGGGCTTTGTAGGTTTAAAGAAACCTGAAGGATGCTTTATTTTAAGTAGCATTCCTTCCATAGCATGTAGTATTTTCCTTGAGTGTCTGTGCTCTGAATTTGTGTTGACTGGGGAGAAAGATCGATGCAAAAATGAAGACTAGCTGTGTAGTGGATGACATTGAAGGTCTGCCTTTTAAAAATATATGTGCTGCTCAGTTCCACATTGCTCATGCTGTCCCTAAAGTCATTGCCTATACTTGGTGAAATCAGCAGCTTGTTTTGCTGAGAGTATTTTGGAGTGCTGAAGACTGTAGACTCTACAAAAGAGTATGTTTCCAGTGTCTAGGCACACCAGGGGTGCATTACATGTAAATAATGATTGTGGTTTCTTTGTTTTGTTTCTCCTTAGTTTCTCCTAAGTTGCTGCTTCTCGTAGCAAGTGCTGTTGGCCCTCAGCGGCACTGAACTGTGTTGGCCTTCAGATCTGCATAACTGAAACTGCTATGTGTTATGGACCATTTAAAACCTCTGGCTGGCCAATGGACCACTGTTTGAGAGCAGTTGGTTTAGGTTCATTATTCAGATACATGGTTTAGACCCTGAAACAAAGGATTGCAATTCCTGTTCAATATGGACTCTAGTGGAAGAAAACAACTACTTCTATATTTACTAATTGGTTGGAAAGAAGCAGTTTTGAAACTGGACATATTAGGAAACATTTAGTTGGTGTTCAGGGAAATATACAAATTGGTTTTATGTCAGTTTGCTGCTTTAGATGTGCATGTCTTTGAAAAGAAAATTAGATGCTACATTTTGTTGCTGTAAGATTTTTCATAAACTCTGCTTTGGCCTGGAGGCAGAGTTGCCAAATACATTTGGTTGTCTTTGTTCTTTTCCAGGTTTGCTGATACTCCTTGCTGCTCTGTGTCTGTATTTTTTTTCATGGCTTTGGGAAAACTGAGCTAGAGTTTCTGTACAGAGGGAGAGGAAGGGAAGGTGTTTAATGCTTCTGCAGGAAGAGTAACTTCAAAGTGTTCTCTTCCTATCTTTTTTTGCAGTGAGAATGTGATTGCAGTTCAAATATTTGTTTTTTCCACAGTCTGGATTTTCCTTGGAATGAAAACTTGTTGGTTGGTAGTACGCACATTGATTTGTGGCTGTGTACTGAAATCCACCTCTCTTTCCCTATCTCATGATCAGGTAGGTCTAACTGTGGCTAGTTTTCTATACAGATGATGTTAGTAATTTTCTTGGAGCTTTGTTACTATGTGGAATGTTTGGGTGTTGTTTGTGCAAGGAGTGTTTCCAACCTCGCTGACCTGGATGCTTTTCACTCCTGGCTATAAACACCAAAAGGAAAAAAAAAAAAAAAACAAACCCTAAGTGTGTTCTTTTTTGGTAGCTCCAGCCTGAACATGCGTGTCAGATGGTTTGGCTGTGACTCCTTTCACTTGCTGGTATTCACTTCTGTGCAGATTCCTTTGTTATCATTCCGGGTTTGCTTGTGTATTCACAGCATGGCAGCTTCGGAGAGAATTAGCCAGATGAAGTCTACCTGAGTTCCTTTACTGCTCCTGCAGAGGCAAAGCTTACTCCTTTGTGGCTGTCTTTCTTGTGTGTTCTCGTGTGTACAGCCTGAAATTCAAATTAGTTGCTTCCCAAATACCTTAGGTAAGCTTTCAGAAACAGGGAATGTGTTTTCTTTCAGCATGAGTCTGAGTTCCACAAAATCAGTTTGTAACTCTGTATTTGCTATTCTCACATCAGCTTCACCATTTTCCTCAACTTTTGAGTTCTTTTGCTGTGAATCACCAGTGAATTAGACCTGGTTGATCATAGCCAGGAAAGACTTTGGGGCCTGGAGTGGGGATTGCTCTTATGGTGCACAGTACACAGGAGTGTTAATTTAATTTCCCTGTAAAGTTTAAAACCAAAAAGTAAGGACTTTTAAGGCTTGCACAGGGAAAATAGCAATCCTGCCTAAAACTGTCTCTGGCATAGCATGACCTTTTGGGCTCGTCACTACTTCAGGAAGGCTGGTGACTATTTCAACTCTTCATGTTGTAGTTACAGTATGGTTAAACAAGGAATCGATTGGATTGTGTGGCTCTGATTTCTGACCATCTGAAGGAAGGTGGAACTTCCAGCTAGCAATTTCAGAGTTTGGAACAAATTAGTTTAATGTCGACTGTTTTCCATCGAATGTGAATTTGTGGATGTAGCACTGCTCTATGAGACAGTCGAAAGCTTAGAAATGCTTTCTAGTCACTTAAGCAGATTTGGGGAGGAAAACAGTGATATAGTCAGAACCTAAACTACTTCAAAAATTCCTTTTAGATAATTTTGGTTGACAGCCTTTTATGATGAAATTCATAGGATCTCTGTCATTAAAATTTGAAGCCTCTGTGTAGCATCCGTTTGTTTAGGGACCTTGCAGTGGTGGCATTTGCCAGAATGTGCTTTTCAATGAGCTTTTTATGAACTTTGTTTTCAGTAGTGTAACCAAAGCATTGCTACTTGTTTTGATGGGAGGATGGATATGGATTGTGGAAAGTCCTTGCTTATTTGATCAGGAAGCTCAACTCTGAAGGGAAAATGATGGTTGCCAATACTTTTTCATTATTGGGCAAATGTTTCTAATATAAGGGCAGAATTTATAAACCATGTGTGTTTGAGCAACACTAGTGCAACCAGCTATAAAAGTGAGGAGGCTAATTAAAAGTAACAGACACTGGCAGTTCACTGACTGAATGTATGGGAAGGAATGTTCCTTAAGGAGGGGAGGCAGAGTTATTAAATATCGCAAATTCATCTGCCTAGGGTTCCCCCACTACATTCCAGCATTGCTGCAGAGCCAGTTTTCTGTGTTGCAGGTCCAGTCTTATATGAATACACGAGAGTGTTTTTAATAGCTCTTGGAGCTCTCTTCAAATACTGACTTGAGTGCTTTTGGGAGGTATGTGTGCAGAGTGGTGGTGGTATAGCTAATTTGTCTCTCAGTAACCAGTATGCAAGTGACAGATTGTTTTCATCCTCACTTTAAGAGAACTTCAACTTTATCATCAGAGATGAGGCATGAGGGGGGAAATTGAAAGGTTGAGGCCAAACTTTCATGCTTTAGCTATAGTGAAAACAACCAAGTGCTGTGCTGATCTAATGAAGAATGGACATGGGTTCAGAAACTTCAGCACTGAGTCTGTGTGAAAAGGAGCACAATAAATCAGTGACTAAACACTTACATTCTTAAACTGATCTGAAATGTAAATTCAGCTGTTACGATAGAATGTATGAGATAGGTAATTGATCTAAATGAGTTGTTGTTAAACAGTTAAACTTGAGCTCTGCAGTCTTATGTTTTCTTAGATTGTAAGTCAGAATATTTTTGATGGTAAGTCTTTTTATGGTTTTTTTTATGGCAACTGTAGTTGTTATCACTTAAGTCAGTGTGTATATTTTAACTGGTTTCATCTGTTTAAAAAGCCTTTCAAGTAGATGTGGAAAATTACATGCACAACACCATGACCTACTGCACAAATGTCCTGAATTTTTGAAGGCTTTTTTTGTCATCTAGACACTTAGCCCTAACTTTGGGTAACTGACCCTGTAGTTTTGCTAAGCCAATAACCCAAATGGCACTTCTTCCTTGTAGCGCAAGCACTGTGTCATGCTACTTCATTGAATGAGTAGGCAGTATTTGGCTACTTTAGTGTCTCCAGGATCAAAAGACTTTGTAGTCTTTTTCCTTCTATGTGATAGCTTTTGTTACTTTTTGTATCAAATTTTGTTATTAGCTAGGTCTGTAAAAACAGCTTCAAGCAGAAACAGCAGTAAGTTTTCTGAAACCTAAAATGCTTAGATTTAAATTAAATAATAAGTGAATGTATTATGAATCCTAATGAATCTGCAGGTAATTTATCTCTATGAAATACCAGCTATTTCAGTGCAGTGACTGGAATGAATATATAATCGTAGGATCACTTAATTTTGTTATTATGAAAGGTGAGAGGAATCCCTGTAACTGTGTTCTGTGCCAGCCATGGTGTGGTGATGTAGTATAACCTTCTTCTCTGTTTTGTTTAAGTTTGAAGAAGTAATTTAGGTAGGAAGAACCTGCTTTTTGAATTTTTTTTGGCAGCTCAAAGATACTGTTTTAATATTTTTGTGCTTTCCAAATCCCCCTGCTACTACATAAGGTTCACATAAAAGCTCTGAATCTGTGATGGACAAATGACTGGTGCCAAATTCAGTCTGATGTTTGTCCTGACTGCTGCCTGGTTGAGACAGGTAGTGCTCTGCAGTTTGTAACCCAAATTTGCAGGTTCCACCTAATGGTGGCAACTCCGAGTCTCTCAGCTTAGAGTGAATATAAATTATTTCATTCTTTTGTAGCTGTTAAATTTACTCTAGGCTTTTCATCAGAGAGGTTGCTTGGAGAATTTGGTTTGCTTCAGTTCAGTCATGTTTCTTAAAAGTTTATTGAAACTATTAATTTCATTTTGAGAAAAGAAAGAGTCCCTGGTGGGAGTTGTAGGGGGTTTGGGGTGCTTGGCTTGCAGAGGTTTGTTTTCTCAAGGGTGTGGAACACCTGTGTAGCAAATTCAAACCTAATGACTACAGATTTCTTCAGGATATAGATTAGAAACTATTACAGTGTGTATACTGTGGTTAGCAGACATGGAAGAGCATTGAGGAAATAGGTGTCTGCCTGCATTTGTGTAGTCTCTTCTCTCTTAATGCAGGAAGATTGCATCGTCATTTGGCCCACTTGCCTCTGACACAAATGGAGTGGCTTGAACCCACTGTTGTAATGGGTTTGTGCTTTTGTGAAGGCGCACTGGCAAGAGAAGCTGGATCTGGAACAGAAGAGAAAGGGAACTTGAAGTCTATTTGGTGTTCGTAGCCTTTAAATTGTTCTATTGTTGGTCTGGATGGGCGAGAGAAAAAGCAACTTTTAAAATCCCTTGCCATATCCTTCCCTTTATCCTACTTCCCTAATGTCAGGCTTTTGTGATGGTGGGATTTTTAGGTTTTTTTTGTTTTGAAGTGTCAATTATTTTGCAACCGATTAGGATTGAGAAGTTAAGATGTTCATGCTGTAGGTGGTAATAATGAGTGACAGAAAAGTAGTATCAGTGTGAATCTCTCTCTTAAAAGGAAGCATACACTCAAAAGCAGAAAGAACTGAAAGAGTATTGGCAGTTAGGCTGAAGTTGCAATGAATAAGTCAAAGAAATCAATTTCCTTGGAGTACTGCAGAACTAATATTAAGGTTTGGGATTTTTTCCGGATCGTATTTCATGAGCTAGATTCAGTATTGAAGTCCATAAAGAAGAAACCCTGACTTATATAATGTAAAGGGGTAATGTTGTTCTTAAAGTGTGAGAAATTGAAAGGTCGCTTCTGCTTTATGTCCTTACTGATTTTTTAGGCAAGAGTTGTCACTGTTCCATAATAACTGCAGGGCGACTGAGAATAGCGTAAAGAATTCCTCAGTAGTATTTCAGTCTTTTCTGGTGGTTATTCAACAAGTGCAATGAAAATAAGCAGGTATGACGAGCTTTTAATTGATTAAATGGCTGTTGGTACAATGTAGCCACCAAAATTCTTCATGTGAATTTGATACAATAGCAAAGATCAATAAAATGTATTGCTAGCATATTTGTATTTAAAGTCTTACTTTGAATTCATGCTGTTCACACAGTATGGACTAGTCTAGACAGATGGACTTGCTGAGTTTCTGCCTTGAAGTCACCATGCCTGGTTTTGGAGGAATGGGTAAAATTTTATCAGTGTAGTATAACTACAGGATAGTAGTACTATAGTTTAGATTTCCAGAGTTTGGGAACGGTAGAGGTTGTGAAGGAGAAAGCAGAATGAATGCTGAGGAATCACTTAAAAAATCATGGGTGCATGTAAATTAGAATTGGTGTGTGGATGTACTTGCTGGTGAAACTTCAGTGTAGTTAAGAACCAAAGAAGAGGAATATGGTGTAGTCTTTGATCTCAGCTTAAAGAGTTTGGATGGAAAAATGGAAGACTGAGTGATAGACAGCTGGGTTTACCTGGGGAATGGAACAGAATGTTTAGGCCTGAAGTAGAAATAGCTGGAGTTTAAGGGAAAGAACAAGACCTTACTAGAGAAAGGCAAAGATAATTTGCAATGTAAAATACATGTTTGGGGTTGTTACAAAGGTCTGTATGGTTGAGATGTTAAGTCTGTTTTTCAATTAAGTTGTTCTTCAGGTTTCAGTAACAAATGCTTGAGAATCACAGTGAGAAGAAAGAAAAAGCAGCTGAATAAATATGAAAGGAATGGGAAAAATATCTTACTTATGGGAGGAGTCAGTGAACACTTTTAGGATTGCAATTACTATTGCAGCTTAAGTCCATTGACTGACTCCAAAGCCCTTGCCTGTGTTAAGTTACTTTTTCAAGGAAATGGGTTTTGCTATTCTGCTATTAAATACAATGAAGAACTTTGAAATGTTTTCTTTGCATGAAGAATTTGGTTTAGTAATACGTTTTGCTTAAGTCCAGGTGTTGAAACTGTTTTTTTTTTTATATGTTCCAAACTAATATTTGAAATAGTTTCAGTTTTGACTTATCAGTTGCTTATTTCTCAGGAAAGTGGAGAATGTATCTATATATCTATATAAGTGGAGAATATATCTATAGTGAAGGTGTGCATGATCATTTCTTTGAGTTTATTGATCATGATTAAGGGGTATATTGGCAGTGTACAAGTTCACAGTGAACGTTGTACAGGTGGAAAGGTGAATTTAAAGAAGACGAACTGATTGAAGTTCTTGTTTGCATTTTTTACTGGAATTACCAAAATTACTATGCCACTTTTGATTGTTGGGCTTTGTTTCAGCTTTTTTTTTTTTTTTTTTACTGTTCTAAGCTTGTTATTTTTGTTGTTGTAAATGGGAGCTTCGCCTCCTCAGTCACTTTCTGGGAGCTTCTTGGAGGTTGGGTTGTCAGAGCTTGTACCCATCGTCTGACTTTGGACACACTGCCCCCCCCCAGCTCCCCCATTTTCATGGTGATACTGGAGCTTCAGTGTTCATGTGGAGACAGCTCAGTGGATAGAGCCAGGTTGTGCCTTCCTGCGTGTTTAGTAGGCCCATAGGAGTGCAGTGGCCATAAAGTGTTGGATGAGGCCTGCAGTCCAGTTCTGAGCTCAGGGGCTGGGCTGGGGGTCTTACGCTTGGTCATGGCTCAGAGTTTCAGCATCAGCACAGCCTCTGCTTCACCCTGGAGGGAATATGTCTGTCCTCCCTGGCTCTCATCCCTGGAATTAAGGCTGGCTGATGAACCATGGGCATTCTTTACCAGGACTGAATCAAGTTGACAGTGGTTTGTTTAGAAAGTTGTTCTTCATAGTATTCACCATTCTTTTATAACAGTTAGGAGATGCCTTTTGTTTCAGGTTATATGTCAAATTTGTAACAGCAGTTAATTAACCCCTTGTATGTATGGTGACAGCTTGGGACACAGTGTGGAGAATAGTGTTTTATTCCCTGCCTGTAGCAATAGTGATATTAATGCGCTTGCATCCCCGTTGCAAACCGCCACAAATAATGAAATGATAGAAACAAATGCAGCCATTTATATTTTCTGCAGAACATCTGGGGCTGTGGAATGAGGTTCTGTGGCCCATGGAAGAGCTGGAGTGCTGGAAAAGGCCTTTATTGACTAATAATTTGTGGACTGTGGCCCTTCTCATTAGACTCCTTTACTCTCAGTTTAAAATAAAAATGCATTTTAGTGCATCTGGTTGTATAAACCTAGCTTTATGATTTCTTTTAGAGCCTTATGGTGTTCAGGAAAGAAGGATCAAATTATAACTTTTATTCTGATAACATTCACCAAGTGATCCTGACCTCAGCACTAGAATCAGCTTTGTAATATCAAAACCCATAATGTAACAGGCTGCCCCCTCAAAATTAAACTAATAATAAGAGAAAGCATTGCTTCTGCTGGTCTGCATATTTTGGGATCACAGCAGAAAAAGAGAGAAGGAGCTTTGAAAAAAGTTGGGTGATAACTGGAAGATGTGAGATTAAACTAAGCAAGAGACAAAGGGGAGAGGGTTTTTTATAAGTGCAAGAGTAATTAACGGAGATGCTCTGTTACATGTGTTGGGTTAATTTCTTGAGTTGTTGAATAGCAGAAGGCCAAGATGATGAAAATTGCAGTAGGGACATCCTGCAGGCATGATTGCTGACAGTTGTTTTGGGTTTGTAAGCAGAATATAAGGCAGGAGTTACGGCCAATCCAGTACAGAGGAAATCAGCTGTCCTGGACCATATGCATTAAAGCCTCAAGTTTGAGTTAAACAAGATGCTAAATTCATGTGTGAAATTTGGTGTACACTGCGATAGAGCTGGTTGGGTATTTTGTACAGTGTTTAATGTGAATTTATTTGTGTGTTTAAATACAAAAATCCTGCAGATTTTCTTGGGCTGAATACTTGCTTATATTTCATTTTATGCAGAGCAGCGTCCACGAGGCTTGTATTCAGTGATAGTGCTACCATTTTCTCTCAAGAAGGTACCACCTTCTGGCACTGCTAAAAATACTGCTGATGGTGTTTGATGTCATGAAGTTACTAGATTTTTTTTCTTGTTCTCTGGGTGACTGTGGGCACTGTGACCTGCGATGCTGCGGTGATCACAATGCCCCTCTTGCCCAGTGCTTGCTGTCTTCACCTCATCTTCCCAGCCTGAAGAGGAGCCTCTGGCCTTAAGGCTTACTGAGGGATGGAAGTGTATAAAACAAACTATATAATTCAATAATTCTCACCTTAGAGTGTCCAGCACTTGATCCTTAGTTGACCAAATGGTGGAGGGATAAGTAAAGAGGAGTTTATTTATGCTTCAGGCACCCATATGTGGCATTTTGGAGAAATGCAAGACCCTCCAAAGTTCTGAACTGGGACAGTTAAAGCCTTCAATCACACTTAGTTTAGAGTTTTCTTCAACCATAAGTGTACAGCGCTTCTCTTACAATTGACTTGCTTTAAGCTTTGGTTAAGCTCAATCACTAGAGGAATAATAAATTTAATATTATAGACTTGTCAATGTGTTGATTTTCTTTATGTTGGAAGTGTTCTTTTCTGTGTGGAAGGAGGTTACTTTTTCTGCAGAAATGTGAAAAAAAATTGGAAGCTCTGAAATGCCTATATGAAATGCCTATACTCCAGAAAGTAGTAGGTAGTTCTGAGTGTGTAGCTCTCTTCTGAGTTTGTAGCATAGATGTCCTATGTAATTTTCCTAGAAAGCAGCTTTTTATTTTTCATCTTGGTTTGATTGTTTAGGACCAGCTTAATTACTGCTGTACTTCATTTCAGTGTAGAAAAGCTCTATTGAAAAGTTGAGATTTATCTTTTTGCATGTAATGTACAGCTGTTGGAGTTTATGATCATCTTTACAGGTAAAAGCTGGTATGCATAGTAAAAATTATTTTGACTTTTTAAACTGGACCTCAGTTTGGTTGTCTGAGCACTTCTTAAAGTGTACCTAGTATGGAGCCATTCTGTGTTTTACTTAAGCAAGTGGAAGTGACATCTGATTGGGCAGTGAAAGACTTCTCTGAAGTATATGCTTGGGATCTTGCAGATCTCTATGGATAGTATTTTGCTGTAGTGTTGATAGGGATAACATGGGTGATGTATTTTTTTTTCTTCAAAATGTGGTGTTACATCATGTGCAATTCTAAATAAGAGCAAAAAATAAAGGTACCTGATGGCTCAAGATGAAATAGAGGTACCTGAGGCTCACAGGTGATGCCTCTCACCAGTAAGGTCCCCAGGCTGTGGCAGCAGTGTATCAGATGTTTGTGGCTATTGTCCGTATAATCGTTGATCATGGGAGTGTAGCACAACCTCAGCTGTATTTTACAAGCTCTTTCAAGCAACAGCACTTACCTGGTGGCTTGCTTATGTTGCCTTTTCATTTGAAACCACTATGGTGGAATGTACCCAGTAGGTCTGTTTTCTGTATTTTAAAGAGAGTTTGAATTTATTACTGCTTTTGGAGTTCATTTTCACTTGGTAATCTGAATTTCTGTGGCTAGATTAGTTTTGAGACTTCCAGACTGTGCTGTTCTTTAATGTACTAATGGCAGTTGGAAGTTCTTAAACTGTTATTATTGCAAGCTGATCAGGATCAATGTATAATAAATTCTTTATAAATTAAATGTGATAACTTTGTGGAAAGTAGTTTGCTTTAGCTGCTGGTTTGGCTTTGGAAATATCTACTGTCTTCTGTAAATCAGAAGGTTCAAGTAGTAGACATCAGTATTAATTATCAAGGGTGGTAATGAGGGGAAAAATAGGAAAACAGTGCATTTTAGAATTTCTGAAACTGTTGGAAAAATTTGTGTTGCAACAAATGTAAATAATATTCTGTCATTATAAATACTGTTGCAAGTTTAAAAACTAAGTTTATTTTGTGTGTATGAATGGATACGAATAAGCATACAAATAAGCGTACTCTGTGAAAACTCTGAAACAACATGAAATGTGGTTTTGAAAAGTTGATTCCAGTCTGCAAGCTGAATACAATTGGTGTTCTTGAATGCATGCTGAGGAAAAAAAAGGAAGGCTGTTAATAAAAATAATAAAACCCCAAGTTCTTTCAGACTGTATGCGTAGCCTGAGATCAGAGCCTTTGTACACTGTTTGAGCTTAGTAACCACTAGAAGATTGTTCTCTGATGATGTGTCTGTTGCACAGCACTGGTAAGTAGTGAAGTGTTACTGCTCTGACAGTGTCAGCGCTGAGTGATGCCATAGTGCCTGTCCCTTGCAGTAAGCTGGCATGTGCCAGCTAGGCAGCTTGGAGTAATGAAATGCCAAGATGATGTTGCAGCTTTGTGTGGAAGTGCAAATCAGAGAAAGCATCATAGGCTCCAGCTTAAAGAGGAACAGGGTGGGGGGTTGTGTGGGGTGTGACGTGGTTCTAAGTCCAAGCACCAATTGCTGGCATTTTGAAAACTTTTGGAATTGTCACTTCTCTTGTAGGAAAGAGCTGGGACTCTGAAAAGAAGTGGAGATGAAAGTCAGCTGACATATTTCACATAAACTATTCACTTTTTTATAGAAAGAGAGATGCAATCACTATAGTTTACTATGAGAAATGAAAGTAAATTCTGGAAATCTTACTTTATGGAGGAAAAAAAAATTGAGCCAATATTATCATAATGAAATATTGTTAAAAAATCAAGTTGGAGCTAGTTTTTCTAATTGGTGAGGAACTTCACTATTTTTTCTTTCCATTCAGGTTTTGGGTTTTTTTTTATATATGTGTCTGTTTGAGGATGAAAATATGTTAAACTTTTGATCTTTCTAAGCTTTTCAAATGCAGGCAGATTTCCAGAGATTTGTGCTGCTCGGTTAACTGCATGAGCAGGGTAACTGTGCAAAGTTGCTTACCTGTGGACTAAGCAGGTCTTCAGGCTTGGCTGAAATGGATGCTGTGTCTTAGCAGACCAACTACATGTTGCTCTTGGCTGCTGGAATGTCTATGACCAGGATTTTCTTCTGCTGCTACTCAAGGAACGGACTGATACTGGAGAACACCATACAGTGTGTTTGGGTAGCTGTGAGGTGAAAAGAAGGTTGTACAGGCTCTTTGAGGACATCCATAGGCAGTAATCTATAAATAATTGCTGGCTGAGGTTCAAACTGGTGTTTTCAGGTTATTATTATTATTTTTTGAATCTGAATCTGTTAAGAAGTTCTCTGTCTTTTCCTAAGGATTCAGTCTGTAGTTGTTAAAACTGCTTTCTTGTTATCTCCCGAGTTGGTGAGGAAGGGGGCACAGCCAGTTAGGACAGTTCCTGCTCAGCTACTCCAAACAGCTGGCCTGCTGGTGCTCTGTTGTGTCTTGGTGGTTATGTGCATCAGTGAGTGTCCTGTGATCTCCTGATGGATCAAGAGGATATAGTGGGAAAGGATCCCTTGTAGTTTGTAAGTGTCCCCAGTGGTTCAGCAGAACATCTGGGCTGTATTTCAAGGGAAATCCTGTGCCATTACTAAATTTAAAACAATCAGATGAGACAGCCTTCTGGGTATTAGAGTACTGGAAGTCAAATCTTTGAAACAGTGGAGTATTTTCATAATTTCATTGCTGCTGATCTGGAGAAGAGATTCAGGTAGCAGATAAGAGGTGACTGGGTTTGAGGACTTGCGTCCCTTCACCTCCTGGCTTCATTGTGTGATTTAACAGTTGCTATCTCAAACTTTTCCTATTTGGTGTCTTCGTAACATGGAATAAATATATATGGGCTTGTTCTGTATGCAGCTTAAGATCTGCAGTAGTAATTTCCTTCCAGAAAGGAGCCACTGCTGACTGGGGATGTTAAAGCTTATGGGGAGCTGTTTCTTTGAGGTTAACTTAAGTTCTCTAGTGAGGAGGAAAGGTGCCTCCTGTTAGTACAGAACTCTCTGTTGCAGTAGAGAAAAAGAGAGGTGAAATGTTGGCAAAGGAGCCCAGACTGGATGTCCTAATCTTGTTGTCAAAATACTGGGTGTCAAACAAAGTTTTGCTGTTGACTGCACCTATGTGAGTCTGTGTGAGATGAAAGCTGGTCTGGTGGAATGATATGTGTCAGTAAAGAAAAAACTTGATACCTATGACTTGCAATTTCATGAGAAATGTATTTATTAAAGTCAGTGGTTTCTTTGTGAATCTTACTTGGGGTTGAAGGCAACTGAGTAGAAAACGGATGGCTTCTGCCAGTAGTTTTAACAGCTGACCATCAGACTACTTCAGACAAGTTTTTTAAAATATGCTGGTGTTAAACCAAATGATGATGATTACCTTAGTTGAAAGCTGCCCTATGATTGTCTTTGCCTAAAGCTTTGCTCATTTTTATTGAGTGCTGGTTTTGTCCTGTCACCATCACTGGAGCACCTCAGTGCCATGCAGTGGTGCATTAAATGACTTTGTTAACATTTGTCCAGGGTAGATTGCTGACTGGGATGTCCAAGGGATTAAATGTTGTGCAATAAAAGCTCATCTCTTTGATTAAATATATTCACCCTGCAAATATGAGGAAGCCATGGGGTACTTGGGTACTTAAAAGCCAAAGCGAGTATTTGTTTATTTTCCAGATTCAGAAGAAGAAGCTTCTCTGTGAAATAATCCCATTTAAAGCTCTAGTCCTCAAATTCTCCAGTCTGTAATATTTTGGTGCGTGAAGGCTTATCTTAATTAGAAATTCAGTTTTGAGAATTATAGAATGTTCCTCAAACAGAAGTGTCTGCAGTTTAATAAAATCTAGTTATCCCCTGTTTGCGGGATGATGTTAGGGTGTTTTGGAAGCCAGCACGGCAAAAGCACGGGGGCTGTGTGGCTCCCGTGGTTGAGCAGGGGGGGTTTGGCAGTGCTTTCACCGCGTGGGGCGACTCTTCGGCGCGGGGCGGTGGCTGCGGCGCTGGCGGGATGGAGGTCCCGGTCCCTGTGCAGGGCTGTGAGCGGCGGTCCCGGGGAGGGGACATCAGGCCCGGCCCTTTGTTGAAACCGGAGGCAGCAGCACGCACCGAGGCAGAGGGAAGGGCTCCTGCGGGGGGAGCGGGAGCAGCAGGGAGAGCCCGGTAGAAATAGGTGAATTCCAGCGCCGAGGGGCGAGGCGGACCGCAGTTGGTGCCCGGCTCGCGGAGGTACCGCGCTCCTCCGCACCCGCCCGGCCTGGGGCGGGAGGGGCCGC
>VZRH01001849.1:29589-55151 GCA_013397555.1 Urocynchramus pylzowi
CCCCGCCCACGCGTGCCTGCGCTCCGCCGCACGGGGGGCGCGCGGGTCCGGCCGGGCCGTCTGACGCTGTGCTCTACCCGCAGATGGCCGCGTGCGTGTCCCGGGTGGAGCCGTCCGTGGCCTGTCGGAGCCTTCTCGACGGGGACCTAAGCTCTAGGTCGGACCCCCTCTGCGTCCTGCTACCGGACGCGGGCGATGGCCGGTGGGCTGAGGTAAGAGCGGCCCATGGCCGCGCGCTGCCGGTGGGTGTAAACACGCCGAGTCTCCCCTTTTCCATCCGTAGGTCTTCCTGGCAGGTGTATGACATACTTAATTCAGATTTACGATTGGTGAGCAGTCCCATTGCCCACACTCAAGCCTTCAGTGTTTTCTTTAATTGCTGCCTTGTTTGCTCAGAGTTGCATCAGGAGGCTCATTTGCCTGTAACGATATGGCTTGCACTAGAGCACACGCTCCAGAATGTATTGTTTCAGCAGCCTTTTCCCCCTAGTTTTCAGAATTTTCCCATACAATAGTGTTTTTCAATGCCATTTCCTTTCTTGGTGAGCCATCGGTCAGCCCAGTTTGTCACTGAGCATGAGGCGTGGTCCAGGGTGTGTAGCCTTGCTGGTGCCTGTGTCCGCCTGGTGCAGGTAAAAAGCTCTGTGGGAGAATATGGGGTTCTTACTCATTGTCAACGGCTTTGTTCCTGTGTTTGTGCAGCTAGATTGCACGGAAAAGGTCAAGAACTGCCAAGACCCTGAATTATGCAAGAAACTGGTTGTGGAGTACTACTTGGAGAAAGTGCGGAAGTTGAAATTCGGCCTGTACGATATTGATAACAAATCCTTTGACTTAAATGTGATGACTACCTGGGAGGGATTGAGTGCATACTGGGACAGGTACGTGTAGACATGTTTAGTGATGTACAAAATAGCAGTGAGAGTTTGCTTTATTATGAAAAATGAAGTGAAAATGTGCTTTGTCAAAAGCTTCAACATATTCAAAATTGAAGACACTGTTAAACACGTCTGTTTGTGTTACCATTGAACGTGGTTAGAAAATCGTTATGTCAATCACAAAGCAAAGGTTAGAAATACCTGTACTTTGTAATTAATTGCTTAACTTAGGAGGCACTTGTAGCACTAAAGGCAGTCTAGGAGTCTAAAGGAAGCACGGTGCTTGGAGGGCTCTCATGGAATTTCCTTTGCACAAAGTGACCATCAGGTGGTAAATCGGGGGAAATAAGGCTACTTGAGATTCTGTGTTCATTTTCTGAGAAGGTGTTTGTGTAGCTGTGTTGGAGAAGAAAAGTGGGATTCATATTATTAAAGAAAGACTCGATAAATTAACTAGTATTTTAAGTTTTAGTATCTTTTTGGCTGCTTGTGATGGCAATGCTTCTTGTGTCTAAGAGGTAGGAAAGATAGGAAGCTAAAGTTAAGTTTGGACATGTGTTTGTGGGCACTGTTTCTTGGATAGTGAGACAAGATGGTTTTCAGACTGTTCAGGAGCACAAACTAATAGCTGTCACTGTTGGAAGCACATTTGAATATTTTTAGAACTTTTATGAGAGTTTGAAAACTTTGCACCTGAAGAGTAATTCTTTCCTATTTCTCTAACATGATATTTTTATTATCTGTCTTCTAACCTTAGGTTGTGTCCAGCTCAGTGTTCACCCGACTGCTGGAATTGAAGCAGGGAAAGCAGCAGGAAAGGGCACTGTTACGGTAGATAAGGTTTCTGTTTGAAAAACCTCTCTCAATATGTTGTCTGGGATAAAGTGGCTTTTCTGGTTTCTTGTCAGTATATCTTCAAATGCTACATACATACAGGAGAGAGATATTTAAAAGAAACTACACCTTTTTAATGGATAAAATATAAGCAAAACTCTGTGATTTCTTGTTTACATTTTTTCCCCCCTAAATTTCCATGGCAGAGATTTCAACAGAGGAGATTAAGGATACCAGGGTTGTGTACCTGGAAACTGAAGCCCAAAACTTGGACAAAAAGGTATTGATTTTTTAAAAAATTATGTTGCATGCTTCTCTAGTAGTTACATTTTGTGCCTTTTGGCTAGAAATCTCTGTGTTGGCAGACATTCAGCTAAGTCAGTAATCCGTTTGTGAGCAAAGGCTCGCTGTGTTTTGTGTTATTTACCATGGAGTAAGTTGGAGATACAATTGCATGTTGAAGTCCACAATGACAAACTAGAAACTCAGCTGCCAGGTTTAGGTTTTAAGGTATTATTTATGTACAGATCAGAGGTAGAATTTCCACACAATGTTTTCCTTGAGTTGATCAGACAGCTTATTCTTACTCTAAGTGAGAGTCCCACTCCTGGTCATGCTTTGCACCAGTTTTGCAGAGAAAGTATCCTATAAAAAGGTATTCTGCTCATTATGGCTGCAGCAAATTGTTTATTTGCTGCCTGGTGACTGGATGGAGCTACCTGAGTAAGGAATCTGACCACGGACAGCAAGTGAGAAGAGGGTCTCTCTTCCTTCTCAATGGTGTTGAGCTTGGCTGTAAAATGTAACTTCACTGAGAGCATCAAGCTTTTATTTCTTGCAGAGCTGTTGCTTGGCCATTGATGTGTGCCAGGGTTGAACTGGTTGAGGCTGTTCTTAACTTGCCATGAGGAGCCCTCATGTCATCATTCCTAGTGAGCTGCATGCTGTATTCCTCATGTGACATTATGCTGTCATATTTTTAAGGTCATCAAGAACAACTTAAATCCATGCTGGAAGAAGTTCAGTTGTTCCCTTGCAAACTTTCTGCGGTGGAGATTTTAATAAACCTATCAAGGTACAGCCTTTAGAAATTCTCTTTGTTGTTCCAAGTCATCCATTTTCTGTTGATGCTAACTGTGAGTTATCAGGTTGTCTAGTCATATTTAAGTTATTAGATTGCCTTTTTAGAATTGTAGTGCAGAAGATAAGTGATTATATGTCTGTTTTAAATTATTATGAGTTGTCAAATTGAGAAGTCAGGAAATGTAGAAGTGACACAATTTCCAATGATTAGTCATCAGAAGAATTGTAACTGTTTTTTTCACTATTCTGGCCAGGGTTGCAAGTTGAGCTTTGGTGGTGGTGTCTTGTTTGGTTGGGTGGTTGGTTGTTTTGGGTTTTTTCCATTGTGTCTTTCTAGCAGTGTTTCTAAGTTAACTGAGAAACTTGCAGATGTTGGACAAACTTAAGTGCCTTGGTATTGTATTTGTGGGTGTCCTCAGGTCAGGGAGGAATGATGAGTCTGACTCCATGTTCTCAGAAGGTTAATTTATTATTTCATAGTATAATATTAAATTATATTAAAGGATATTATACTAAACTATACTAAACTAAAGAATACAGAAAAGATACTTATTGAATGCTAAAGAGATATTATTCAAAAACTCATGACTCTTTCCAGAGTCCCGACACAGATTTGCACCAATTGGCCAATGAGTTAAAACAACTCACACCAGAATCCAGTCAGGCAATCACCTTCAGGTAAACAATCTTCCATGACACATTCCACTTGTGCACAAACACAGGAGAAGCAAATGAGATAAGAATTGTTTTCCTTTTTTCTCTGGGGCCTCTTGCTGTCTTTTCAACTTCCCAGGAGAAAAATCCTGGGGAAGGAATCATGCCCAGAGAATATAGATACCACACCTTGGGATAGTAATGCAGAGAGGACTTTGAGGTATCTGTCAGATTTATCCACTCAAGAGACTGGAAGGTTTTCCCAACTCTTTTTCTATTTGTTTCAAGTAGAAATTTAGTTTTGAGTCAGAATTGCATTCCCCTGTGGTCTTGTATATGATAACTAATTCTCTGTGGCCCTGGCTTGTGGAGGTGTAGCAGAACAACTACATCTTTTAATATGTTTCTACAAAAGAAAATCTGATAGCAACTTAATATATTAATATATTAACTTAATATATTAATTATATATTAATATAATAACTTAATATATTAATATAATAACTTACTATATTAATTTTTCTTCTAAGCAATGCATTGGTAATTTAAAGGCATTTAAATCCATAGATTGTTCTGTGTGAGTATAATTTCTCTCTACTTTTCTAATACCTAAATGCTTTACATTTGCAGTATTCTTCATCCTCTCTCTGAAGTAATCTCATGCTGAAAGCTTGATATGGAAGATTTAGCAAAACACACGCATGCTAATGTTGTTCTTTGCACAGTATGGTAGTTCCTAATAATTACTGAGATTATTAGTGTTCAGGTGTTGTCTTGGTTTAAAAGACAGGTGCCTGCCAAGGAAGGTGGGAACCTCCCTTGGAATGGAGACTATGAACCCCTTCCCTCCAAATTATTATAACATTGAAATAGCCCATATTACAGGGCTTTCGGGCAAAGCTATGGGGAAAGGAATGGCCGTTCCTTCCTAGCGCGTGTGTGTGTAACAAGGCAAACAAACCCCAGCCCCGGCAGCGAGGGCGAGCAGCCGCAGCGCCCCAGGGCCGGCCTTCTCCCGGCTGCAGGCACCTTCCCCCGCCGTGCAGTTCCGGGCACGGCCAGCAGGGGCGCTGGTGGCTCCCGGCCGGGCAGGGCGGGGCGATGATTCCCCCGCGGCTGCAGGGGGCGCTGTGGCGCCAGCTCGGCCGCCTCTCTGCGCGCGGCAATGGCGGGCGGGCTGGCGGAAGGGATGGAGAAGGGGCTTCCTTGGCAAACTCATGGGAAGCAGCCAGTCCCAGCAGGTATCTGCCACTCTAGGTGGCGAGGTGGACTGTAGCAGAAACCTCAGAACAGCAGGCTGGAACAGCAGAGGCGAGCAGACCCCGGTGGCAAACAAAGTGTAGCAAAAAAACCGAAGCTGTGTCAGGAGCAGTGGGGGTACCGCAGTGGCAGCCGGGCTCCCACAAGCAGCAGGGAGGTGCTCCCTTCAGAGGGGGAGAGGCGTCCTGGGTTTCCCCTGAGGCACCCAAGCACTTGATGAGGGTCTCTCCCAGTGAGGTCGGTTGTTGAAAAGGTCCCAATTCAACGGCTGCTCTTACGAGCAGAGGCTTACCCAGGATAAGGAGAAGCAGTGAAGGACAAAACTCTGCAGTGGTGAAACCTTTGGGCAGCAGCAGTCCAGCAGCAAACCACAACCAGTCCAGCACCAAAACCATAACCATGACCTCTGATCCCAAGAGCGAGTGTGCAAGAGAGGGCTGAGCCCAGGCCCTGGCCCCCAGCTAAGTCTTGGTATCTCTCCATTTTTCAAGTGAAAATCCCTCCCAGCTACCAAGCTCACTCCCCAGATAAGAGACTGCAGCCAACTACACCCCTTGCCCCCTCCTCCCCATCTTGGCCACATCTTTTGTTTCTCTTAGGCAACAAATGGGAGAAAAATTCCCTGAGAGAAAGGAAAAAAAGGAAAAATCCAAACCTCCAACAGGTGTGCTGGGCTTGTTGATAGGTAGCAGTGTTCTAAGTAGTGTTTGTGAGCTCTTATTGGTGGGGAATCAACGGTCTTAGGTCAGAAAGAAGTCATCTTCGTTCGAAAGTGCAGCAAGCATATAGAGGAGGTGACTAAGAAGTGCATATTGTCATTTGTTAGAACTCACATGACATGGTTTATACATGTTGTTTTGTGGGGCTGTATTTGCTATAGCCCAAAAATATTTGTGTTGTTATTTTGTTTTGTTTGTTTTTTAGAAGCTCTCTTTGCTTTGGAATCCACTTCAGAATGATCTACTTCTTCAAAAGGATAGCTTTTTTCTGTTAGTTAATTTAAGCCAAAATTCTTGATGCACGGGCAAATAATCTGTGAAATTTCCCAATGCAGCTGTGAAAAAGGATTAAACTGTTCGTATCCTTAACACGATGGGGAAGTTAGTCAGGGAAGTCTAGACTGACAGTCAGGAGTTTCACTGACAACACTGAAGTATATAATATTGCACTACTGTTTTATTTTTCATTTGGAATTTGTTCCTTGAAGCCTCTTGTTTGAGGCTTCCAAAAATTTACCTAGGACCCATTTTGGCGTATCCCCTAAACAACAACTTTGCCAGCTGTGTATGAGGATTACATGCTGAAAGTGATGTTTTCCTTGTTCTGCGTTAAGAACAGCTGATTTTGTGACACAGCCTAATCTTTGTGACAGTTTTGTGAAAAATAAGTGAAAGCAGTGGCTCAGCCCCATAGTTACTTAAATGGAAATAGCAAATGTAGCAAATAGAAGTAGCAAAATAGAAATTTGTAGGTGTTGGTATTCGCAGGTTTCATGGCATATACAGAAAGGCAAAATAATCTTCTATGGATTTTGAAAGTTCCTCCTGTAGATGAAAGGGGCCTTTTCCTTGCTGACTGTATTCCATGGCTTGTAATGAGTATTGGAGAGTTCATTTGTGAAGAAATAATAAATTACTCTGTACAGTGTCCTGCAGTATGGGAGGGTTTTGTTTGCAGCGATGCCACTCTTTGGGCTGCCTGCAGTGAATCTTGGCCAGTCTTAGAAAAAAACCCTTATAAAAAGAGGTTTGTTTTAAGCCATACCATGTTGTGAACTAATAACTGAACTGGTCTTTGGCATGGCTATGAGGGGAATTGGAGCAGGAAGGAGCGGAAAGGAGGTATGTAGAGATGGCAGCAGCTGGATTCCCTGAAGCTCTCCAGGTGTACTGGCATAAAGGAGACCCTTCACTGGGAGTCTGAATCCTGGCTTCTGCACAAAAGAAGCCCTCCCTGGCATGATCCAGTCACTTTTGGGTGATGTGCAAACATCAGAATTGTTGGGAGAAGCTGAGTAAAGTTCAGGCAGGAGGGGTGGGAATTGCTTCATGGTGGAGTGTATAGATGAGAAGAGAAGTAGTAGGGTGGGAAGGATGGGGGAGAAGAAGGGGGAACAGTCTCTGTGGTATCTTTTGCCATTAAGACATTGAAGGATGCCATGGTGCTTCCCATTTAGGTGACTACATTAAGCCATAATTCACCTTGCTATTTGTATGAGTTTTCCACTAATACCCGTGGAAGACCCCCAGTAGATCTGAATAGTTCTTTAAACAATCCTGTGTCAAATTCAGATATCTAGCCATTGAATTTGACATCCTTATCAGGGTTCATCTTGTCCCATTGTCCTTAGGAAAAAGCTGTCACTGTGGTTTATGCTGGAGTAACATCAACTTCTTGATTTCTAAAGGTAGATCTCAGAAAGAGAGTTGCTGAATCTGTGTGGCATGTGAGCTTCAGAGGAGGAGGAGGCAGCTGCATACAACTGTCCCTTAGTTGACTGCTTCTTGAATTACTTGTGTTCGACAGTTGAAGATGATAGAAATACCTCTTCACTGGTGATTTTGTGGAGAGCTATGACACCATGTTGCTGTAAAGCAGTTATTAGTATATTTTTATTTGTAAATGCATTTCTAGTTCTGAAGCCTTCATTCTGACATAAAAATTACTGTTTATCAATAAAGTATAATTATATACTTATAATTTGGTTGGTATAAGATGCAGAAAGAGACCGACTTACAGTTCCATGAAAATTACTGTTCCTTGTAAACTGATGCTATTGTTGGACAGAAAAAAAAGAGCATAGCTTAGATAACAAAGTTTTAATTGCTTGTTCCCCTTACTCCAGTTGCATATCTTGTCCTGAATGACCTCACATTTGGACTGTGAAATGTTGGGGGGTTAAGTTTTCACCATGCTTACTTAAATGGGTGAGGAAGCGAACATGTTCCTCTCTTGAGATTCACTCTGGCTGTGTGTCTTTTCAGTTAGCGATGTGGCCAACATCCCCAGTCCTGATGGCATGGGGGGGTTCACCAGCATTGATGCAGAGCTGTCAGACAGGAGATGGGGCAGTGAGTCGTGGCTGGTCTCCCTAATGCTGGATGCCTGCCCATTGGCTGCTCCCTCCTCCTTTCAGGGGCAGTGTGCAGATTGTGGCAGTGATGGCTCACATGGCTTGATAGGCACTTTGGAAATGACCCTAGCACTCATGCAGATGGCTAGTGCTGGCTCTCTGGTGAGCTTCCTCAGCCCCTGCTAACTTAGTCCAGATTTCAGGCTTTCAAACCCTTTTTAATATTGACCTCAGACATGCACTTTCAGTTGTTGCCTCCAAACATGCGTATTTTTGTATTACTAAGCCAACATTTAAAAATAATAAAAGACTGGTGTGGGAATTATATTTCTTTGTTTTCTTTGGGTTCTGTTACCATTTCTATTTCTAAAAATATTCTTGAACCTGTTATCCGCTGGCCCTGTTGTCTGCTGAGCTACTTTTCCCAGCAGTTCAGCTTGCTTTGGCCTCTGCTGAGTCAAGTGAAAATAGAAATGCTTGTTGGTGCTGTAATAGATGAGTCCAGAAGCACAGCTTGTCTCATATAATGTATGTGCTGGAGCTGGTCACCCTCCTGAGCACTCTGGTCACCTTGCCAGCTAACAGCAGTCCTTCCAAGGGGCACTTGTCTTGGTCATCCAGTCTAGAGTAAGTTAAGTCACATGCTAGTGGCGCTGGTTTTGGTTTGTTTGCAGTGAAAACCTGACATCTCATTCTCCTGGAGGCTGATATTCACCTGAATTGAGGCAGCTGTATTTGCACACAGGACATAGCCCAGGGCTACTCCAGTTGCCAGCCAGCTTGATTGGGCATAATACAAAAGTGGGTGGAATGTTCTTGCCTTTTTTCTAGCCCTTGTGAATTCAGAACCAATGCAAATGAATCCAAGCAGGAAAGCACTGCCACTGAGAACCTATGGCCTAGGTTTTTTTAGCCTCCCCACCCTGAGATTTTTGCTTCCTCTGCCTAGTGCTGGTGGCAAAAGCACCCTGTTTATCTTGTCAGATAGCAACCAAAGTAGTTGCAGACCTTTCAAAATTAAATTTCTTAATTCTGCTGGGTATTTTGGTAACTCTGAAATTGGGGATGTGTGACACTGTCTGTTTCAATAATTTGCTCTCCTGTAAAGGCACATATTTTGGAACTTGCTTCTGTGCTTGCTTTCTGTAGGTGGAATATGAATGCATTCATCCTGAGAAAAAACAGAAGAAAAACAACTACAAAAACTCTGGCATTATTAGGATAAAATCCTGCAAGGTAGGAAGACTTTAGTTGTTTTTTTTTTCTTTTTTATTTTCTGATCGTAGTGAAATGAGTAGGTGTTACAGTGTCTGTCTGTTCCTCTAGATTTAGACAGAATATTCATTTCTGGACTATGTGATGAGAGGTGCCAGATTAACTTTACGGTGAGTTGTTCCCCACTGCTTGTGTTGGTAGATGACAGGACAAAAGCAGTGAGGTTGTGTTCAGTACTTTTATTGACAGCATGAGTGACTCCAAATGCAGTATGAATTTGCAGTGATGAAGTCTGCAAAACACTAAAGGATACTATATTTTTGCTTTTTGCGATCAAGTAGCACTTCAGTGGAGCTAGGGCTTCTTCTTTTGAGAAATTGGTTCAGTCTGTCAGTGGAAAGGATTGCTATGGCTTGGAAATACCTGCACTCAAGTGGGAAAAGAGGTGCAGGCTTGTGTGCATGTCCCTGTGTAGAGCTGCTGTGTGCCTGGGAGGAAAGGAACTGCCTGGACCTGAGCTAACCCTGTTTCTGGGTGTAGTTTGTTCTTCTCATTTGTTTGTGCTGACATATCAGTGACTTGCTGCCACTATGTTGCTTGATCAGGTGGGTGTAGACTTCACTGCCTCCAATGGAGATGCTCTTCACTACATCAGCCCAGATGGGATAAATGAGTCCCTGATTCCCATCTGGAGTGTGGGAAGTGTAGTCCAGAATTATGACACATATATAATGATCTTGACTGATCTAGTCACCATGTCAAACACATGACTAGAACAGTTCTAGTCACAGTCTAGTCACATTGTTCTAGCCCTGCACTGTTTTAATGATTGAGGGGCTGCCTTTCCTTGGGAGATCCCTTTAGGAGATGCTACTGTTTCCTCTTGCTTCTGTCAGTGCTAGGGAGGACAATGGCAGCCCTTCATAATTTGGTGTATTTGCTTGGCTTGTCCCTTCTGAGTCCCTTAATGCTTCAGCTGGGCACTTGTTGCAGATGATACATTGCAAACATGAATGTCCTATTTGGTTCAATGGGAATGGACATTGGGAGCAATGGGAGCAGACACGTTTGTCTGCTTTGTCCTGTAGCCAGGCTGGGATTAGTCTGGCTTTTCTCCTGCTACTTTGAAGTCTCCTGAGAGTCCTGTGGGGTGCTGCACTGAGAGAAATTATCTAACTCTCAAGTCCAAGCCTGAAACCATTGGATACCTGGTGCTAGGCCATGGGCAGCTAGATGATGTACCAATTCCTTATGGTGGGAATTCTGCCTTGGTCTCCAGCTACTTTTGGTGAATAAAACCGAAGAGTGAGTTATTACAGAATTGCTCTTTCTCATTTTTGTTGTTGCCCTTTCTTTCCAGCGACAATCTGTTTCCTGCATTTGGGTTTGGAGCTCAGGTTTCTCCTAGCTGGCAGGTAGGGCCTTCACAATGCTGGGCCCTTGCTCTGTCCATCTCTGCATTCCCTGTTTGTAATGTCCCATTTCCAAAGGTATCTCATGAGTTGGCTTTGAACTTCAACCCCAGCAACCCTTATTGCCAAGATGAGAACACCTCTTTATTAATAATGCCGCTGAGTGGGGGAGATGTTTGAAGTGCTGTGTTTATTTCACAACTGGTGGAAATCAAATGCAGCACCGAGACATGGGGCAAATATAGCTTTACTCTCACCTTGATGTTGACAAAAGTAGATGTGGGTTGATGCAGATTTTTGTGCAAGCTCCGTAACCTTCAGTGAAGGGGTCTAGATTTAATTGATTGTCAATTAAAATTTTTGTTGCTTCAACTTGGTTACTTCTGCTGGGTTACAGGTGCCAGTGGATTCAGCTTAGCCCTGTGCCTGTGCTTGTTAAGATTCCAGAGCCATCATCTGCTGAGGCTGTTAGAAATCAGGGTTTCTTCACCAGCAATATGGATATGTTTGACTGCTCTCTTTTAAAGTTTGTCTTAAAAGCTTGCTTTTTTTTCATAGCCATCTTCTTCAGAGGAGGTGGTTTCAGGTTATATTTGGTTTGTATGGCAATGTTTTGGTAGTGGGGGCTACAGGGGTGGTTTCTCGGACAAGCTGCCACGGGCTTCCCTGGTATCTAATGGAGCCGATGCCAGCCAGCTCCAAGACAGACTCATCACTGGCAAAGACCAAGCCCATCAGTGATGGTGGGATGACAGATTTAAGAAGGGGGAAAAAAACCCTGTGTGGCAGCAATCAGAGGGAAAGAGTGAGAATATGTGAGAATCAATACTAGAGACACCAAGGCTGGTAAAGAAGAAGGAGGAGGAAGTGTTCCAAGCACTCAAGCAGAGATTCCCTTGCAGGCTGTGGTGAAGACCATGGTGAGACAGCTGTGCTTCTGTAGCCCATGGTGTCCATGGGGAAGGAAATACCCACCACCAGCCCATGGATGCCCTTCCCTGGAGCAGCCTGTTCCTGAATGAATGCATCTTGTGAGAGGGACCTACACAGGCAGTTCATGAAGATCTGCAGCTTGAGGGAAGGACTCATATGGGAGAAATTTATTGAGGAAAGTTTTCTGTGGAAGTGACCCTTTGCTGGAGCAGGGGAGGAGTGAGGAGAGACTTTCCTCTGAGTGAGGAAGGAGCAGCAGAGATGACATGTGAACTGACCACAGTCCCCATTCGCTGTGCCCCTGAGAGGGGAGGAGAGAGAAAATTCGGGAGTGAATTTGAACCTTAGAAGAGGGGAGGTGAGGGGAAGATGTTTTCAAGATTTAGTTTTTACTTTTCTTTATCCTATTCTGATTTGATTAGCAACAAATTCAACTGATTTCCCCATGTCAAATCTGGTTTGCCTATGACAGTGAGTGCTGAGCAATCTCCCTGTCCTTATCTTGACCCATGATCCTTATTGTATTTTCTCTCCCTTGTGCAGCTGAAGAGTGGGGTGATTAATGGCTTTGATGAGCATCTCATATCCAGCCAAGGTCACCCCAGCATACTGCTGTATTTAAGGGCAGCTCCCAATGCTAGATCATGACCTTTAAGGGCTGAGATCTCTCAGCATGCTGTCATTGTCGCAGTTTGACAAGTGAGTTTTTGGGAAGTTGTGGTCAAACCAATCAGTGGCCAGATTTGAATATTGGCAGCTGGTGTGGCCACTGAAGACATGGATACGCCTCTGAGAACACAGGGGTTAAAAGCAGAGCACTCCCAGGTGAACTTCCTCTCTGGTTCCGGCCGGTGAAATGGTCTGATCTCCCCTGCCCAGCTGGCAGGGAGGGGGGAAGCCATGCGGCCTGTGGGGAGGGAGGCCGGAGCCCCTGGAGCCCCTGCAGGACGGAAGGAATTTGATATCGTGTGCTGGCACCAGGGCTGAGAAGGAGAAGGGGGGGGCAAGAAAGTGCCCAGCCGTGGGAGTATTGGGAGTACCCAGCAGGCAGAGGCTGAGATTTTAACCCTTTTTGTTCCTGGACAATGGAAGCTTCGAAAACACTGGTCCTCCTTGATTTGAGTGAGAAGAGAGACAGATATGAAATAGAAGAAAAGGGGCAAGTGATGTGAAAGTTCAAGTAAGTGGAAAATGTCAGCAGAGGATGGGAAGAGTCCTAGGTGGAAGGAGATGATGGAGTGGCCTTTGGCTGGACTTTTTCTTGCATAGCCATTGGACTGAACCAATTTCTTCCTGTAACTCAGAGACTGCATCTAGCGGGAGGCAATGGCTGAGAGCCAGAAGAGTGCAGTGGTGAAGGAGTGGAGGGAACAGAGACTGATGAGGAGGGTGGAGGGCAGTGGAGCCCTCTGCCTTCAGAGGATGAAGGAAATCTCTGTTCTCGAGACCCCCAGGCCCCAGATAACCAATTAAACAAAGTAAATTGACAATGTAGAAAGGAAAAGTAAACACAGTCTTCAGCATATCTTAGCCAGGTTATTTTTTCCTGCAACTTCATAGAATCATAGAATGGTTTGAATTGGGAAGGACATTAAAGGTCATCTAGTTTCAAACCCCTGCCATGGGCAGGGAGACCTTGATCTAGACCAGGGCTGCTCAGAATTCTATCCAGCCTGGCCTTGAACACTTCCAAGCAAGGGGCAGCCACAACTACTCTGGGCAACTTGTTCCAGTGCCTCACCACCCTCACAGCTGAATTGCGGAGAAAGAAAACAAACTCTACAACTTTGTTAACGTTGTAAAGCTGGTATGTTTATTATAGTGTTGGACATGTGTGGGAATCATTTCTTTTAAAGACGTGTACTTCTGAGAACTCCAGATCTCTTTTTATTTCTTTTATTGATTTATATGTATAGAATATTACAATTGATTCATATATATTTATTTTACTGATTTTGTGTTATTCTTGTAACTAGTTACACTTGTAGCTAGTTTTTTATTAGAAAGTACAGAGAGAATTCTTGGGTCATCTTGCTTTGTTTCTTGCAGTCTTAGCTTGGTTTTGGTCTTTGTTTTAAAGTTTAAGGGGCCTCTGTTATTTCTTTTGCATTCTTTTTCTTCGGCTGAGGTAGCTCTGTGACTACTGGGTTTTTTTGTGAGAACAGGTAGTCTTGAGTACATCTTATTTATGTAAGCAACTTACTGACTTAATAATTTAAAATGGCATTTAAAATGGATTTCTATCTTATTAAATTTTCACTCTGTTTCATTCCCCCTTTCCAAGAGAATAAGTAAATTCTGTTACTTAAAGTAAATTTTTATGATAATGTTTCTTAATGTTTTACTATGTACATTTGATAAGGAGGTTAATACAGTTATACATTGTAGTATTTATTATAAATACAAAAATTAGAATGATTTTTACTAGGTAAAATAACATCGTACAATAGTACAAATAATTCTTGAGCATACACAACTTTTACTAGTATATGTAAGCATAGTTTTCTGATTAGTGACTGGATGAATTTTGAAGTGGTAAATATTTTGTTTAGTATTAAGATATACATTTTGAGCATTAATAGTATTGTTTTTATAAATGAATCTTAATTGTTTCTTAGTAGTACAAGATTTTAAGTTTACTGTTGGTCACTTTTTATTTACATTTTGTGTTTACACTTTATGTTCTGAGGGGTGGAGTACTGTTTTTTATATGATTTAATCTTAGTGTAGTGATGGGGTGGATAAAATTTACTGTAGTCTACCAGGATTGAAGCTTCTTTTTTAAATTAATTCAGATAATTTTTTAAATTAAAAAAAAAAAATTTGCCCCTTTCCTGTATGATTAAAGCTGCTGTTACTTGTATCTATAACTGTGTTTGTATATAATTGAAAGCTAAAGACACATTATTTTGAATTGTATTAAGTGTTTTTTATTATTAACTTGTGGTTTTGGTTTCCGGCTTTTTTTACTTTCGTAGTATTTTTGAAATTTGCTGCTGGTTAGTTCTTAATAGAGATGACTGTAAAGGTTGTTTTAATTTTGTTAGATTACTTGTTGTAGTGGCTAGTTTGTTTATCAGTATTTCTGAATCAATTCTATTTAAAACTCTTAATCTTGTTCTTAATGTTTTAGTTAGATCTTTTTTAATTTTGTTCTTGAGGTGTACTTGTCTTTGTAATTGTGTTGTTTAGCTCTTAAAGGGTTTTCTTAGGAAAGAGGAGTAGGTTGGTTGAATTTTTGAGATGTTAATTTATATTAGTAATTCTTTTGAAGTGTCTACAGTTCTTGGTTTTGTTACTCTTGTTCTTTATAAGTTTGATTCTTGTGGATTGCTACAGTGGATAGGTTTAAATCTTTTATTTTAGAAGGTTTTCTTATGGATCTAGTATATTGATTAAAAGTTTGGGACTAAGGTTATTCAGTATTGCTTTGGATAGAGGTACTCTTTAATTTTAAGACTCTAGTTATAATTATACACAAAACAATTTTGTAGATGAAATTACAAACTATTCTTGGTTGCAATATACTCATGTTGTTTCAGTAAGTTTTAGTTTCAGTTTATTGTCTCTTGGTGTTAACTCTCTAAGGGGCTTCTGGGGCCTTCTTTACTTGAGAGTGGTGGATCTAGTATTCTGTTCTTTGATCTTGATTATGGTGAAGGTGGTGAGAAGCACCTGGAATGTTTTTTCTTACTGTGGTTCTAAAGTTTTTTCTGTAAGAGATTTAACATACACATAATCTCTAGGCAGTATGTTATGTACTGGTCTGAGTTGTTTACTTAAAGCTACTTTGTAGGTGGCTAATGTTACTTTTTTATGTGGGTGGACATAAAATGTGGGTGGACATTTTTTAATGTGGGTGGACATTTCTTTTTGTATTCTATATGGTCTTCTATAAAGTATTTTAAAGGGACTTAGCTTTTTTTTAGCTCTAGGTTTAGTTTGGATTTGTAATAGTGTTAGTGGAAGAGTTAGGGTCTAGGGTAGATTAACTTCCTACCCCAGTCTTACAATCTGCTACTTAATTAAATGATTCATTTTCTCTATTTGGCTACTCGATTGGGGGCAGTATGGAGTGTGAGGTTCCCAATCTATGCCCAGGTGGCTACTAATCTGTTGTACTATTCTGGAAATGAAATGTGATCTTTTATCTGAGGATATTGTGGTTGGAACGCAGAAGCGTGGTATTATTTCTTGTAATAGTACCTTGTTCACTTCTCGAGTCTTGACAGTGCTGGTGGGGAATGCTTTTGGTTACTCTGAAAATGTATTTGTCAATACTAATAAACACTGATACCCCACCCCCACCCCCCACCCTTCCTTGGGAGTTCTGAAAAATTAATTTGCTACTGCAGTCTAGGTCCGTGGCTCTTCTTAATCTGACTAAGTTTTGGTCTGATGGTATTTTTGGGGTTAGTCTGGAGGCAAAGATCACACTGTTGGGTCACTTGAGTAATAGTGGCATACAAATTTTTAGTAACGATTCTTTCAATCAAATAAGTGTTTAGGGCATCTGTTCTCTAGTGTGTTTTCTGGTGCTCTTCTCTTGCTATAATAAATGGGAAGGGATTGCTAGTTTCTTTTCAATGGTAGCTTACTTTGCTTGGTTGTATGTGTTTTTTGATCTTTGATTAGTTTTTTATTTTTCTTATTATATTTTGGCTTACTTTCAAGGGAAATATTTTAATAGTTTCTTCATCTTTCACGGCTTCTTTCACTTCTCTATCTGCTAGCTCATTTCTTTCTTCTAATTCTGAGTTCACTTTCTGGTGTGCTTTAATATGTATAACTTACCTTTTTAGGCAGCTGAACTGCTTTTAGTAGCTGGATTATTTCTTGCATATGTTTGATGTTCTTTCTTTGTGAGGTTAGCAGTCTTTTCTCTTTTTAGATGGCTCTATGTGTATGCACAACTCTGAATGTATACTTCGAGTTTGTCTTTTTGTTAATTGTAAGGTACGGGTCAGTGTAATTATCTTGGCTTTCTGTGCAGAGGTACTTGTTGGCAAGGGTATGGATTCTATTGTTTTTCTGCAGGTAGTCACTGCACATCTAGCATGTCGCTTTCTATTGGTGACATAGTTACTCTCGTCAGTGAAGTAGGTCTCTATCATCTTTTAAGCTTAGGCGGGCTGGAGTAAGTAGTTTCAATGGTCTCTAGGTAATCGTGGTGTACTGCTTTTCTTTGATTTCTACTGAGAAAAGAAGCTGGGTTGACAATATTAGTTACATTATCTTGTTCTACTATGATGGCTTAGTATTTCAGGAACTGTTGTGATGAATGCTAGTGGTCACTCTTTACTTTTAGTACTGCGGACACTGTGGGACACTCGCACAGTCATTTTCTGTCTCTGTAAACTTGTGTGTTTCTTGAATATTTAGCACAACTGCTGCTACAGCTCTGAGGCAACTTGGCCATTTTTTGGTCGTTGCATCTAGTTGCTTGAAAAGGTAAGCAACTGCCTTCTGATATGGACTTAAGTCTTGAGCTAATATTCTTAGGGCAATTCTTGGTTTTTTGTGGGAAAATAGAAAGAAGAGTTTACTTACATTTGGAAGTCCTAAAGCTGGAGCTGATAGGAGGGTACTCTTTAGCTGGTGAATGGCCCGTGTGGTTTCTTTTGTCTACTGGAATCTTTATCTGATGAACAGTCTGTAATTATAAACTTACAGCTGGCACTACTTTGCTATGCTTAAGAAGGTTTGGAGGTTTTTTATCATCTGGGGTTTCGGGGTTTGTTATATTGCTTCCTTGCGAGCCTGCCTTAAAGTCTGTTGCTCAGCAGTAACATTGTACCCTAGGTAGATTACTTTCTGTTTCACTACTCGTGCTTTTTTCTTTAATACTCTGTATCTTTGGAGTCCTAGGAAATTTAAAAGGCTTCTTTCTTTTTGTGGAGCTTCCTAGGACTCTGGATCTTTTGTAAGTTGTTCTTTAAACAGAGTGGGGGAATTTTGAAGCTTTGAAGGCCTTGAGGCACACAAAATCTGTGTGAGCTGGGTTTTGTGCCCGCTTTTAGGGCTTTCTCACTCAAATGTAAAAATTTTTTGGCTGGTTTCGTGGATAGGGAGGCAAAATAAGGCATCTTTCGGATCTAAAACAGTAAATTAGGTTAGCTCAGGTGCTAAACATGTTAGCAAGGTGTATGGGTTTGCTGCTCCTAGGTGCAGATTAGGCTTTTATTGCCAGACGCTAGCTGGTTGTTTTCTTTAACTTGCACAGAAAGTGCATTCTCTGCCCTCCCTGCCATACCCCAGGAAACACTGGATCTATTATTTTTTTGTTAATTTCATCTTTATTTTCAATTTCAGTTGCACTAATTGGTACAATTCTACATATTGTTGATCCTTTACTTCTAAAATAATCTTCCTGTCTTTAAATGTGATCTTTGCTTCTAGCTATTCTAACAAGTCTCTACCTAATAGGACCTTAGGAGAGTTGGGCATATGCAAAAACTTATGAATATTTTGATGGTTTGTAAAGTGCATTTTTTCAGATTGGCTAGTTGCTCCCTTACCATAACATAATAATCTATTATAGGCATTGAGGTTTTATTTAACACTGAGTATGTTGCTCCTGTGTCTACTAAAAATTCTGTTTTTTCAGTTCTTATCTTTCTACTCTATTCTAATTCTTTGCCTTAATTCAAAGTCGTGGGCTATAAAATAGGCTGAGCACACTCAGCTTTAATTATTTCTGTTGGGTTTCTTAAATTACTTGAAACTCTCTTTTCTAATAATTTAAACACTCTGTTACTTCTTTGCTTCTCATGACTGGTTGCTACTAAAATTTTTATAGTTCTCTGAGTAGCCTTTGTTTCTTTAGAATAACAAAAATGACAAAAATGCCTGTTTTGGTCTCTTTTATTTAAATTTTGTTTTACAAAATCTCAGTCTTTTTTAGTTCTTTTTTTGCACAATTTAATTAAAGTATTGTTTTTACTGATGCTTACTTTGCTGCCTTGCAAAAGGTTGTCCTTTTTATAGCAAAAAGTTTGATATGCTCACAAACACAGACCTCTCCCCCTCGATTTTATCTTTCTTCGTATCTTAAATTCACGAGAGTTAGGGCTTAAGTTGCTGTGGGAGGGGAGTTCTTGGAATTCCTTTAATTTGTTTTACTACAGTTAAACATAAATCACTGTACTGTAGTTTTTCTGGGTAAAATGCTACACTTGTTGCAAACAAAAATCTTAAAATCTCTACAAACATGTCTTTATAATCTTAATAATCAAATTACTATATTGTAGGGGAAGAACTACACAAACTTCCCGGGAAGGGGGTATCTCTTAGAGTGCTTACTTTTCTTCACACAACTTAGCATAAAGCACTTTAGCATTTACTTACACCAGTTTCTTCTGGTCTTTACACACTCTGGACACAATCAAAATAATAGAACAGTAAAATTCTAGGGATTAAGTTTAAACTACTGGGGCAGAGGAACTTCTTGAGTTCATTTAGCTACAGTTAAAATGTGTACAATCTATACAAATCATCACTTTTAAATACAATAAATGTCCTTACTCACAGTTCTCTACTTGTTCTGCTTCTCCTGCTCCCACAGCTTGTCCCAGCTGGCACCTCAGGCCTCACCCGGCCACTTCAGGCACGGGGAGAACTTCCCCCCCGCACTCCGTGGGTACCCTCGCTCGCTCGCTCGCTCTCTCTTCTGTACACCACGCACTCCCGCGATTACAAAGGCATTAACCATACAATGTCTGGGCACTACAAGCACACAAACTTCGGGTTCACTTGACTCGCCCGCGGAGTCAGTCGCCGTCGCCCTGTAGAGCAATGAACCTGTCCTTAGCCACTCTGTCAGCTGATGGCTGTGCACTCAGACGTGCACTCAGACGTCTCTGAGTAACTTACTTAGCAGTCCTCTCTCTCTCTCGCTCTCCCCCCAGGGCCTGTCGATACTCACCGTTTACCCACACACCAGCAGGTCCTTGCCTGTCTCCGCAGGAGGCAAGCCGATAGAGCGGAGCCCCTCCAGGGAACATCCCTGGGCCGCGCCAAGGGAGTCCGTTCTCCCTTCTGCCCCTGTGAGGACAGAAAATCTCCTGCCTGGCTTGCCATAATGAATTGTGGAAAAAGAAAACAAACTCTACAACTTCGTAAAAGTTGTAAAGCTGGTACATTTATTATAGTGTTGAACGTGTGTGGGAATCGTTTCTTTTAAAAACATATATACTTCTAAAAACCCTAAATCTATTTTTATTTCTTTTATTAATTTATACATATAAAATTTTACAATAAATTCGTATATATTTATTTTACTAATTTTAAGTTACTCTTAGCTGATTACACTTCTAACTAAATTTTTTATTAAAAAATACAAAAAAGATTCTTAAATCATCTTACTTTATTTCTTACAATCTTAATTTTAATCTTTATCTATTTTAAAATTTAAAAAAACTATTATTTCTTTTACATTCTTTTTCTTCTATTAAAGTAATTCTACAACTACTAATTTTTTTTATAAAAACAAAGAATCTTAAATACATCTTATTTATATAAACAAATTACAAACTTAATAATTTAAAATAACATTTAAAATAAATTTCTATCTTATTAAATTTTCACTCTATTTCACAGCAAAGAAGGATCTAATCTAAACCTACTCAGTTTGAATCCATTCCTCTTTGTCCTGTCACTACATGCTCTTGTAAAAAGTCCCTGTCCATTTTTCTTGTAAGCCCCCCTTAGGAACTGGAAGGCTGCAATTATGTCACCCCTAAGCCTCCTATTTTCCAGGCTGAACAAACCCAATGCTCTCAGCCTTTCCTCCTAAGAGAGGTGCTCCATCCCTCTGATCAACCTGGTGGCCTCCTCTGGACTGGCTCCACCAGGTTCGTGTCTGTCTGGCACCAAGGACTCCAGAGCTGGATGCAGCACTGGATGCAGGTGGGGCCTCACCTGAGGGGACTGGAGGGGCAGAATGCCCTCCCTTGACCTGCTGCCCACACTTCTTTTGATGCAGCCCAGGGCATGGTTGGTTTCTGGGTGCCAGCACACATGGCCAGGCGTGTGCAGCCTCTCAGCCACCAGCACCCCCAAATCCTTCTCATCAGGGCTGCTCTCGATCTGTTCCTGCCCCAGTCTGGATCAGTACTGGGACTGATACCCAGCCCAGGTGCAACACCAGCACCTGGCCTTGTTAAACCTCAGGAGAGTCCCGTGGGCCACTTATCAAGCTTGTCCAGGTCCCTCTGGATGGCCCTGTCCTTCAGGTGTGTCATCTGCAAACCTGCTGAGGTACACTAGTTCCCTTCATGTACTAATAAAGATATTAAACACTGCTGGTCCCAGTACGGACCCCTGAGGGACCCCACTTGTCACTAATGTCCATTGGGACTCTGAGCCATTGAGCACTACTCTCTGGATGTGACTGTCCAACCACCTTCTTATCCATCTAACAGTCCACTCATCAAATTCATCTCTCTCCAGTTTAGAGAGAAGGATGTTGTGGGGATCTGTGTCAAAGGCTTTACAGAAGTCCATATAAATGACATCTCTGTCCCCTCCCTTGTCTACTGAGCTATGCCATTGTGCAAGGCCACTGGGTGGGTCAGGGAGGACTTGTCCTTGGTGAAGCCATCTATGGGTCCCATAGACTTAAGCACATTCAGATACCTCAGGTGATCACACACCTGATCTTTACTCACAGTGGGAGGGACTTTGCTCCTCCAGTCCTCATCCTGCTGTCCATCCACTCAAGAGATGTGGAAAGAGAGTTTGCCGTTGAAGACTGAGGGAAAAAGCTATTGGGTACCTCAGCCACCTCATCTGTTGTTACCAGTTTTCCAGCATTGTTGATCAGGGGCTAACACCTTTGACTTTTCTTTTCTGGTTAATGAGCCTGTAGAAGCCCTTCCTTTTACTCTTTGCCTACTTTGCCAGGTTCAATTCCAGTTCCACCTTGGCCATCCCTACACAATTGAGCTTTATCTCTATACTCTTCCTAGGTGACCTGCCTTAGCTTCAGCTGTCTAAGCATTTGTTTCTTTCCCTTTAGTTTGACCAGCAGTTCCCTACTCAGCTATACTGGTCTCTTGCCTTCCTTGCCTGATTTCTTGCTCCTGCTTTGGGTTGATGTTTCTGTTTTCCATGTTGATGGTTAAATGGAATGGAATAGTAAAATGATGTTATTTTCCTTCCTTCGAATTGCAAGTTTGGTCTTCTGCTTTCAGCCTACGGAGAGCATGTCAGTGCTCTCTTGGTACATACTGATATGAACCTATACTGGGTAGACACATTAGTTTCATTGCTCAAGTGATATTTATTTCTCTCCCAGTTTGCTGGCACTGTACTTACTGTTGCATTGTACAGGGGTTCTGTGTTGGCTGCTCATCCAGTTGGACTGAGGCAGCAGTTGCCTCGCTCTAATCTCTCTTACCAAGCTCTGTCAACTGTAGGGCATGCACATAGAATAGAGTTTTGTGCCAAACAATTTTGCTGTCAAGAATGTTGAGGAAAAAACCTCTAAGAAGCTACCAGAGGGCTTGACTATCTGTCTCACCATAGTGGCATGGAGTCTGAGAACTGTTCAATCAGTGTGCTGATTGCAGAGCATCTGTGCTTCTCTATGGTCATGGGCTTGTTTGTGTGCTGCTGTGGCCATGGTTGCTATTAAATTTTATGGTTGCTGTTAAAATTTTACTTCATTTCTTTAAACTTCATTCGTTTTGCTCAAGAATGAAGGATTTGGATATCCTGATAGATTTTAGCTGATTTCATTTTGACAGACCAATCAGAAAGAATTTTGACATATACTGTGCTACTTGTTGTATCACCTAGCTGTGTCAGTATTTTTGGTGGTACTTAATGTTTGTGTGTATATCAAATACATTTCCCATGCTGTGAGGCACTTGGGCTAAGGAGATCCATTTCTTGCATTTCTGAGGGTATTTTTTAACCTTCCCAGCACTTTGGGGAAATCTTCCTAATTCTCGTAATGTGTTAAATATCTCTACTTTTTCTTTCAGATTTAAACCTATCTATTTAAATAAAGAATCAGCAGTTGGGTACAGCAATTTGTGTTAACTGTGCTTTGGAATTGGAAATTCAGTTTTCTCTTATTTTCATTGTGTTTGCCTCCTTTTAAGTCTGTAAAGAGCTGCTATAAAACAGCAGTTGCTCATTTCAGAACCAGGTACTAAACTACAGCTTCTGGAAAATGATAGAAATTTTAAACACTTTACCACACTAAAGCATTGGTTTGAGGTACTCCTTTCTTTCTGGAAAAAACCATTCTTCCTTTCATGTTAACTCTAGAACGTCTCATGTTATTTATCACTGCTGTGTTTTGAGATTTCTAATAGTTCTAATGCTTCTAATTTAAATTACTGTTAAAAAAAGAACCAAGAGGTTTTGAGTTATACTGCAGGGACATTAAATATCTCTAGCCTTTCTGAACGCCAGTCAGTAAAACAGCACCTATCGGTGAATTTCGTATGCAGCTGTGTATATTTAGTGGTACTTTTTGTCTCTAGTACTTTTTGCCAATTGATGTAACTTTATAAATTGAACTTAATCCTTTCTTTTTTTTCTAGTACAGAGAATATTGGAAGTGCACAATGAAAATTATTAGGCATAGGAAAAAATGCAAATGAACATAAGTTCCTTTAATGTTCTGGTTTTGTCTCATGCACAGCAATGTTTGATTTCTTTCTTAGCATAAGGGAGTGCTCTATCTGCCTTCAGTTATGTGAGCGCTGGTATTGAAATACCTAACTGTATGCTTTCTCATGTTTTTCAGCAGTACTTTATCTTGCTGATCATCACTGATGGAGAGATCACTGATCTAGACCAAACTAGGCAAGCCATTGTTAATGCCTCTAAGCTGCCCATGTCCATTATCATTGTTGGTGTTGGTGAAGCCAGTTTTAAAGCAATGGAGTTCCTTGATGGAGACAGCGATGTTCTGAAATCTGTGACAGGAGAGCCAGCTGCATGGGACATCATCCAGTTTGTGCCTTCCCAACAGTTCAAAAATGTATGTTTTTTTTAAATTCAGAAGAGTCCCGTTGCCAGGATGTATGCATCCTAAAAATGACCATGGTCTTGACAAGGCAGCAAGCTGCATGCTCAGAGGGCATGCCTGTGCTGCTTGTTCCCAGTGAGAGTTGAGATGTTGCCTTCTGTGTTCAAAGCTGTGTCTTGCTGTCTTGTAGTTCTTGAGAGCCTTCATTGTGTAATTGATTTTGCATACTATCTCTTGGCTATTGCAGGATTAAAGGGGATGTTCTCTGTCCTGGGATATGAACATTTAGGCAAATAACTGAGATCATACTGTCAGTCTCTGATGTTGTGGCCCATGAGTGATTGAAGTTGAGGTTAGCCTTCCCTGCTGCTGAAAGCAGTCCAGTCACTCACCAGCTCCCCGACTTCCACTGTTGGCATTGGTGTTCACACACTTGCATGGTCAATTGGGTCAAGTGATTCAAATGAAAACCCAAAATGAGAGACATTGCTAGTGGCTGGGGCAGATTTTCACTCAGATTCGGGCCACATAAAGGCTATGTGAGTCTGAGGTTGAGGTGTGAACAAATGGGTAATCAGCAGTGCTCACTGAGACTGACTGCTCCTAAAGTTGTAGCAAGCAATTCTTAAAACAGAATGAGCAGGGCAGGTGTTCCAAATTCTCTAAGAGAGTGTTTCACTAGGCTACCAAATCTGTTCTGTGTGGTATTTCTGATTTATTCTCCTCATTCTCTTTTCAAGCTCCCCAGGAAGCACTTTCCCAGATGGTTCTGGCTGAAGTGCCCAAGCTGCTAGTGTCATACAATGAATGGCAGGGGTGGCCCCCCCTGAAACTACCAGAAATCAAGGTGCTGTAGATTCAGGCTAGCCCTGGCTACCTGTAGCACTGGGATGAAGGAGAGATGCCTGCAGCCACACTCTCCCTTGCACACCGTGGATGCTCAGTGCCTTGAGATTGCACCAGTCACACCACTTCTTTCACCTGCTTGCGCTGAGTCTTTGATCTTTCCTATTTCTATTGGAAGAAATGTAATTACAGAAAAACCTCCAAGTGCTGGAAGTTTTTGTCGCAGAAAGATTGACCTGGTTGGTTTTCTGCCTTGCAACAACGACACTTAGTGACACAGCCCATCTGCTGCTCGCTGTCAGGGTAGGCCTCTGAACTGAGCTGCTCTAGTGCTGAGCCTGGTGAGAGAAGTGTTGCACCCATGTTTGCTGTAATGACACCATGTGCTCCTTGATAGGTGTCTTTTATCAAGCTGCCTTTGAAATGAATGTGACCAGAGACTGTTGATTGGATGCCTGAGGTAGTTCCTGTTGTCTCCATAAAGTGCCAGTATATTTTTTTTATGTTTCAGTGACCATACTTTTCGGTGTTCTTTTTAATCACATTTTTCTATTAGCAAAATTTATTTCTGTGATGAACTCCTGCTTGAAGGCATTGTTATAGTTCAAGAACGCTGCACTTTGCTTATTTATGGGGGTTAAATGAGAATTAATCATTAATTAATGGGATTGGGGTGAGATTAATGAGTCACATTAATGTGACTTTAAAAATCCTGCAGTTGGAAACACTGAAATGAAGATAGTTTGAGTGAATTCTTTATATCACACAAGTTACAAAATGAAGAAGTAACTTATCTGTGGAACTTCAAGGAGGTGCCACCTTATCCTCAGTAGCATGAAGTGTGCCTTACATGATCTGGGGACTGTAGAACAGGCACATGATAGCAAAGCACAAATGTTTTGAGGAAGATGGTTAATTTCCAAGTATAGATGAAGAAACATACTGTGCTTGTTATTGCAGTACAAGTGTCAACACTTTCAGTTACATAAATAAATATTATGCTTTGACTTAGAGAACATGTCTGGACTCTTATTTCCTTCTGGTCTTTTCCCTTTGTTTTCCATCAATGTGGATCGTGGTATTTCAGTATCTGAGTGAGCCTAGGTTCAGTGAGATCCACAAAAAAAGCAGAGCCAGTTGTGCATCATTGTTAATTTTGTTCCCCTTTAATCACTAAGACTGCTGAATCCCACAGCCCTTTCCAAGATAAGATGTTCTTTTACTGTGAAGTTGCAAAAGAATTTGTGTATTCTACCTGATAAACCAGAAGATGGTGAGAATACATTGGCAGACTGCATCTGTGATCCAGGCCCTGAAACTTAAATTACAAGCTTGAGTGAAGGCAGAATTTGGGGCTGAATTCACAGAATGACTAGTTTGGAAGAGAC
>VZRH01001850.1:2806-30459 GCA_013397555.1 Urocynchramus pylzowi
TGCCTCCCTCCGCTCCGCAGCCGCGTCCGCTCCATCCCCCGTCCCGCTGCACGGGCCTACCGGGAGCCGCCTCCTTCCGACGGGGTAGAAGCCCCCTCCTGCCCCCGCCTAAATAAACTGCAGGCTTAACCTGGAAAATACGCTTTTACTTTTAGCAAAATTTATGTTAGAAAAAAGAAATAGCGCTGCGCAATGGGAAACGGGGGTGTGCGGTCACATCGCGGTTCCCTGCCCTTGAGGAGCCCCGGACAGCCTGGCCCCTCAGGGCAGGTTAAACGAGGAGTGACAAATTGCTCCCTGCCTTTGCAAATGCCCTTTCCCGCCGTTCCCGGAGGGTAGAAGCCGCCGGGATGGGGAGGTGGGAGTTGGTCAGGAGCCAGGGCAGGGGCAGGAGTCCTTATGGTGTCCCTAAAACCCCAGTCTCAATGTAACCCCTCAAAAGCGAGGTGGCAGGTCGCCTCACTCACTCACCGTTCTTAATTTTATTTCTTCTTTATCGGAAATGGACGTATGATAATGATGTCAGGCCTCCTGGGCAAAAGGATGCAGGGAGGCTCTAGGATCGGCCAAAAACCTGGGGTTCTGCGTTCCCTGGAGATAACGGATAGGAAAGAAGTACAGTCGGAAGGGTTGAGGTTTGGGCCCAGGAAAGGCTGGGAGTGCTGGATGGATCCAGGCAGCCCCGGAGTCCCGGCGAAGCGCGGTGCCGAGCTCCAGGCCTGGCGGCGATGGGGAACTTGCGTGCATCTGGTTTAAGCAAAGAGCATTTTCGGAGGTGTGAGCTCTCGGTGGGAATGGCCGGTTTAACAATACCGGAGGTGTAGTTTTACGAAAATCACGCCAGGAAAAGAATTGCGATTTTTTTTTTTCCCCACTTCTCCTACTCGGCACACACATTCGCAGACAAAAAAGTCCATTGTTTTCTCTCGGATTGGGATTGTTTAGACTGGAACATTCAAGAAGAAAAAATAATTAGGAAAGCTGTTAGAGTCCTGCCACTCAAACAAGGGGCAGAGGGGAATAAATAACCAAGCAAAACGAGTCTCGGAAAATCGCACCGCGGTGAGAAAATCTGCCGGGCGCTGCTGCCGGGAGCGGACACTGTCCTATTCTTTCTGCCGCTTTAGCGAGCTGTCTCCAGCCGTGGCCGGGGAGCAGAAGCCGCCCTTTCCCAGATTTGTTTTATTTTTCTAAACCAAATAAGCCAAAGTATCTAAATAACTTGAGAAATGGGCAGTAGCGCTGCCGTGTCGCATGGCCAGGAGTGTCGGGGCCTTCGAAGAGACTCAGTTCCCTCTTTCTCGGGGCTGATTTTTTTGTTGTTGTTTTGGTATTTTTGCCCCCTCTCTAATAAATCCTTATTTTTAATTATTTTTCAATGTGGAAAACAAGCCTTTTATTTTTCTTTTTTTCTCCCCCGTTTCCAATACAGTTTTCTAGTCCTCGCTGATGATTTACGCTCCCAGGGGCAGGCGGTGCCCGGCGCTCTCAGGGCGCGGAGCGGGGCCCGGTCTCGGTCCCGGTCCTGGTTCCGGCCTGCAATCCCGCTAATTAAAGGGATATGGGCGGGCAGGGAACGCGGCAGGTTTAACTAAAACATTAAATGGAGCAAATTGCCGCTCCCCGGAGAGCCCCGTGCCCCTTCGCCGCGATCCCTGGCTTCGGTTTATTGTCTCGCGTTTGTTAGGCTCTTGGGAAATCAAGAGACATATTTTCCTTTATTTAAAAGATTTAATTTAATTCCTTTTTTTTTTTTTTTTTTTTTTTTTTTTTTTTTTTTTGGACCCCGTGGGCGATCCCTTGACACGGCGGAAGCCCAGAAACCCCGGAGGCTGGGGGCGATGCTCGGGTGGATAATGGTCCAGCCTCGCTTCAGCCTCACCCGCAGAGCCTCTCCTGCCTCCCCGCTTCCCAGCGCCCTCCCGGGGGATGCGCGGCCGCGGCAGGGCGGCTCCGCGCTCACCTCCGCGCTCGCCCTTCTCCTTCCCCAGCCCAGGCGCAGTCCAACCTCCTGGGAAAGTGCCGCCGACCCCGCACGGCCTTCACCAGCCAGCAGCTGCTGGAACTGGAGCACCAGTTCAAGCTCAACAAGTACCTCTCCCGGCCCAAGCGCTTCGAGGTGGCCACGTCGCTCATGCTGACCGAGACACAGGTGAGTGAGTGAGTGAGTGAGTGAGTGAGTGAGTGAGTGACCGATACACAGGTGAGTGAGTGAATGAGTGAGTGCCCCCGGCCCCGCGAGGTCTGGGCGGGCGTGGCGGCCCTGGCGGGCGGTGGATGAGGGGATGTGTTCGTGTCCCTTGTCCCCCAGGTGAAGATCTGGTTCCAGAACCGGCGCATGAAGTGGAAGCGCAGCAAGAAGGCGAAGGAGCAGGCGGCGCAGGAGGCCGAGAAGCCGAAGGGGGGCGGCGGCGAGGACAAGGGGGATGAGGACCTGCTGCTGGCCGCCCCCGAGAAGAGCGCCGGCAGGAGGATGCGGGAGCTGCCCGACAGCGAGCCTGAAGACGAGGAAGACGAGGAGGAGGAAGAGGAGGCGGCGGCGGCGGCCGGGAGATGCTGCCCGTACCACTCCTCCGACTGCTCCGAGGCGGACGAGGAGGACACGCAGCCCCGGGGCCGGCACGGAGCCCCGGCGCAGCCCCAGTGAGCCCCCGCCCGTCCAGCTCCTCCAGCCTTCCCGCTGCTCCTGGCTGGCACCGGTCCCGCTCCCCCCTTGTTCTGATTGCTCCCTGCTTGGAGAGGGATGGAGAAGAGGATCCTCCGCATGCCGGGCGGGAAAGAGGATTTATCGTGAATACAGTGTTATTATTGACTGAAAACCAGACAAAACTTGAGCTCCCTCACCCCCCGTCCCTACCCTCTGGAAGCGCGTTCCTTTCGCTGAGTATTGGAAATGTTTTGTTCTTACTATATATCGGGAAATCTGTTTATGTCATGAACGTTAAAACTGCTGGAAATCTCAATACTGTCTTTATTTTTGTATATCGTATTTATAAAAAAAAAAATTACCTCTACTTATGCATGCTAAATTATTCCCCAGGTCCTCCCACCCGTGCGATGGGGGGAAAATAAACGGCGTTTTTTACTGCAGGCGTACGAGCTCTGTGTGAGGGGAGGATGCTCGCCGCTCCCGGGCCAGGGCATCCCGGTGCTTTGGGAGCTGCGGGAGCCGGGAACCGCTTCCTAATCCGAATTTAGCCCAGTGCCGCACCTGCCGTGTAACGTCTGATACTGGGAGGATATTCCCGAGAGGAGCGCCGGGGGGAAGCTGCCCCCGGCAGCAGCGCTGCGGGTCCCAGGCGGGTTTCGGGGAGGCGGCGGCGATCCTGCCCGTGCGATGCTTGGGGGGGCTCGGGGACCGGCGGCGGCATCCCCTCCCGAGGGGCTGGGGCCTAGGAAAGGAGGGAGCAGCGCCGCTTTCCTGGGGCGGCCCGACTCCAAAGGAGCGAGGCCGGGACCCCCGGCTCCCCGCCCCGCCGGCGCTGGAGCGCGGGGTTCTCGGTAACCGCGCGATTTATCTCGCCAATAAATTCGCAGATCAATTAATCCCTGTCACCGCGGCTCTTCCTCGAATCAATTATAGCGAATTTAAATATAATCACTGGCTCGTCCCCACCAGCTCAGGGCCACGTCTGGCAATTCATCGCCGTGAGTGAATTACGGGGCGGCTCGGCTCCGCTCCCGCGCAGGGCCGCGGAAGGAGCCGGCTCCCGCATCCCACCGCTCCTGGGGCACCGCTCCCCCTCCCAGCCCCGGAGGATGAGAATGAGAGCTCTGAAACACAGAGCTTTCCCACTCCCGTGCACTTTAAAAATAAAACAATAATAACTTTAATAGAGATATTTTCTACAAAATGGCGTTAACCTGGCCTGTGAGGCCACAGCGTGGCCCCTGTTAATGGCTTCTGTAAAAACCCGCCCGGTGAAACACAGGCTGGCGGATGCATTAGATTATGGGATGAGGTTCAGGAAGGAAAAGTGTTATCCCTCACGGAGAGCTTCAGGTGGCTCGGCTGGAGGTGGTATCCGGGCATAACGCGGGGAGTTGCCAGCTCACCGGCCTCGCAAACCCAGTGCCCCGGGGCGACACGCCAAAAATCACGATATCTCAAAAACCTGAGCAGATCCCATATGTCGAAACACTTGATCGGGATAATCTCGATTTGGGCTTGACCGATACCTAACCCCTTGAAACGATCGTGTCGGAGGCTCGGATTTAAATTTGTAAACGATTTTTTTTTCGGTCACAGGCTGCGGAGACTTCAAGGGGATAGAAAAATAAAAGCGTGAGTATCTCTGTGGTTTTTGACGCCGCTGGCTGAGGCTGCATCTTCATGGGTGAAAGGCCGGGCAGGAGCGCGCAAGACCCGCGCAGGGCCGCGGTGGCTCCTCCGCCCTAATCCCGGTGACACGTCCGAGTTACTGTCAGCAGGATTTACCTCTTGCTTATATCTTAAAACGTCTGAACCGTATCAGTCTGGACGACACCTTATTATCGCAAAAAAAAAAAAAAAAAATAAATTAAATATAATGCATAGTTTTTATAACAACACCAATAAAAACAACAACAACAACAACAACAATAATAATAATAATAATAATAGTTACCTGAGATCACACCCCCACCAAACAATAAAGATCCTCACTCAGTCATTAATTTCCAATTAAACACCCACTAATTAAGCTGGCAGACGTGCCCCACCGGGCCAGAAATATCCCGTGTGCCCAAGAGGTGTGTGTCCAAACTCGTCTCAGCCCCACGAAAAACAGCCTTGCGGGTACAGGCAGCTATTCACCGACTCGGTATCAAAGTCCTACCGGTGTATTGTGTCTGTCTCAATAAAATTAATCTCTTTAAAGCCCAGCGTCTCACAAGAATACCTTCAGTGTTCCAGACTAAAAGGGCAAATATGTTTTTCAGATTCTGTTTTTATGGACGGATTAAAGTTTATTTTCCATAATAGGGCACCTAATAAAACTCATAAAGCTCTGTCAGTCTTACAGCTGGTGGCCTCATTTAACACTTTCACTTCGTAAATCATTTTACAACTTACCAGGTGTTTCCAAAACTGAAAGGAAAGGAGGGGGGAGAGAGAGAAAGAGGGGGGAAGAGAAATTAAAGTCACTTAAAATATAGATACGGTCCTTTGGCGCTGGGTGCGTTTGCATTGTCGCTCGGAAGGGCTTCAAAGAAGGTGTCGGTCCCAACGGGGGAGAAAATCCTTTTAATCAGGATTTCCCACGCTCTTTTGAAGTGCGGAGGCCCGTCCCCACGTGCAGGGCAATCAGAGGCTCAGGGTGATTAATCAGGGCTTAGGTGAGGTGCGCGCCACGCTCCGCGCTCCCGGCGCTCCCGGCCCGGGGGGCTCCGCGCCCGCTCCCGCAGCGCCCCGGGCGGGGAAGGCTCTGCCGGGGGGCCCAGCCGGGAGCGGCCCGAGGGNCTCCCCCGCACCGACCTTCCTGCGGCTGCGGACCCCCCCACCCCTTCCCAGGGTGCCCCCAGCCCCGGGCCCCGGCTGCCCCGCTGGTGCTGGGGGGTTGCGTTGCCTCAAGACCCAGGCAGGGCTTTAATCTAAACTCCTGTTTGTAATTTCATCATTCTCTGGTCGGTTCCCTCCCCAGACGCAGTAGGTAACAAACCTCTTAAAATTTTCATTGCTGTACTTGAGAAGTGGTAAGTATGAACACGGACCTTTGGTAGACATTTTACTTTTAAAAGCAACATGGTTTAGGCATGGATGTCATTAACTGGCAATTTCACGAGCATTAAGTGCTAAAACAAAAGAACCAAAACAGGATCCATATGTTCGAGGTAAACCTGCTAAAAGTCTTTCAAATGGGAAACCATAAATATATAATCTCCCTCAAACTCTCCGTGAAACGGCTGCGAATGAAATACTCCGCTAGCAGAAAGACTATTGATTATTTCGGGAGTCCAAACTGTTACGCCCATCCGAAACGAAGACATTGACGTTCTATTTCTCAGTGATTTCTCTAACTCCCTAGCGGTTCCTCCTCCTCCTCCTCCTCTCACACTCCTCCCCTTGGTGCCGCGGGGCTGACACGCGTGGGAGGGCTGGCACCGTGTGCCTGCCGCAGCCACCTCGCTCCCGCGGCCCCTCCCAGCCGGGTTCCTGTCACAGCTCTGATTCCTCTGCCGGGGAGCTACACCAAGGCTTTCCAGGTGACACCAGAGATGCCCCAGGACAGTGAAGCTTATCGTAGATGCCCTTCTTCCTTTCCCAGATTTCCCTTGAGCGCTGTGGGTGCCGAGATAACCACACCGTGCTCCAGCCGTGAAAGCAGGAAGATCATTTGTTAATTCCCGAGCCGTGCATCCTTCCTGTCATGTGCAGGGAGCTTCTTGGTCGGCTGTTTGAATCCCACGAACAACACCCAGGACAAATAGTGGAAGGGATAAAGCTCCCAAGCTCCTTAGTCTCCCTTGGGTGTTGTGTAGTGACCAAATTACAACCTTTCTGATCCCCAAAAATGGTCAGGTTTGGTCTGGCCAGAGTTTGGTACCAGCTCCACATTACTCTGAGAATTACTCAGCAACTGTGATACAGATTTTTCATTTTTCACCAATACTCACACAACCAGAATCATAGCAACAGTGGACTGAGGTTGTTCCACATTAAGAAGAGGTGGTTTTGTCTTTTCTGGGACTTTTTCCTTCATTTTTCTTGCCTTGGGGGTTGTGTAATGTCTCTTCCAAACTGTTCTCTACAAGAGCAGTAGATCCAGGAGGTATTTACTGTCTTCTCCCTACTCTGAGGAGAGAAGAACTTTAATTTAACTAAGTCCTAGGTTGAAATGGAAGTGCCTGCATGGAAATGGGATCACCTGCAAAATGTAGGAAATCAGAGTGGTTTTTCTTTGATCACAAGCTACTATAAAATTTGGTTTTCCGCTTCCTTTTGGAAAAAACCCTGCATTTTGCTGAATTAGTCTAACTGAGAGTGGTCTCTAAAATGAGTAAAGAGCAACGTTGTTTTCCTCTAGTAAAACTCAGCAGAGGCAGTGGCTTGCAATGGATTTTGTAGCTGCAAGACTTAGCTCCATTCTACTACCTGCAGGATATTTGCAAGCAGATCACAACTTCCTCTAATTAATCCACTATTTAAAATTATTATTCATAGGACTTCTGTTAATGTTCTTGGCCAATGGCACCTTTTGGCAGGTGGGGCTCCTGTCTGAAGAGGGAGTATGGATGCACAATGCAGAGGTTCCTGATTCAGCTGCCTCCTCTCTTCCCGCACAGAGGAGATGGGGACGGAGAATTCCTGTCCCCTTCCAGCCCTGCTTGGCTGTGGGTACCATTTCCATAAATAATAATTAAAAAAAGAGCAGCCAGTGTGGATTTTGATGTAAGGCTGGGGCAGGGGAGCGATATCAATTTAGAACACCTCAAGGGATGGGGCAGATTGTCCATTGCTTGGTATCCCTGGATGGCCTTTCTGGAAAGAACGTGGAAGCCAAGCAGAAGCTGCCGAGCCGCCTCCGGTGCTGATTTCTGCAGTGTAATAGTGGCTGGCAGAGTGCTGGGGCCTGCCTGGACCATCTAATGATTCTTTCTGGACTTCAAAATGATAGATCTATAAAGCATGTATTGCTGTAGCAGCTAGGTGCAATTTTAGAAATGTTAATGAGTAATTACATAAAGGTTGTCCACAGTCATCGATGTTAATCACTGTTCTTTTGCCAGGGATAATTAAGATGACACTTCAGCAGCATCAGCCAGTGGCTCCCGTTGTCTGTGCTGTCTCCTTCTCTCCTCCCAGCTCCTGCTGCAGCTCTCATCCTCCTTCAGGGATCTCTTCTCTCCCTTCATTCCTCCCTGGCTTTTCTGAAGGGCCTTGTTCACCACAGCCTGAGGATTTTTAAGCTATTTAATAGCATTTCACACGGTATTGTGAGGGTGAGCTGGGGGTGCTGGGAGAAGCAGATTTGGGTGATGTGAGGCAGTGATCTCCTGCTCAGAGCATCAGGGCACTCTGCTCTGTTCTGCAGGTAACTTGCTCAGACAACGTGTGCAAGCTACTTCACCTTTCTTGAGCCTCCACCTCAGGAAATGGCTGGTCTTCACACCTTGTTTTGCCTGTCTGTGTGTCTTGGAAACCTAGATAAATGACAGTGGAGGAGATGGAATAACAGCTATCTGAGAGTGTGGTTTGCTGTAATAAAACCTGTGAATTTTATCCACATTTTCACTCTTCAGCCTGTGCTCAGACTCCACTCATTGTAAGACAGGTTTCAGGTGATGGAAAGCCCATGGTGGAGGTTTTAGCAGAGGTGAGATGCCCTGTCTGTGCCTCTGAAATGTGCCACTTCTGCAGTAACCCAAAACCCCATGGTTTCCTCTGGCTTTGGGGTGAGAGGGAGAAACCTCTCTCATCAGGTATGGATGGCAAGATAGCTGAACCCCCCACTCCTCTATTCCTCCACATCTTCATCTCTAGGACTGATAATTACATCTGCAGGTTAGATTAGAGGGTGGATTTTGGTACCAGATGAAAATGGGATAATGTTGAAAAGTCATAAATGTGCTCTTCTGCAAAACCTGTTACTCCTGTGCCTCTGACAGCTCTGTGTCAGTCCTGGGTAGCCCTGGCTCCTCCCTGGAGGAGGCTGTGTCAGGGAAGGTGTTACTCAGCTTCTCTGAGGGTGTCAGAAGCCTGGCCAGGAGTAAAGGTTTGCTTCTGCAGTTCTTAGCAGCCTGAAGGCTCCTTAAACTCACAACCCCAGTGTGAGGCTTCCCAAGAACCAGGCAGCCCAGAAGCATGGATGGGTCTAGGGTCTCTCCAGATCTGATTCTCACACAGGTTTCAGAGCAGAGATAAGAGATTTGAACTGATTCCAAACCCACAGCAGCTTTTGAGTTGATCTATTCCCTTCTGCTCAAGCCCTGAAGTGCTGGTGAAAAGCTCCCTGGAGCCTCCCTCCACAGCTTTTATCATCACAGGAACAGTTCAGGATTCTCAGGTGCTGTCCCTGCCTTTCTGCACTGCTTCCTCATCCCTGACACACAGTACCTGCATAATCCCTGGCATAATAAATATCCCCAAGGGACCAGCACACAGTTTCAAACCATTTAGGTAGGGAAATTTGGAAAGTACCATGTAGCCAATATTTTAAGGGTGATTTGAACTACAGAGTAAGGAAAAAGAAATTCCATTCAGAATCTAAGGCTTTGGCTGAGGAGGAAAGATAAATTTTTGAAAATGCAATCCTAGAAAATGCAATCAAGGTGACTTATTTCTCCTCAAGGTGACACCAAGCATATCTTGGGTTATTGTCTCTATATTAGAAAAACATATTGTTCTGTCCCCTGACCTTAACCAATGTCTGCTCTCCACTGAATATTCTCTTCAGTGCCTCCAACAATATTCCCTGCTATTCCACACCAGAGCCATGAGGGCCTGTGCACCCAGGAGAGATTTGAGGGTACTCTTATCATCTGAACTGTAAAAGATCCATAATGGAGTTTTTAATGAAAAATGTGTAACACTTGGAAATCTTTCATTTATGAAAATGAAACAACCACTTCACTGTAACTGACAAAAGACTATTAAGGAACAATTCAAAAATGGTCTCTGTTTTAATTTTGCTCTGTACCTCTCATTCTAGTTCCATTACTCAGTCATTTTTAATTCCCTTTGAATTGAATTCCACTCAATTCACACAAGGTGAGCTGGTTTTGGTGTGTTAACAGTTTTGTCCTAGGACACAAGTTTTAAGGAATTTTTGGTGCCAGCTGGCTCTTCCTAAACTTATCCTTGATAGATGCTCATTCATTTCCTTAAAGTGTTGTTAGGGAAACCACGTGCTATCCAGTTTGGAATTGTGCATGCATCTCAATTAGGGGAAGGCTACTGTAATTAGCTTTAAAGCAAGGCTGCAGGTCAAACCAGACTCTGGGGATAGCACAGCTGTTTCAAACAGGCAGCTTTGTTGTCCATGCAAGCCTCCAATGCTAAACTATGCTTTACTGGAGGGTGAAGGAAAGTTCCTCCAGGAGATGAAATCACAAAAAATGTCATATAGTAAAAGGGTCATATCTCTACCTACAGTCCCTGAAATCAGTCCAACCCAAAAAGTCTTGGGTAAAACGTACACTCAGTCTTTTAGAAGTGACCCTACGGATCAAATTGTCTCCTGAAAACAAAATTGCTTTATCAACTGCAGGGAAAAAATCACATATTGACTCACACACACGGGATGTAGCTGGGCACTAAGCTGTAATTACGATCAGTGCTACAAAAATTGGAGCATTAGAGTTGCCACTCACATATTTATTAAGCTGAAATCACTGTCGTGCACCGACTGCTGCCGGGCTGCAGCTTTTCATGTGCAAAGTTCACCCGCAGAACAATGGGAATGAAACGATCCCAGATGTGCTCTGAGCACAGGATTGGGTTGCACCCCTTCGCTAGCAGCAGGCAGGGCAGACTGCAGGGCAGTCTGCACCTCGGGAGCACGACTGACATCAGCCCCTCATCCCCAGCGTGCAGGACAATGGAAAAATGTCAAGTGAAAAAAAGCCCTGCAGATACTTGGCTCGTTCAGGTGTGGTGTTAAAACCCTGCCAAAAGGACTTGTGTGTGATTTATCAGCGTAACACTCCGGCCAAAGCTGAAAACCAGACCTCACTGCCCTGTTAATTTTGATACAGAAAACAGAGAAAGTTTAAAACATTGCTGTCCAGCTTAAAAGAAAACAAAAATCGAAGCTGCCACAATAGCTGTGAGTGGATTGTGCTGTTTAAAGGGGGAATTGAAATTTTCTGCTGCACAGCTGAAAAATCAAACACCCAGCTTTTTGTTAAATGCATCTAAAGCAAAGCACACTGGGTTTTCCACGGGTCTGCTGGGAGTCAGGATTAGTGTTGCAACTGTAGCTGCTCGGCTTTCCAGCATATTGTATTTTGACCAGTCCAAAACCCTTTTCTTCTCATTAAGTAGCAACTCTCCCAACCCTGCTGTATGGAAGAATTTGGGACGTTTTAAGTGGCATCTCCATTATTGGAATGATCAGGGACCATTTCTCACGGGGGTTTGACGTGGGCTGCCAGACTAATACTCAACAGGAAGAAACCTCAATGAGCTGTATTTTGTGTATGTTATTGAACACTTATTCTGTGCAGACAAAGCAAAATGTGTCCCAGCCAGGTGTAACTTCCCCAGCAGCCTCTGCTGGCAGGCAGTGCTTAGTGCGCAGTCCTGCAGGAAGGCAACTGCCAGCATTTGGTCTTGCTGCTCTTACAGAGACCTTACAGCCCTGCTAGAAGGAGGAGAGACTCTGGCAGGGCCAGCTCTGCTGGGACAAGTTTTTTTTTCCAGGGTTAGCAGTATGATAGATGCAAAAAATTATACATTGTGTATAATATACATTTAGACATGGAAGCATACATGTAGAATACCTATAAAATATATTATGCATATATATTTTAATATAAATACACATATAAATAAGTACAAAATCCTCTCTGCTTTCCTTTTCACACGTGCTTTATATCCTTGGAATGTAAGGACCACTGAAGCAACAGCTTGCAGATGCTTATGTACATCACCAGCAGAGTCTGCCAGGCCTTCCACCTCTGTCAAGCTGTGGCAGTCTGGCCAGCAGGAAGGACCATGGAAAAAGTTGTTAAATATGACAAGATCCAAGCCTCAGGAATTCACATTTATCTTGGAATTGTCATACTTCTGTCAGACAGTTATTCCCTCAGTGAATCACAGAGAGAGGATGGGACTTGTGCAGAATCACCCACAAAACCCATCATTGATGTGACTGTAGCACTGTGGGCTGGCAGTGTATTCCTGCTGCTTTCTGCTTTCCTTGAGAAGTGTTTGGGTTTTTTTATTTTTTTTAAAATTACGTTTATACATAAATCTGCTGAATGCAAACTCCCAGGCAGGTAAAATTTGTTTTCTTCAGAAACAAAACAATGGCTGTGATAACACAAATTTTGAATAAAACATACAAGCTCTTTGGGAGAAATAATAATTCCTGCAAGTCTCAGTGTGGGGAAAAAAAAAAAAAAAGCAATTGTAATTCTCGACTGTAAGGTTAAAACCATCTCCTCTAATTGCACAGCAACACCTGCATTGCACCACCTCAGGCAGCTGCAGCAAGTGAATGCTCACACCCATAAAACACTTGGCAGCCCTGCCACAGCAGCAAAGCTGGTCAGCCCCATCCCAAGCAAAGCCCTCCCACCAGGCAGGGACAGGCAGCCTGGCACCTTTGGGCTAAGGAAGAGGATTCAAAATTCATCTCCAGCAGAACAGTGGCCTCAGCCTCCCTGCTGGAGCAATGTGCTTCCACTGGGGTGTTACCAAACCACCAACATGTTGACACGCTGGGTCTACCCACACTCCTGCAAAAAGGGCAATGAAGTGGCTGCTGCAGTGTAGGGGGAACCATTTTTACTCACAGAGACCCATGTGCTCCACAGCAGCTATTTCTAGGGGCTTGCACAGATTTTCTCCTGAGTCCATACTCCAAACCTTAAGTATAAGGTTTGGCATGATTGGTTGTAAGGGGAGATGTTTACACACACCTCCTAAAGTTGTGACTTTTGTAAACTCCAAAATAGCATCAATTCTGCTGCCTCCCACACTTCGTTAATTGGTATGAATTCTAGAAAACATTGTAATTAATTTTATCACAATTAATTTTTACGTTTTGTACACTTAAAAGCTGACAGTGGTATGAAACAGGCTGAAAAAAAGCATATTGCTTTGTTATTTTGATAAAAACCTCTTCTGTTGTTACTTTGCTAGTGTAACCCAGGATTTTAAAAGTGGGTCTCTGCTCCCAGGACACCTTTTTCCCTGAAGCTTGCCCTATCCTCTCAGAGGAAAGGTAAGAAAAACCATCTCCCTGGCTGCTGGAGGAAGCACTTCTCCACCTGGAAACAGTACACCTGAGTAAGCAGAATATACTGCAGTTAACAATTTGATTAAAAAATAAATTTTCCCAACAGGGACAGATCAATTGGTATCAAAAGCAAATCTGGAGGCACTATAAGTAAATGTCCCATTGGACATCAGAGGCAAGTCTGGCTACAGAAACAGGGCTGACAACTCCAACACAGGTAGATCACAGATGCACATTCCAGACAAGAAAGTACTTCCTTTCTCCACCCAATTTAAGGTCATTCCCTTCCTGGCAGACCAGCCAGAGTAACGCTAACACAAACACCAAAGCATTTAGAAAAATGGCAGTTTAATGTGTAGTGATAAGGTGACAAAAGAAACAAACCATTTACAGAGTGTTACAGAAAGAAATGTGCCTATTTTTTTTTTAAGCATCCAAATGAAAAATCTGAGCAAACTCTTAAGAGACATATTCTCTTCTTAAGACTCATATTGATGACATTGTTTATGTCTAGAAAAATCTGATTAACACAAGTGATTTGGCAACTTCAATTCTAAAGCTGTGAAAAACAGGCTAAAAAAGCCATAAAACTATGCTGTGATCTCTAAACCCAATATAATTGGGCAAAGACAGATCTTCAAGTTGCTTTGCTACAGCTTTGAATCCAACTGAAGATCTTTTCCTGACCCACAGTCAGGGAATCAATTCACAGAATTAGCAAATCCCTTCCAACACTTTAAGAAAAAAGTCGATTTCTTCCCCAACCGACTCACCAGTGCTTGTGCCATCTAGTGGCCCCTTTCTTCAGGTGAGTACCAGGGTTCCTTATTAAAAGCCTTTAGTTAAGGCTGCTTCTTTTATTACTTTAAATGAAAGGCTAGAATATGCATTGCAAAACACCACTGCTGACAAGTATCACAGAAGAGAAATTCACCCTCTTCTCTAGATACCAACCGTCAACGTGAAGCACTTGTCCCAAAAAGAGACATGAGAAAACTACATTTTCTCTTTCTTCAAAAAGGCCTTGTATCCCCTTCAATTAAACCTCTAACTAGCACACAGAGTGAAGTAACTGTTTACATAAAAAAAAAAAAGGATCCTTTAGAGTAACACAGCTCTTCTCATTCTCAATTATTTAGGTCTGAAAGACCCCAGATTGATTTTTCTGTATGTTTTATTAGAGAAAATATAACTATAGTTTCAGTTTGGGTTCTTTTGCCTCTAAAGCCTTGGTTGCTAGCTCCACTCTCTTTTTTAACAAGCTAGCTTCTTCAGCACTCTTTTGGGCTTGGGCATGTTTCAGTAAGAAGTGGGTAAGGAAGAGTTTCAAGCCTTCCCGCAGCATTCCCAGTTTGGGGTTGTCAGATATCCTGTAAAGATACAGATCAAAAATATCATTTAGTCTGCCTCCATTTCAGAAGTTTCTTAATTTCATCATCTTCAAATAGAGCTGCAGAAAAAAATCCAACCTATAAAAGAAGTTTTATTGAAGAAGCTTTCAAATTACCAAGTCTACCTTGGTTTGGAAAACAGCCCAAACACTTGACATACAACTGGCCTCAACAATAAAATGGAATATTGCAGCCTAAAGCTTGCTTTATGTAAACAATTACATTACAGCAAAGAACAAGGCAAACTCTGTGTCCAAGCTTCCTTGTGTTGCTGCATGACAGCTAAAATATCACCACCTAATTTTTTCAAACTTTATGTGACATTGCAAGACTTATCCACTCAAGTCTTAAACATCTCTAAGGATGGAAATTTCCCAGCCTCTCCTCACAGGCAACTGTGTCCCATATCAAAAATATAATTTTTCATAGAACATTGATAAAAACCCCATAAAAATACTCTGAACATTCACCTCATTAGTATCACTTTATTTTTCCTTCTTAAGATACATCCTAGCAATGACAGTTGGTAGAGTGAATTCCACTGCACACAGGTGGTACAGCAATAAGGGAAACAGGGAATTACAGAGCTCTGCTCATGAAAATGCTATGACCAAAATGATACACTGAATATCTGGAAGCCTTATTTTGTATAACACAGTTGCATCTCTATAAGAGCCTGTACCAACACACACATGACACACTTGCCCCACTCAGCCAGGAAGAGCTCACATTGTCAGGGATGGAGGGCTGATGTGTGGAAAAGGCACAGTGTAATTCCAAACAAAATAGGCAAACTTCTTATCTTGTTAATTACTACTCAACAAGGGTTCTCTGGAGATGCCAGTAATCACTTACCTCATAAAAATGTCAGTAATTTCCTCCTCATCTGCTTTGGTTAACAGTGTGCTCAATACCTGTCGTAAGAAACGGACTTTGGGCTTGTCCAGTTCACTGAATTCAATCACCTGGCAGACAGAGAGGGAGAATTAGATTAATTCAAGTATTTTAAACAGATGGTCTTCTCTCCTAAATGAAAAACTTTTAGCACACCAACTGGCCTCTGAATATACTGAGCCTTGAGTTTAGCACAGAATAATTACCTGAGAAGGCTGCCTCCAAAAGCCAATCAATAATGAAAGCAAAGAACCTTCTAAGGAATAGAATTCTACTGGTACCAGAATACCAGATGTCCTTTCTCAATTAGATAAATACTTTGTAAGTACCTGGCACAATCCATTTAATTGCCTGTTTAATACATTCCAGTTACTCTTCTAATAGAATTCTATGGACTACCCATTCTGAAATCCAAGAAATCTACTCAGCACTTTCTTGTCTAATAAAAACAACATCAGCTAAAAACCATAGCACAAAAACCACTGGCAAAGCCTGCTAATGAAGGGGCCCCAGTTCCAACTCTGGATATGCTAAAGGAAATAATCTCACAACTGCTCCAGATAAAGAAATGTAGACTTTCTCTATGCCTGGGTCCCTTCCCCAAATGACAGCATTACCATAATCAATTGGAACAATTAAGCAATTTTAAAACAAGTTTGTCTTAGCATAATCAGCTAAAGTACCAGATAAGTACCAGAGAAAATATGCCTTCCATAGAACTAGCAAATGCAGGGAAAACACAGAAAGATTTGAAAAGAAAACACACCAACCTTGAGAACTGAAAGTGGCAGTGATTTTGTCCTTATTAAGTGAGCCAGCAGTGAAACCAAGTTGGAGATGGCAGCAGCTGACAGGTTTTCTAAATCTCTGATTTTGTCCCAAATACTAAACTGAAATGTCACCTAGGGGTCAAAGATAGAAAAAAAAATCCTGCAAATCAAGTGGCTATTTAATTGAGTAACAACATAACAAACCTTTTGACCTTGTATTCTTTATAAGCCCTCCTTTAATTAACAGAAATGCTTGATCAGACTGTTCTAATTATTTTAAAATACATAAAACAGAAGAAATAAAACATTCAGCATTTCATTTCCTATTCAGATCTGACCATGAGTATGCCTTACTGAATGCTTACCCATACCAGCAGAATTTTCCCTTGGGATCAAGATCCTAACAGGCATGAACCCATTCTCAGGTATTCAGTAACTGTCCTCCTAACCACAGTCATGACACAAAACCAATGAAGCAACAGATTTGTCTTTACCTGAAATCGTCTTTCATATCCACAAAACTTGCTAGCCAAAAATGCATAGAAGGGGTTGAATGTCTTCTCCTGTAAGCAGCAGTAAAGGATGACATGAACTATTTCTCTCTCCTGCTGATCTTTCAGGCCAAGCCTAAAATTTAGCAAGAAATTGAGAATCATTTTGTAAGGAAAAACTTGCTGACACAAAGTAAGAGCTACAGTCAACATCTGAGAGTAATACTTTAAAACCTCTCCAAACATCACATTAAATTTTACTTGTAACAAAGTACCTATCAAGTCTTTAAAACTCCTAAGGGACTCCAACTTGTTGGCTAAACAAGTATCCTGGTATGGCTCTGTGGAAAGGCTGAAGCATTTTGGGTGTTAAAGGAGGAGATGTAAAACTAAGACCTCAAGAAACAGAAGTGGAATGATGGAAGTATTATCATTGCCCTGGGAAGGAAAGGTATCCCACTCCCTGTTTGCAGCTCTCCATGAACAGAAGAGAGGGCACAGAGGTATCAGCAGTAGCACTGCACCCACAGATACCACTACAAGGGTTAAACAGGGAAACAAAGGCTAACAAGTGAAATAAGAACTGTGGGGTCCCATTGTGATAATCTCACACTTGTACTTATGGTCATGGGAGGAAAACCATTGGATCAGTGTAAGCCTAATTGGAGCAATTTCCAAAAAGGGCCCTTGACTTCTGTGGTACTTAGTAGGGATAAGAAAATATTCTTAGATGTTTTTCTTACTTGGTGATATGAATTTTTAAATTTCTGGGTCAAATCCATGCTACCTGATACCTGAAATTAATTTTTGTTTGATAGCAGCCTAAGAGGATACAGTCAGTGATTACAGAGCCCCTTAAAAAAAAAAAAAAAAAAGAAGCCTGGAGAAAACTCTATCTATCTATCTATCTATCTATCTATCTATCTATCTATCTATCTATCCATCCATCCATCCATCCATCTATCCATCCATCCATCTATCCATCTAATGCTGGCTGCCTCAGAATGAAGGCCAAGGACAGAGCAGCCTTCCCACTCCAACAGCTGACCAGAGTAAAAGAGGGCTGAGACACTCTGGCATGGAATGGTGACTAACTCACAATGCACCTGGTCTGTGAATAATATGATTTAACTTCCTAATGCTGCCAAATGCTTGGCAGCATTAAAACCAATTAAAATGAAAAATGCATCATATTAGAATCTGAAAAATATCAAACAAAATTCTTCTCATTGCTTTAAGTTCAAGTTTCACAGGGCATTAGTACAACTCAAGAGTACTTTCTAACCAAGTCTGACTGCACTGGAACTTGCCTTACTGTCTGTAGGGTAGTTGGTCATTACTTGATCCCAATATCCCCCCTGTGTACACACCTCCAGACATCTGCACTGCACGTGACCACAGACACCCCAGATTAACAAAGAAAACTGTGTTGAGCCCAAACTCCCTAGAATTTAAAGTTTTACAGTAGGAAAATCTGGGATGATTCCAAGGCTAATGAGCAGTAAAAATTTAGAAGTCTGCTCTCCCAAAAGGGGTCAGTACTGGAAGTGCTGTGCCAGTGTCATAACCCACCTGCTCTCCCATCAGCCAAATTCCATCTGATTTCAGAGCAACAAAAGGTTTTTTTTTTTTACAAATATACAGGTTTTCAGCCATCAGCTTTGCATTTAATAGATGACTTGTTACACCACAATCACTAGTTTGGCACACTCTCCTTTTACTTGTTCATCATCACTCCTATGAAGACTCGCTTATTCAGGAAATACTCATGTTGCCAGAGTTGTAAACAAGTAGCAACACTTGGATATTTAGTTTTCTTCCTACCTTCACTTCTTCACAGAACTGGAACTCCTAAACATCTAAAATTTAAGAGTTTGGACTGTCTTTCACTGCTGAGCTTCACCATAAACCTGTGTAGATTTCATAAGCCTGATATTCTTTGATAAAGAATGTGAAACTATCTCACTGATTCAATTATTCATGAGTTACAGTATTCCCATGGACTTCTATATCTTGATCCTGCTGTAAATGGGATAACTGCCTCTGAAGTAGGTTATTTGTCACCAGCAGAAGCCTGCCTCCAAGTAGGTTAGTTATCATCAGCTGAAGCCCAAGACTATCATTGCCTTCAGATAAAAATAGCAACTCTTAAATCCCCTTTTAAGTCAGTTCAAATTATATTAGTAGATACACTCACTTTGGTACTGAGTACTCAGCAAGAAATTGAGAATCATTTTGTAAGGAAAAACTTGCTGACACAAAGTTATCCTGAATTACCCATCTCACTCCAACAGATAGCTGAGACTTTCATGAGTGGCTCAGTATTTTCTGAGATGTGAAGTTTCTCAAATTCTTTATGTCGACAAAATAACTTAAAAAATTGCTTCTCCATCAAACTTAAGTAGCATTCATTCTCTCTCCTGAGTGAAACTGTGGTTTGTGAAGAAGGTGTGGCCTTTGAGCTGATGAAGAGCATGCAGTCTCACTCTCTCCTCTTCATCACCAGTGATGTTCCCAGCCCTCTCTTCACTGACACCTCTGCAGTCACTGAACCACTTCAGGGAGCTGTTCTGGCTTCAAACTAATACTTTCATCTGCAGTAAGGAGGAAAGGGACTAGAAAAACTATAGCAGCCTAGGTTTCAAATAGTTTAAATTATCCTTTAACCACACCTCAACTCTGCCACAGAACTAGCAGCAGATGAACCAACAAGAGCAGTTAAAATATTCCTTTATATGCTCTTCCTCATGAGACATCAAACATACAAATACAAATTCCCATACACTCTGGAACACATGTTCACACTGAAGCTAATTCCTTCACTGACAATTATGTGTACTTTCCATTATACTCTGCCAGATGTGGGCAGATTTAAGAATTTCTCTCTGAGTTTGCTGTATAAACATCAGCACCAACACACACCAAGCAGCCTGCAGAGAGATTTTCTGCCAAGCCTGTATGTATTCAGATTTGTGTACTAGCTTAAATAGCACAAATGAGAGTCAAGTCCAATTTGCAAATTGAGCTGCCAGGTTTTGGCAAGAGCTGCAGCAGCAGCTAATTTCTTTTAATTGAACAGGCCATATTAAGATATTGGAATGACTCCATCACAGTTTCAAGTCCAAGCTGTGTTTTGCAAAAGTGGCATTTAATCAAATATTAGTTGACTTTATTACAAAGTCTGTTTTGGTTCGGTAAGCAAATTAAATAATTGCATGCCATCCTGGTAAGACAATACCCTTGAGTTACAAGGCTGAGACAGAAAAGTTCAGACTTGATCTCTCCCCTCCCAGTTCCTACAGACTTACAAATAATATTCTGACAAACACAAGGAATTGCTTAGTTTGAGCTCTTCCCTGATCACACCTTCTTCTGAAGAGCTGCTTGTCAAGGGGTAAGGGAACTGGTCTTCATGTGAAGCAAACTCAAAGCTAATAAATTCTGCAAGAGGGAAGTGGAGGTGCTAGAACACTACCAGGTCATGCAAGTATGGGCAGAGATAGCTTAACAAGGTTGCAAGAAGTCAAAGAAGTGGCAGCAGTACAGAAATCACAGCAATCCACCAAAAAACCCAAGAGATGTTCTGCAAGGGCTTCTGGTCTGCCTCTAAGGAAACAAGCCTGCAGCAGCCTTCCATCCACTCTACTGGGATACACAGCTCCAAAGCAAAAAGACACAGGCTCCTTACATTAAAAGATACTGCAAATCACAGTTACAGCCAGGAGTGACAACTACAGGGGCTATTCCTTTCCTCTGCCAGTTAGTTCTGCCTGCCCCCATTAATCCTTACACCAAGGTTCTGGTCCCTTCTACCCTTTTACCCTATGTGAATCCCTGGCTATGCACTTCTTTTAATTGCATTATCATCTGAATGTTCTTAAGCCCAGACCAGAAATGCTGTATTTATAACCTATTTTTAGTTCTGGGCTGATTTCTGTACTAGGCTGTACTTACTTGAGAAGTTTTTCAAAGGCATCCATGAAGTCTTCACTCATCATCAAGACACAAAAAATACTTCTCCTGATATCGGTGTTGATTCTCAGCTTACGAGCAAGCTCCATTATTTTTGAACTCACCTGAAAAAAAGTTACATGCTATTTTATTTCTGTTTGCCTTAAAAAAAGTTATTTCTGTACAGCCTTAAATAACACCATCAGTGAAGCTCTCCAGTAAACCATGAATCACCAATTCAAAGGTCCTGAGCTTTTGTCCAGAGGCACAGGCATCACCAAGAGCTTTTTCAACTATGGAAATACATTTTAATCTACTTTAATTGTGCCAATTAATTTTAAGACATGATTCTTTAACATAAGTAATTCACCATGACAATTTCATCACATTACTTTTGGAATCACCTTGGATATATGCCACAGACAGACACCACAACCTGTCAGAATTCCTACCAGCAAATCCACTGTTGAATCAAGTCTCTTCTTTCACCTTAGCAATTCCACAGGTTAAGAAAAAACAAGCTATACCATATTTGTAGTAACAGCTCTTATGAAGCACATCAGTACAATGTTTCAAGAAAACAGAGAGCAGAATTTACAGTCCAAAAACTTGGTCTTCCAAGAGTGCGTGAAGGTTTTTTTGGTGGGCTCTGAAATGAACTTACTGACACGTATGAAAAATCTTCAAGGGATCACAAACACTTAGACTTTTAATTTGGATTTACCTTTCCTATGTGCAGCTTTTGCTGAGCCTGGCTTTTTGTATCACTGATCATTGGTGCTCCACTCCAGGATGACCCCACGATCCACCAGCGACCGACCTGGTCAGCACTGAGGAGAGACTCCAGGGACACGCGGAGCTGGGTGTCTTTTCCTGAGCCACTGCTGTGAACCTTGAATAACAAAACAAAAGTAAAATCCAACACAAAAGCTTTTATTTGAAACTTTTTTTCTCTCTTCTTACAGAAAACAACACTTTAATTACTTAAAATTATCGTTAAGCAAAAACTTCAAACATATAAATTCATATCTTCACAAAGGTCTTCCCACGTTTCCTCCCTAACCTCTGTTTCAATCAGCAACCTGAAAAGAATTTACATGTTTCCCATAATTTTTAAAATGCACAAAGTTGCAAAAATCTACATGTAAAAGCTCTTGGGTTTTTTATTTGAGAAAAGAGATACTAATCTAAAAAGTAGACATCTTCCAATCACAAAGTTTGATTATAATTCAGAGGATGCTGACATTGCAGCATCCTACAATCTGGTCATGATTTTCCTTTTGAACACTTGTGACTACATAAAGTGACACAACAAACTGCCTTATGTGTTGTACAGCTTAAATAACAAAAAAATTTAAACTCTGAACAAAATTAATATTTTCGACAACAGAGTCTAGAAGTTTCAGAAGGACTGCAAAAATTTAAGAGAGGAAATCCTACAGGACTAGGTTACCTGGCTTGTTTTTGCCTGGCCTCTTAACCTGATATGCACATCCTGCACTGATAAATTACTTTCATCCCTTTTATACTGGGTTGTTCTAGACAAACTGCCCATTCTGTCAAAAAACCAAAAAAAAACCCAAAAAACCCAAACCAAAACAAAACCACTAACAAAAAAATCCCCAAGAAAGCTGACATCCAATACAAATAATTACTCCTGGATTAAGAATAACAAGGCTACAGCAGCCAAGAAAGTTCTCACCAGTGCTCTCTGCAATTTGCGGAGTCTTTCAACTGGCTCGGGATCATAGCCAGGAATCTTACGCATGTCATTGTTCCTGAGTGCCAGCATAGTCTCCAGCATGAACCGAACCTGTTGGGGAAAGAAAGAGTTCTGTGAATTCTAAGCTGTGGGTTTCTTAAATAAAATAGAAGAGTGTATTTTGGAATTACTGTTCTGTGACAATAAGCAGCTCAGCTGCCAATATACACCAAAATTTAAATACAACATGTTTACTTTAATCCCTATTACTTTAACTTGTGCACAAGCTTTATCTGCTAAACACCTGACTATTTTTTGAAGTGTACAAAGTATCATGAAACAGAAAAACTGTCCACTGCATAAGACACAAACCAGTCCTGTCTCACCCATCATGAGCATTTTGGCATCTGTGTCCCAAGAACTAATGCAGAAAGACAGACAAGAAGAATGCAAATAACTGAATGTCACACTAATGGCAATTTAGTACTTGAATAGAATGTAGCAGAAAACCTTTCTGTAAATTAAACTATGTATCCAAGTACTTATTACAGGCTGATGTGAATATGAAATATTTAGAACAAACACATACCCTTGTTTGATCCTTGAATTTCTTCTCTGCTGTGCTTGCTTTCCTCTGGGCTTCAGTGATCAGTTCTTTCAAAGCCAATGCATCATCTTTTCTTAAGGAAAAGCCCACATTTTTCAGAAGAAACAAAATCAGCTCAATCTCTTTTTCAGTGAAAGCGCTAACAAGCTTTTTCAGAATATCAAAGATCAGCAGGCAATGAACCACATGGAAGTTATACAGATGAGCAATCAAGGCAAGCAGATTTTCACATTCCTTCCCTTCAGCATCACTTTTACAGAGTTCATCAAATTTCTTCACCACAGCTTCCAAAAAGTGAGCACCGACCTGGCAACAATTCCATTAAGGGGAAAAAAAAAATCCAGCAGTTAACTCTAAGTAGATTTTACAGTCATCTGTAAAACTCATTTTTGGGTCACTCCCACTATTAATTTTAAAGAAATACTGTTGCTCCTTTCAACCAATAGGGATGTTCTACATTTACATACACAAATATTTAAGCGTGTGACATTTTTGTCACATACACAAATATTTAAGTGGTGTGACATTTTTGTAGAAATCTATGTTATTTACACCTCATATTTGACATCCAGTTGCCTTTGAAAGTCTGGGCAAGAAAAACAAGTATTATGAACCTACCATACACATACACCAGCATTTATTTACATAATATTAATGGACACATATTAGCATCTTTCCAGCTGTCAGACTAGCATGCTGTTACTGCTAGTCATTCATCCAGGAAAAGCTGCATGTCAAAAAGCAAATGCATTCCTGAGTTTGGCATTCCAGAACAAAATTCTTAACAGAAGGATAAAAAATAATATTGTGAAAAAATCCCCAAAATACCAAGTTTTCACAGTTGCTGAGCATAAGATGAAGCTGTTTTTGAAGCAGGGATAATTCTTAGATGTTTGTCAGTGGTATAGCTGGGAAAAAAAATTTGGAATATATTTATTTCTGAAGAGAGAACTGATGCTAAAGGCTGGGATTAGAAAGCCTACAGGCTCTAAAACACAGGGAGATAATGAACACATTGCTGCTAAGTAAGACCCTCACCCACTACTATTGTGCTAAAATCTGCTGACCTTAAGAACACCAGAAGTCCCAGCAGCAGTACTGACCTGCATTACAAGCCTTGACCCAGCTTGGGTGTTAACTATCCAATGGCTGCACAAATTTATAAACACAGGGCAACTTCTGCATTGCTCAACCTAATCTTCAGTGCAGCTGTACTAACACATTTTCATGTAATGCATATTGTACATTTATTTTACAGAAACACTGTATGTGCAGTCAGAACTGCCTTTCAAGCAGCAAAGAGGGACAAAATAAAAGTTTAAGGATACATGGAGAAAGCTGCTTTAATTGCATCCATCTGATATTTAATATGGTTTCAGAGCCAGCATTCAGGCCACAGTATGACAAACTGAAAAACTTGCAGTAATACATCTTTTGCATTGAGATGTGGGGGGAAAGAAAAAAGAGCAATCTAATAGGAACACACTGCTGAAACAACTTCATTTCCTGACAGACATTTCACTGAAATTAGCTAAAATCTTCCCTTTCACATCAGGAGCTTCAGCATCAACTTGGGAGAGAGGAATTTTACCTCATTCATCAGGCATAAAAACACAAAACAAAATCCCCTCCAAAAATTGCCATGCTTTTTGAAGTTTTTAATATTCCATGTTATAACTACTTAATTCCACTGATGATTTGCATGATTTGCTTAGGAAAGAAGTTTATCCACCATTGTAAAAGGATTCCTATAGTTGCAACACTTAGTTACCCAACTTTTCTTATCTTCATATACATAGTTCAAAACCAATACCCTCATGCATCCATGAGAACAGAAACAGATTAGTGTAACTAAAGGGAAGAGAAGCTGAAGGTTAGAAACTTTTGATTACTGGCTGCAGAAGGATTGTGATGAAAAAATGATGGTTTATAACTGACTAGTGGTAACACATGGAGGAGACAAAATCAGATAAAGCAATGGACTTTGACTCTTTCACTTGAGGAAGCCTTGCAAATAAGCCACAAAATACTGATGAAACTCAACTAAAGATGCTTGTTTGTGTCACACAGCTAAAAATTACAAGGCAGTTCAAACAAAACGTCAAGGAAAACACTCTACAGGATGCATTATTATATAAAATTTGTCCCAAGCACAAGAATTACCTCAATTCCTACATTATGATGAAGGATGCTGACCAGAAGGACGTGCTCCATCACGAGTCTTGCAGGCATGGCCACTGCAGTAACACAGGCACTCATGAGAATGTCTGTCAGAGTGTCATTCATGTCCTTTCTGCTGTTGGCCATGTAGAGCTCTTCCATCTGTCCACTGATGGAGGACAAATTTGGTTCACTCAGCCTATGGAGAAACAAAATCCAGTGTTCACTTTTTCTCCTCCTTACACGGTTCTACAATTTTGAGTTCACCCAACAAACAATCATTCTTTTTGGAGAAACTAATTTGACTTAAGAAGAAAAGATTGAAGATAGATAAGATGACTGGAAGGAACCTTTTGTATTTTTCTGTGTTTACTAAACTAAAAAAGTATAGTACATTTAATTCTAGTGTAGTTTAAAAAAAATACACGTAAAAATGTATTAGCAGGATTTACAAAGCACTGTCAATCTGCTTACTGTCATGCTAACAGATTTATTACAAAAAGAGACTGCTTTTAGTAGTTTTAACTGTGGCACATCACAGTCTTTGAAGAAGTTAAGTATGAAAATAATTCATACTTTAACATATATGGTATATTCAATTTCAAATGACTGAACAAACTCTAGTCTGTGTTTTACAGGTAACAAATGAAAACTGCCAATAGATTTCTCATTTTAAAAATACTCTAAAATTGAAATGAATGTTAATTAGTTTTTCTATTCTGCAGTACTTTAACCTAGGAAAGGTTGCTCCTCCTCAGTTGTAGTGTTGGAGAAATTTAATTTATTAAAAAAAAACCCAAAACAAACCAAAACCTGTTTTCTTCTGAATTTTTTTTTAATAAGCATACTCCAGCTGACACTTAGTGAATTATACCTAGCAATTGCAGGGAACTGCTGTGTGGAATCCAGCCCAATCTTAAATTTATTTTCTAGATTTTTCAACATCTATAATGACTAACTTTGAAGAATTTATACCAATAAAGATAATTATTCTTAACAATAGCAGACATGATTGCCAACTTAAAATCAGTTTGTGAAGAGAAAAGTCACATCATTGCCACCTGGGCTTGAATGATGAGCATTGTCACATTGATCCAGAAAGATTAATGGCTTTCCTCATTACACTACCTATTAATGAGGCCATTCACCATTTTCTTCAGTCTTCCCAATTCTTCTCTTTTCTTGTCATCTAGTGTCTCCTGTGCTTTCCTTACTTGAGGAGGAACATACTTTGTAGCACAGTGATTATCACTCTTAGGAGGAAAACAAGAAAACAAGGTATCAGATGAGACCAGTATCTTAAGCACTTGAACACAAATATACATTTCTATTTAAGATTAAAGTGCCAAACTTTTAGTTAAGTTTATATCTTACCATCTAATAATCAAGGCCAAAGGAACAGCAAGAAGAAAAGACACAGGCAAAAAATTACCCTTTATGACAAACTTGATGACTCTTTGGGAAGAACAAAGCTGCTCTTCCCTAACTTTCTTTTAGTTATGGTCATTAAAACCTGGCATCTTAAGTCTTGGTTTTACTCAAGTTTTATTTAGGCCCATGAAGGCTAAATGACCTGTGTGACCTCCTCTCCTCCACCCATTCAACAAGACCTAACACTGGCAGAACCTCTAATATCGTTCATTAAGTAACATTTCAGTGTGTAACCGCTGCTGATTTCAACACAAGCTCTCTTCGCAGAAGGGCTTGATCATATTCTTACACTCTAATGCCAGGGCAGCTCCTTTTATTTGCAGATTTTACACACAGCCTTGTGCTGTAGGGTATTCTCTGCCACCAGCCTGACTCGGGAGCTCTCTAGGACCTGGCAGACCCCTCAAGTCAACAGTGTCGCTGGGCCCGGCTGTTTTGACCAGAACACTCCACGTGGCCCGACTGGACAGCAAACACTCGGGCTTGACAGCGGCGAAGCAACTCCGCTCTGTGTTCAGGTTGTGGGATGTGCTTTGGGAAGCAGGTCTGTGCTATCTGAGGCGAACATCCTACCTCTGCCTCCTCCTCCTCGCTCGAGGGCTCGCTGGCCTCTGGCACCCCGCCGTCTTCGGGGGACGAGCTCTCGCCCTCCCAACGTCCTTCCACATCATCCGCCTCGGAGGGGTCTGAGGCGTCTTCCGGAGCCTCCTCGTCCTCACCATCCTCCTCGTCCTCACCATCCTCCTCGTCCTCTCCATCCTTCTCCTTCCTCGGCGGGCGCTGCCGCGGCCCGGGCTCGGTCTGCTGCTGCTCCTCCTCGTCGCTGCTCTCGCAGAGCTGGCTGAGCCCGGCCCGTGTGCCCAGCGCTCCCAGCACGTATCCCAGCCCGTCCCGCAGGAAGCTCTGCGGCAGCCGCTCGGCCGCGGGCCCCTCCTGCTTCTTGCGCCGCTTCCCGAGCCCCAGCTGCCGCTCCAGCCGCCGGATCTCCTTCTCCTCCTCCTCGTTGGCTTCCAGCAGGGCCCGTTTCCGAGCCGAGGTGGCTGCGGCGGCGGAGGGGGCCTCAAGGGCTGTCGATGCCGGTGCCGACACCGGCCTGGGCCGCTGCTTCCCCGCGGCGGGCGAAGCCGGGGCTCCGGGGCGGGCGGCTGGAGCCGGCTTGGCCGGGGCCGGCTTGGTAGGAGCGGGCTTGGCCGAAGCGGGTTTGGCCGGGGCCGGCTTGGTAGGAGCGGGCTTGGCCGAAGCGGGTTTGGCCAGGGCCGGCTTGGCTGGAGCGGTCTTGGCCGGGGCCGGCTTGGCCGGGGCGGTGGGAACCTCCACCAGCTCCCCGCGCTGGAGTCGGCGGCGGCGGCTTCGTTTTAGTCTGCGCTTCTCA
>VZRH01001850.1:30516-50479 GCA_013397555.1 Urocynchramus pylzowi
CTTCATCCGGCCCGGAGCCACACCGCGTCTGGGCGCCGCCATCTTGGAGAGGGGGCGGGCTGCCGCTTCCGCCGCGCGGCCGCCATGCCGGGCACAGCGCCCCCTGCCGGGCGCGGGCGGCTGCCGCTCTGAGGGGACGGGAGCCTGGAGTGCCGTCTCAAAGGCGCTCGGTCGGCAGAGGTGCCCTCGTTTGGGAGTGTGTATTTAAGAATCACAGAATCATAGAATCAGTTAGGTTGGAAAAGACCTCTGAGATCATCGAGTCCAACCTATGACCGAACACCATCACGGCAACCAGGCGGTGGCATTAAGTACAGTGCTTAAGAAAACACCTCCAGGGACCGGGACTCCACCATGTCCCTGGGCAGTCCATTCTAGTCTCCCTTTCTGTGAAGACATTTCTTCTAATGTCCAAATGTACATCCTCTGGTGCAGTTTGAGGTTGTGTGCCCTCGCCTATCACTTGTCCTTGGAGAAGAGCCCGACCCCCATCTGGCTTCACCCTCCTTTCAGGTGCTTGCAGAGAGTGATGAGGTCACTCCTAAACCTCCTTTTCTCCAGGCTAAACAACCCAGCTTCCCCAGCCACTGCTTATAGGATTTGTGCTACTGACCCTTCACCAGTTTGGTTGCCCATTTTTAGACATGCTCCAGAAAGAAAATGCAAGGCTTGTCCCTCTTACACCAAGGACTGGAGCAATTTGTCTGTCACAGCCCTGGCTGTGATCACAAGGCTGCCATGGGGCACGAGCCTCTCGCTGATGCCTCTTGAGGAGCTGAGGGACACCAGGCCTGGCCACTCCTCCACCTGCCAAGACCCTCATTTTAAGCCCCTTCCAACACTGCCAAAAGCTCAGGTGTCTCTTCCTGAGTGTGCCAGAACCAATATCCATGTCCATGGTCTTCTATAGAGGAACTTGGGGGTGCTGATGGATGACAAGCTGTTCATGAGTCACCAGTGTTTCCTTGTGACCAAGAAATCAATGGGATCCTGGAATGCGTTTGGAAGAGCATTGTCAGCAGGCCAGGGAGGTGATGCTGCCTCTCTTCTCAGCTCTTGTGAGGCACATCTGGAATGCTGTGTGCAGTTCTGGGCTCCTCAGGACAAGAGAGACATGGAGCTCCTGGAGCAGTGCAATGGAGGGTACAAAGAGGATTAAGGAACTGGAGCATCTCTCATGAGAAAAGGCTGAGGGAGCAGGGCCAGTTCAGCCTCTAAAAGAGATGACAGAAGTGACCTCATTAATGTATATAAATGTCTATGGGAGGGTGCCAGGAGAATGGACCAGGCTCTTCTCAGTGGTAACAAGCAATAGCACAAGAGGCAATGGGCAGGAACTGATGCACAGAAGTTTCACCTAAACATGATGAAGCTGAAGCCTGACCCATTCGGGCATTCTGTGACTGGTTCCAACTTCTTTTGGGGCATTTCCACCCTCACCAGTGTTCAGGACAAGATGATGCCACTGCTGGGGCCCGTGTCCCTGCCATAGGCATGCATCCTCCTGGCTCTGCACAGCTGGTGACAGCTTGTCTGTCATCCATGTGATCAGGGGAAATTAAATGTCCCATGGCAGCTTGCTGCTGTCAGCAGGAAAACCAATTGGTCACTCTTATTTTTAGTCTCTGCTCTGCTCCAGGCTTATGGAGCCTGCTGGGTGTGTGCCAGTCATGTTTGGCAGATGCCTGGAGTTCCCCAAAACACAGAATTTTCCCAAGTTTCATTGAAAACTGGGCAGAGGGAAGAATTTCTTGGCTGTACAAAGAGCCTCAAGATGAGCTTAGACCTTAGCAAACATGAGAAAAACACAAATGAAAGCCAGCACACATGGCCCAGTTTCAGGAAAAGAGTTGGTCTTGGACCTGTTGTGGGGGCCAAATCCAGAGGAAGCCAGGTATCATTTTGTTTGTCGTGGTACTCCTGACCTCTTTTGGACAATGAAGTACTGCACTGGACTTACATTTTACCTGACAATTTAATATGGCTTTATTACTCAGAAGATTATTTTTGTCTTTCTATGCATGTTTCCATATTCTCTGATTACATCATATGTCCTAGGTGACCCATGCCTCAGAAATTCAGCTTTCTCAAGGCTGATGCATAATGAATCTTTCATCCTCACTGACAAAATATGTTGCATTGATTTGTCAAGGCATTCCTTTTTGCTACATTTTAAACTATATATTATGTTGTAATTTATTGCCAGGCCACTCTTTATTCATGCACAGACAGCTCACATGCATTTTGCATCCTATTTATAGATTTATTGATAATAGTAATCCAGCAGCATGCCAGAATGCAAGATAAATACAGCTGAATGTAATTTGAGAAAATATTAGGTGCTTTTAGAACCCTAAGATTTGCATCTTCCTTGTGTCTAATAATGTAATTTGTTAGTCAGGGAAAGAGAGCTTTCAGTAATGGGAAATTTCATGTATCTTCAAAGAGAGAAAATGTCATTATTTGCCTTCTTCAAATATGAAGAGCATGTAATTTGCTAAACCCCATAATTCCAAATTTGGGTCAAAATAGGCATGTTATTTTTACAAAATGTATGGATAGAATTATTATTACCTGTTTTTGAAGTAAAAATACTTTCAAATAAATAAAACAATATTACAGACAAAATATAAAAATCATAGTCAAGAAAATGTAATATTTAAAGAAATACCAATCTGCTTAATAAACTAATCCAGCATTCAAATCTAGTGATGCTGTATCAAAAGAAATACATTACAATAAATATTTCAGATCATATCCCAGAATATTGTGGTTTATTATTTTACATTTACCAATTTGGCTTTGAGTACCTGGTAAATACAGTCTTCTTAAGATCTAAAATGTGAATAAATTAGAAACTACTGCCAAGGACTCATCCAACATTCCCGTGTTGTCTAAATACCAGAAAGGGGAGGAAATCCAGTTTCCATTTCACAAATTTCACTTTTAGATCTCTGCATCATGTGAGCATTACTTACCAAACAGGAATTTGGAGTTGAGGGAACATTTTGTAATTGTTCTTTGTTTTGACAGTGATCCCACATCAGAGAACAAGCCATGAGGGCAGCTTTCACATTTGCAATGAAATTGAGCATAATGGCATGATTCACTGGAAATGAAAGTTCATAGAATTGTTGCTTCCTGCTGAGATAATCTTTGTTAACAGGTTTCCTTTCCTATTACTTTATATTAATGGTTTATTATTCCCCAGCCCTCAGCAGAATGAGCAGAATACAATTCCTTTAGCTGCCTGTCTGCTATTGTCTCCTGATCACCTCCCACATGCCATGAAAATGTGCCTTAGTGACTACATAATGCACAGAGGTAGATTCTGGCTTTTTTGTAATTTGCAGCTACTGAGAATATTTATCACCACAGGAAATATCAGAGCAGCACCAGAAAGACTTTTAGACTGAGCTCATAAGGGTGGCTCTTTGTTCTCATCAGTGGAGAAAACAACCTGATTAATGTAAGAACATGGCTTTAAATACAAAGCCTTTTTTGACTCTACAGAATAAAAGCTTCTGGCCAGAATGAATTTATTCCAAGCACCGAGAGCCTCTGAACAGTGCAAGTGACTCTGCTATGAGTACCCAGCATGCCTCTCCCCATGTCATACTGTCACCACTGGGATCAGCAGAACTGAAATTTGGTCAGCTGGGAAAGATTGTCTGTGGAATGACACTTATCTTCTGGAAAGCATTTTCCAGAGTCTCATTGCAGTACAAAGTTGCTGGTTCTTCAGATGTGTTTCAGTCCCACCTATTGCAGAAGGTATTGGTAGGTGGAGAAAGTGGTTTCTGTAGTGCTTTAAAGATACATCCCTGTTGCTCAGAATCTTGGTGGGTTTTTTTTTTTTTTGGTTGTTGGTTTGTTGGGGGTTTCTTTGTTTGTTTGTTTGTGGGGTTTTTGTTTGTTTTTGGTTTTTGGTTTATTTTTTTTTTCACAGTGTGTATATGCTAAGCAATTCCTGCAGTCTTGGTCTGTAGACAGCTTGGCCAGGCATGCTGAAAACTGACTACACAAAGAGTCTAGAAAAATATCTGTTCTGGCACTTTCTCCCACTTTTCCATCATCTTTGTACCTGACCTTGGGCTGGTCATTTATCTTCCCTCTGCTGCCTTTGTATAAAACGAGCTTCTTTCCATCATTCTGAGACTAAAGCCACGCAAGGGTATCCTTCTGTATCTCCAGGTTTGTCGGCTGAGGAAGTTCCACCCACAGCACCTCCCCTTGAGGTGTAATTCCTGCCTCTTCCCTGGGGCTGCTCCAGCAGATTTGCTGACCGAAAGCTGTTGGCTGAGTTTTTCAGTGTAATTTCTCTCTTTGAGACCCTGAAATCAATGTCATTTGAGTCAGTGCTCGCTGGTGATACTCCTTAAAACAGATCTACCATTAGTTTGAGCTCATTTAGGCTGTTTGAGACAAATTAGAAAGTAACCATGAGTATTTCACATGAGGATGTCTGTAGCTTTCCCCCTCCCCTCCAAAAAAGCAGAAGATGAAAGTGGAAACCTCAGCTGGCAAAACTCAAGTAGGGAAAAGACGCATATTCCTTGATTTTAATCATTAATATCTTTTAGTTCATTGGAAGGAAGGAGTGGGTACTAAAGGTTATTATTTAGATAAATTATCCAAAAGACAAGCATAAAAAAGACAGATATGCTGAGTGAAAGCAGAAACCCATTTCCCCAATCCATTAGCATTTTTAGTTTTAAACTATAAGGAGATTATCTAATATGTTGCACAAGGATGACTGAAAAAATGCAATCAGATTACTTTCTTGCTATTAAAAGGAAGAGGTAAATTTCAACTAAAATGAGCCTGTAAATTAGTGTTTTGTAAATTCAACTAAAATCAGCTTTTAAACTAGTGCTTTGTGCCCATCATAGTTTAAAAAAAAAAAAATTGTAAATCAGAATTGCACCATTGATCAAAGTCCCACATTATGGATCTTTGCATTTTTCACACAAAATTTATATAATCAAAGCTTCTATGCCAAGAATTGTCTCTGTGGGAGACTTATTGCTAAACACCAACCTTATCTAATGAACATTTGTATTGTCATTTGGAAGGCAGTTTTCATCAAAAAACTGTACGTACATACCAAAGGCTCCTTTTCCCTCTGTTCTTTCTCCTTTGTTGTTAATTACTTAGCTTTAACATCCCAGCTGGAATTCTGTTCCCTGAAGATCAGTCTTTATTAGCTATTTCTTTAATTCTGACAAGGCAACTTTAGAAAAAGAACACTTAGAGTGACACTACAGAACAAATACCTAGGAAGGCTTGAATTCAACAAACGAATTCTCTAAACTTAACAGCTACTGTCACTTTGTTAAAGTCACCTTTTACCTGTTTGTTTGTTTATTTACTTGTAAGAGTGAAGACAGTGACAAGAGTATGTGCTGTGCCACTGACACAGAAGCAGTGGCAGCAGTAGCAGTGTGCAGTGCTACTGTTCATCCCCTGTCTCTGGCACATGGTGTAAGGTGATTATTTCCAGAGACAATCTGCAGCAGCTTTTTCAGCTATTAACAAAAGTCTTACTGCATTTTTCCTGAGGCTTTGCTAAACATGCAAAATATAATGTGTGTCTGAGCCAAATACAATGAAGCATTTGGAGGTCTCTCCAGGGTGTCAGCAACCTTGCACTGAAACAATGATATCAATTCATGCATTTTGGCTGCCATTCTATATTTTAATCCCAGTTGTTATAAAGCATGATGTTATTATGTATAATATAGTATTGATTTAAGGTACAGTTCCTGATCAGGAGCTCTACTTACATGACCATAAGCAGAGTGCACAGTGGACTGTGCCTGCCACATCTCTAGTTACAGATCCTTCTCTCAAAGTACTTTGAGACAGCCACACTGATCTAAGCCTGACAGACAACACAGATCTTCTCCCTCAGTTTAGACAGACACCTACAGCTGGGCCAGCCTCCTTGCTCTCTGTTTATAGTCAAACAGAGAGAAATAATGACTTTTAGAGAAAAAACCCCTCATCTAATTCATCTTAGGCTTCTGCATCAGGACAAGATGATCAGTGCCTTAGACTCCCTCAGCCCAAGGTGAAAAGGCTGCCTTCCATGGGTGGCTCAGCTGCAGGCAATGGCCTTGCAGACACCTCCTTAGGTGATTCATGCAAAGGTCATGGCAGCAAAACAAAACCATACTCACATGACCTTAAGTAACCTCGTGTTTACACAGTTTGTGTCTGGCAGTATGTAAAACTAGATACCACCCTAATCTACTCTTTCACTTGATGACTTCCCTTTTAAGTGACTGACATCTTTGAAGCCTGCAGTTTTGCAGCTACTTTAGGTCAACCTCGACCACGAATTTGTCCAGGCAATGCTTTTCCCCATGTTAACACTAGGAGTCACAGCATAATGCACTAAATTCAAAATTTGATCAGAATGAAACAAGCAAGTTTTTAAATTGGACAGGCTTAATTTTGTTATTCAGCTACACAGAGAGGTAGCTACCTGTGGGAAAGGGAAGAGAATTTCTTCCAGTAGCAGCACCAAGCAAGATCACTCATAATCAGTTATGAAACTACACTATTAGCAAATTACAGAAACCACTGTGTCAGAGTTATTTCCCATGCTGCTTTAAGGGAGAATTCATTATTCAACAGCTACAGCTGCCTCTTCTGTTTCCCAGTTTGAAGCAGGTTTTGAAACACAGGTGAAAACAGGAACAACTACAAAACCCTTTTTTGTGTAATTACGTTGTCATGAAAGGGTTTGTCTTCTTTGCTCTCCTTAATAATTTTCTAAAAAGCAAAGCACACTAACAAGTAAGTTAACGTTAAGAATAAAGCCTACACACCTGTATGTGTGTGCCTAGGGAGCTGGCTGAGTCTGTACAGCTTGAATTTTTGTTTCCTCAGTGGAAATTTCCGCCTTGTTTACTGGTGGCAAAGGTAAGAAATCTATTTTTAGGACAGCCCACATTTGTCTGGATGCACTTTCAGAATGGCAGTGTTAAACTTACTGCATCCTATTCCTCTAAGTAATCATGGGGAAACACACACTTAAATTGAGGCACATGTTAGTATCATTTAGAATTTTATGATTACAGAAATCAACTGAAGAGACAGTTTTATTCTTCATCTTATAATTGCAGCTGTAAATTCTTAACTGCAGGTGTGATATTTTCATTAAGTGTTTAAATAAATCCTCACATGGTGGGGCCCTCATCCCTGATGTGGGATTCCTGCAGCACCGTAATGAAGAAGAAACAACAAAAACAAGAATAAATAACTGTGCCCTTGCTTTTAAGGCATGTCAAGGTGTTGGTTTAAATTCTGAGCTCTTTAAGTAGTCCTGAATCCTGCACATGACTGGTTCCAGTTCTAAGAACTGTTACCTTTGTGGTGATACTTCTGCCTGGTGTTGAGCTCAGCAGATGAAAGAGGAAGCTTAAAAGGAAGAGAAGCATATTAGCAACTTGACCATATATTTTTTTTCCTTTTTCTTTTCCTAGTAGAGGAGATAGTTAATGCATATTAATGCATGGCACTACCAGTGATGATGATACCTGTCTGTGGATGAGCTGCCCATATGCAGGACTTGTTTTCTTCTCTGGCATTCACAGGAGAACAACACCAGCTATGTGATCTTAATGTTCCTTTTCTTGGTAAATTGATCTTGGCTTCTTTCTGTTTCAACTTGGGTATTGAAAGAAACTTGATCTACACAGGACCAAAGACCAGATGTAACTGAGTTTCAGTCCTGATGTAGTAACATCCTCTTTGTAGCCTTGGGCAGGTCACTTATCTTTGAATTTTACAGCTTCATATTTTGTTATGCAAATTAATTATAAAAATGTTGTGGTGTTAACCTGAGCCTCATTAGTGGTGGGAGAACTGTTTAGATGTTCTTCATACAGGATGGTGAAGAGGAAGTTGTGCTAGGGAAGAAGTGTTATGAGGGATACATCTGAGTAACAAAATTCAGATACTGACCTAAAGATGAGAAAGCACTGTGAGTTGGGGTTCAATATGACATTGACTATTTTTTAACTCACAGGATCAAGCAGTTGACCTGTTTTGTTAAAGACTGGAATGTTGTATTTTCCATACCTTTCACATGCCTAATTTCAATTGCTTTTTCCCATCAGCAGGAAAGGTCATTCTCATTAGGAGACAAATAACCCAAATTGGATGCATTCAATTTGCATGTTTGAATATGCGAATGAACACACTTCCCATTTTTCTTCCCAAGGACTGACCTCTCAGTCAAACAGAATTTATTCTACTCTTAGCTGAAAGTGAACTTCCATACAATAAAGATGGCTGGGAGTCACAGGGCATCTGACATATTTTAGCTAATTATGATTCCAGATATTTGATGGCAGACAGAAAACCTGTGGCCGGATTTCACAAGAATGAAAAATTAGAAGTCAGCCTAGATTCCAGTTTTTGTATAGAAACAGAGGTGATTAAGTAAAATTATTAGACTTGTTCAAGGCCAACATCAAAAATAGTTTTAGAGACTCGTGTATAAGATTGATGTTATCAGCAGCAGCCTCTTGATGCAGACTGGGAACATAGCCATGGAACAATCCCAACCTCCAGCAATAAGGAAGCAGATTCAAGGTCACTTGCAAGCTGAGATGCTTTATATAGCACATCTTAATGCTTGCTTACATTCTGCACTGACCAGAGGTTCTTGCAGTACCAAGGATTGTCCTTTTATTAGGTAATCACTATGAGTGATTATCAGATGAGAAAAACCTTGCCATCATTATCTGTGATGGACAATACACCATTATTCTGTAATAGAATTTAAAAGTATCACCACACTTTATTCTTTAGTAACTAGATTGAATAAGGGTGTGATCCAGTATTACTCTTCAGTTCCTTCAAAAATAATTATGCACTAAAAATTGTAATACATCAAAAATTTAATTACACTAAAAGTGCTTACTAATGTTTTGTTATTACTCTGTTTAATCTTGGCATCTGCATGCCATCCATTAATTTATTTCAGTAAAAACTATAGGTCACATTGTGGAATTATTATTATATTTCTATATAGTCAAAACTCCCATTTTTTTCCAGAGCATAGTTTAAGTGAAGACATTGATTTGAGCTACATGACTTTGTGCATGCAGTGATACATCTAACAGGGGAAGATAACAAAGATAATGCTTTAGTTTGTGTATATTTCAGATTTGTCTATAACATTTCCTTTCAGTTTGTAACACTTTAGCTTATTAGTTCTTGTATTATATTGAGCAGCCATTTAAATATTTTGTCCGTTTTTTAAATAAAGAATTTATTTGGGCCACAAACTTTAATGCTCTTCTAAAGGAAATAAAATATAAACTTCATAACAAAATGATAAGCTGAAGAGGCACTGCATAATAAAATGATAAGCTAAAGACACCCTCCAACAGTAATTAACCTATATTTTTCTTTCATATATATACTCACACAAACTCACATGAAAGAATAATATGAACTGCTGCTTCATTGTAAAGGCAAAAATACAATTTTCAGAAAAGTCACTAGACCATGATTTTGTAAAAAAAAAAAAAAAAGCTCATACCCATACCTTTCTTGATATTAACTCAGCATACAAATTATTTTAGTAATTTGGCTCTTGTAAAGAAATTCTCTAGAGGACACTACCCAATGATCTCTTCTGTACAAGCTTATTGTAGTACTATAGCAGAGTAACTATATTTTAGAGAATTTTAAATAAAAATAAGCACACACACCACACATAGACACATAAATAACAGACCCACACTATGTGTAAGTATGCATACAATATATAGATTCATTCAATTATGTGAAAATGTACACTTTAAAATCTACTGCATGAGTGAATCTTTGAACAAACTCTTAAAAATGCAATAAACTCGTCCTGCTGGCATTCTGTATACGTATTTCTTACTCCATAGCCCAGGGCAGGAGGAACTGTCTGAAAATTATTGGTCTGTAGTTATATCTGGACTCATAAATCCTTTATGAGGATTGTGATTACAGAGCAAAAGGACAATATAGTTTCTCAATTTTCCGTTACTCTCAGTACTACAAATGGCATTGACCAAACAGAAAAACATATTTGTGATTGTTTTATGTGTACACTGTAGCTCCCAAGCATTTCTCTCTGCAACAGTGAAGGCTGGAGTAGCTCTCTGTGCTCAGTTTACATCACTCCTTCTGTTGTGTGAATGCAGAATGAACTGGCTCAGAGAATTCATTCTGATTAATTTTTTTTTTTTTGCTCAGTTATTTTCCCTAGGTCTGATCAGCCATGTATGGCTGTGCCAGTGCTGCTGAGGGGTAGTGGAAATAAATTGAACAAGAACAGAGCTGGACAGGGTCAGCACTACAGTCCAAAAAGTACTTGCTTGAGTACTTTTACAAAGTGCTCAAATGAAATCCTCACTTGGGTTTTTCAGAGGCTCTATGGAGATTATTAGCCTGCAGTAATATAAAAATCAATTAGATGTAGGGAACTTGGAGTTGTACAGTGTCTGCTGCAGGATTCATTCACAAGTGCCAAATTATATGAAAATTTTAGAACTTGAATAGACAGAATAGTTTTTTGACTCAGATATTCCATAAGGTGCTTTAGGCCACAGATAAAGAATCTGAGACTTCCTGCAGAGCTGTTGACAGGAAAGCTAATGTTCCCTCAAGCCTGGCATGACTCAAGGTCCATCAAGAAAATATGAAGGGATGCATCAGCAGATCCTGCTGCATGGTGATGATGTTAAATATGGGAGTCATGGTGGGGCTGCAAGACAGAGGAGGGCAAGGAGCAGGGCTGGAATTTCATCTCACCAGGGTGCTGCTGGTGTTTTACTGTGGGCTGTGGGGTGAACTTGGAAAGGTGATGAGCTCACTGGCATGCCACCTCTGTCACTACAACAAAAAATCCAAATGTATGTCATAGCCCATAGTGTTATTTAGGACAAGAGCAATGTTCAATAATGAATTCCTAACAGGTTTGCTAGCAGCCTGAATGCATTCCAGACTAAATACCACTTTGGTAACAGAGTTAAAATAGGGAGAAGATCTGTCTGAGAGAGATAAGTGTTTTCTTACTTTGTTGATGATATTCAGGTGTTAATACACAATGAGATAGCAAATAGGTCTGAAAGTATATTATAATTATTCTAATTTTGGGGCATGTGACTATAAGTGGACCAAAGGGTGCTGCAGGCTAGGATTTAAAGGTGGGGATAATGTCAGGTTAGCATATGCCCAGGGTACTGGCACTTGGATACCCCCAGTGATGACAGGACAGAGTGTGGGGTAGGGAGATGGGCTGTCAGGCTACAGAAACAGACATGACTGCATAAATAGCAAAGCTGTCATATGCTATGCAGCATTTATGGTACTGCAATGAAAACTGCTTCCTCTGCAATGCTTTACCAGTGACTGCAAACTGCAGAGTTGTTTCCCATGGTTTGTTGGTTTTAAAATTCAGGATAAAGTGACCCTTTTGTATTCAGGTTTTCCCATGTGCCTTATAGTGACTTCTAATGTACTCTTTTAATTTATGTTTAGCTATTGACAAATTAAAAACCGTGCCATAAATATTGTTTCTGTAAAAGCAAGTAAGTTTTGAGGTATCAATACACATGATGTAAAACAGTATGAATACATCCTATGAAACTTTGTTGACTTTGTATTATCTCTACAGTTTAAGTAGGTGATTACTCGCAGAGTAAGATGAAGTATGTGGACAGTAGTCTTTAGACAAACCTTGGATTCAGAGATTTTGTAGGACAGCTACATGCTTTTCTGTATGCTGTGTAGATTGACCTTTCCTCTTGCCCAGGCCAAGGGCTACAACTCAATAAAATAGGAAAAAAAATCAAGGGGCACAGTGTGATAGTGATTTTCAAAGGGGTGCCTTATGGAATGGAATGAGGCTGTGTCAGGGGAAGTTCAGACTGGACTTCAGTTAGGAAAAGGTTGTCCACTGACAGGGTGGTTGTTCACTGGAACAGGCTTTCCAGAGAAATGGTCATGGCACTAATCTTGTCAGAGTTCAGAGAATATCTGGACACTGCTCTTAGTCACATGGTTTAGTTCCAGGTAGTCCTGCAAGGAGCAGGGAGTTGGGCTTGAATCCTTATAGGTGCCTTTCAGCTGAAAAAATTCTGGGTGACACACTGCATGTAAAATGTGTGCCATTTATCACATGAGTGCCCTGTAGCACAGAGATGGAGTACCAGCATGCAGTTGCATGTCTCTGCAATCTCTGCAGTTGCAGTCACTGGCAGGGTGGGTATCACTTGAGTTCAATGTATGTTGTACAAGACCTAAAATTAGAAAGATGAAAATATTTCAAAGAGTTGGATGAATCACAACCTGTTCCTTGTTCTGTCCTTCTACCGTAAAGTGAAATGAAATCTCTGGAGTCCTCCTTTCAAATACTTAGATATACCCAAGTGACTAGAGATGGCTTTTGCTTTTGTATGAGGGCCAGAGGACTATATATCATCCCAGGATCCTGCCATTTTTTTTTTTCTTACTTGCAGGTGTAATTACTGTAATGTAATATCTATTTGAGAAAGGAAATTAAACTCTCAAGAATAAATTAGCTAATTTCACATTAATGGCATGATTTTTGTTAAAAGGCCTGCTAGAGCTGAGTCCAGTTTCTGAAAATAAGTATTGTCTTATGTTATAAAATAACTTGCTCTCTTGATGTCAGCATTTTCTGATAGACCACTGGTGGAATGGATGAGTGCCATGTCTTCTGTGGATCAATTACTGGACACTGGAGCTCTATGAGGAGTGTAGTCTTTGATGGGATAACTGCATAAAATTCTCCTAGTCAGGAGATCACACCTGACAGACCTTTTTAGTTTTCCAGCCTTTGGAGGCTTTTACAATGGCAATAATCTTATACAGCAACGAGCAACTGGCAGATGCTGTAAAAGTGCATTTTATATATGCCCTTTGCAGGAAGGAATACCTGCTGAAATTTATTTGCTGTGTCCTTGAACAACATTGAATTCTCCAGATTAGGTGGTGCCTGTAGAGCAAACCTATTCATTTTGCTAATGAGACAGAGGAGGAAGATAAAGATTTAAAAAATGCCTGGCATCATATTTTATTAGTCACCCAATATAATTATTGACAGGGATCGAGGATGTTAAGTTCCAGAAAAGGACTACTTATTATCTTAACACTCCTGAGATGCATTAAACACATTTGAATTTAATTAGAAAGGAGTATCCATGATTTAAGAATAAATCTTGCACCTATTAATTTAAGAAATTAAGATGATTAATTTCCTTTAAAATTTCTAGCATTTTGGATAAAAGTCCTTCATAAAAGGTGCATGGCTTACTTTCAAAGACTAAATTTATACGATGTGATTTTTGTCACCCAGACTGAAAAACGGTTGTAGTTAATACTGGATAGATTTTTGAAATGCCTTCCATGTGGTATTTAACAGTACAAGCATCTTAGTCATGATGAGTCAGATGCTGAATTTAGAGGAAAAAAATTATTTAACTAATACCAAATTTTTTTATTATTGTTTAGGGACTTCACAATGCAACCTCTCTTCTCCAAAAATGGTAAAATTCCATTTCTCAAAACTGAGTAACTAACAAAAAAAATAGCTTGAGGATATTCCGAGTAAGCACAGATGGCCCAGCAGATTAATGATTTAATTTTTTTTTAAAGGATGATGATTACAGCCACGTTAAGTAGTCAGGAACTGATCATATGGGTGGATATTTGCAATTTCGTCATTTATAATACAGCTAATGCATGATCACATCTTTTGGAATCAATAGTAGATTGGCAGACTCAGATATCTAATGCAAGCTGTTGACTGGCCCACAAATCAAAGGAGAATATTCTGAAAGGACAGAGAAACACTGTAAAGTAACAAGGTGAGTGATCAGCAAAGCTTGTGGAGAAAGCCCAGGGGCAGACCCTGCAGCCTGTGCTGTGTCTGTTGTGTAGATGTAACACGTGGTGCCATGTGCACAACAAACCAAAGGGCAGCAGGGCCTGGGGTCATCCAAAATGGGACCACGTGGACACTTCAAGAGTGGGAACTAAACTGAAAAGAAAGCACAGAGTGAAGAGAGCATCTCTTCTGGAAGAACAGAAGAATTGTTTGTGACATTTGGGTTTCAGAGACTCATTTGGTGCTACTATTCAGCCAGTGGTAAAACAGCATTAAAGCTTCTAATGATTATTTGCTAACACAAATAGTATTGACTTCACTCTCAGATAACTCTTTTAATTCCCTTATGGTGTTGCCATGGAATCAACCCATGATCTTGGCAAACTCCTATTACATATGGGCAAACATAACACTTGCAACCAGTAAAATAACTATTTTATGTACTTAGTACATCAGGAACTTTCCAAAGATGAGGGAAAAAAGTAAGAAGAACTTTAAAAAACCCCACAGAGATGGTAATGACATTTTTTTTTAAGGATGTATTTATTCTGGTCAACAAATCACTGCTAATGCTACTGGCAGATAACACAAAAATGCTGGCAAATACTGGAAATAGGAGTGGTAAACTATAAAGATGAGCTAATCATACAGAACAATCTGAAATATTTGGGAAGCAGAAAACAAAGGAGGCTTGAATCCAATCAAAAGCCCATGAATGCACCAGGAACAAGGTTCTGAGGTCTTTCTACAGAACCAGGGCTGTATCTGTAGGGCATTGATTCAGAATGGAAATTACAGATTGCTGCTGGTTGATATGAGTGAAGTTCAGAGGTAACCACTATTTTCTATATAAAGGAAATGATTGCTATAGCATTTGGATTAAAGTGTCCCTAAAATTGGCTTTACCCTCTGTAAGGAAGTAAGTGGGCATGGCAATCAAATCCACGAGGGAGCCTTTTACCTACAGCCAGGCCTCTGGCAGCAGGAAGACAGGAGTAGATACAAGTGTCTTCAACTGCACATTCCATTTACTTCTGGGAAGCAATCATGTTTTTCACCTCTGAATCTGTGTGCTGTTTTCCTCTATAATGATTAAATGGTCTGTAATGAAAGCATAAAATAAGGTGATTTTACATCTCTTCATAGAATTGCTGAAACTGAGCCTAGAATACTGCTTTCAGTTCTCGTGTCTGCATTTTAATAAGAAGGTTAAAAGTTTGGAGACAATTCAGGGATGAAAGGAAAAAAAAGACTTCACGGTTAAGAAAAATCTTCAAAGGGTAAATTTACTTAGAGTAAATCTTTTTAACTGACTGAAAAGGAGATTTTGAGGAGAATTGTGATTAGCAGGAATTAAATATTGAGCACACCATAAGGAGAAGTAATGAATTTTCTCTCTTTTCATCCATCCACTCTAGCTGAATGCCTTTCAGAGGCTGATTGAGTCTAACACTAATTTCTGGACTAAAACCAGACAAAGCCTGGTGAAAGGGACAGTTTTCTTTTTTTTTTTAAAGTTGATTTAGTTCATTGGTTCCTCTGTAACAACATTGACCCAGACAGCAGTTCCAGAATTTTACCAATAAATACCCATTGAAGAATCAGCCCAAACAGCCATGGGTACAGAGATGACCCTGGCCTCGTTCATATCTACTCAGCAGGAGAACTTTGGCTTGCAGATGCAGCTGCATATCCTTGAATATTACCTTTCATTTTATTCCTAATCAAGAAGCTGCAATGTGGTGTGAGTTTTGCTTTGTTTGGATTTGAGGAGTGCTTTGAATGCTCCCAATGGGACATGAAAGACTCATTAAGGGTGAATGGAGGCAAGATGAACTTTCAATCACTTCATGCTGCCTAGATATGGAAGAGAAACTGTTCTAGCTTCATGATGTGACTTATGCTTCCTTTACCTGACAGCACTGAGCTCCTGCAGAGTTTATGCCCCTGACCAAAATAAACTCCGCAGGTTTTCTGACTCTAGGCTTTTATCAGTGAAGGAAACTTAAGGATTAGAAGGGGTTTTATTAATTCCTAAATCCAGTTCCTTGTTATTGAAAGAAATCTCACTTAATTTTTTACCAGTGGATCGAGCTTTAAGTTAGAAATAGTGCAAATTTTTACTAAAATGTTAATTTAAAAAACTTGTTCAAAATGGTAAAACTTTGATTGTGCTTTTTTCTTCTTTTTGGGGGGAGTACATATTTGTCAATACATTTATGACTCTATATATATAAAATCCAGCACATACCTATGTGAGTCTATACTAAACTAGTTTATATCCTCTTTTTTCGTGCCAACATTGTAATTTTTTATTTAAATTTCTTTCACTTGGCTGTTTCAAAAAGTTAAAATATATATATTGGGCTATAATACAGCATTTATCTGGGGAGTTATTGTTACTGGGTTGACTCAATGAAAATATGGGCTGGAAGTATTTGGAACCAAAAAAAGCCCTTCTTTTTTGTTCTAAAAAAAGCAAAGAAAGAAAAAGTATAAGTTATCAATAGAAATGAAAAGTCAGTCAGCAATATTTTAAGCTGAATCCAGATCCAAGACTGATTGAGTTGGATTTCTAAAGTTATAATGCAATTCTTGCTATGCTTTAGTTTACCACATACAAGACACTGAAAAAATTACCTAATAAAAAAACTTAATGTATACAATTATGATAGCATTTTGGGGTTTTTTGTACCATGATCAAGATATTTTAGCTTTTGAATCTTTCTTTTTGTCTTCCATAATTGGCTTTTGAGTATAAAGTGCTGGATCTAAACCGTGGCATGTGTGCACCCGAAGTTTTCTTAAAAGTCAGAGGTCGTTCTTGGAACCATATTAAAGTGGGCTTTGGGCTTCAATCCGACCAATTCTTAGGTAATACCTTGAATGTAAGTATATAAATAGTCATACTAGCTGGTAGAATAACTTCCTATTTTCTGTTTAGTTCAAACTTCATTTGTCTGCAGGATGATTTGAAAAGAAGGGATCACCTGCTCAAATGCTGTGAGATAAATTTAGATTTTAAGGCGTGGTGCCAATTTCACATTTACAGTTAAAGAGTGCTTTAAAATCCATTGGCAAATTCTGAGGGAACCTTCATAGAGAAACAGTTCCAACTTTTGAAACTTCCATCTTTGACAATTCAAATGAATTTTATTAGCTTGAGTATCCCAACATTATTTTCTGGCAAATCTCAGAGGTAACCCTGTGCACATAAAGCCCTGTGCACATAAAGCCCTGTGCACATAAATCCTTGGGCATTCAGGGCTCCAGTTACTTACTGGGTCATCCTGGAGCTGAAAAATGGTGTTAAAACCACGCTGAAAAGCAATAAACTGAGCAAAATCTCATAAATCTTCTCAATTTTTATGCTGAGGGATTAGGGATCACCAAATGTAAGTTTGAAAGAAGTCTGGGTTTTATTACTGCTTTTGTGTGTGTGTATCTGTACATGACCAGTGTGAGAAAGTTTTCTATTTACACCTAAATCATGTATAGCTTACTCCAGGTCCCATAGGGTTACTGAGGAGGTCCTAAGAGTGGTTGAGGACAGCCCCTCCAGCACTGTCTCATTTTGTCTGGGATATGGATGAGAAACACCTAGAGGTCTTTTAACCACTCTCTGGTGTAAAGTACCACAGACTTGCTTTGGTAGTTTCACATCTAGTATGCTTCAAATTACTACTTTTGTACTCCCATCAGATCAATACTTGCATCAGTTTGCAAGAGCTGCCTACTTTAGACTGCATTTCCTTTGGTATAAATAGATTTTGCTGTGGTGGCTCCTCTGACCTTCCTTTGTGATATAGATACCTCAGAACTGAGCAGTAACTTCTGCCCAAGAAAGGATCAAAGCTATTTCCACCCCTCCCCTGCCTTTTCAGCAAATATAAATGTGTATGTTGTTTCTGATGATTCATCTGCTAGAACTGGAAGAAAGAACTTGACAGTCCACAGTATGAGACAAATTATGTACTATATCTCCTCCTTAGGTTTATTTCAAATTCAGTAGATTAAAAAGAACACATATTGCCCATGTGGGAATGGAAGCTTCATGTCTTCTAAGTCTCAATTTCCAGAAGCTACAAAAATACAATTAATTTTCCTTACAATCTTCCAGTGTTTAATATGTCTGCAGATAAAGTTAGAAATGCTTGAATTGCTGTTTCTTGACAGTGGGTGAGTCATTTCCCAGGTAGCTCAGGAACTAACCCTCACCTCAGGCTTGGACTGCTGGCTGAATCTCTGGTTGTTCCTGTTCTTCCTCTTTGATTGGGCCATCTGGTCTCCCTAGTTCTTAGAACGGGTTTGCTCTGGTGTCAGCATTTCTCTCTTCATCACAAATCCAGTGAAGGCCTAACACTCAGCTCCCAACAGCCTGGCTCCAGTACCATTGTCATTTATTGTGTGGGTCTTTCATATAAGATGATGAGAGTTGGGATCCTGTTCTATTCCAATACTTCTATAGACAACTCTAAGAGAATTTGGTTTCCCTGGGGTCAGGCTTGCACGTGCCAGACAGTTGTCTGTTCTTGCCAGCTGTGTTTGTCATAATAAAAGAGATTTTGTCCACCTATAACCTTGCCTTCAGTAACACTGTTCAGTCTGGACCAACTCCTGAGCAGAGAACAGAACTAACCTAATTCTAGTCATAATTAGAACTAGGCTTCAACTAAATCCTAATTCTTTGTCAAATTCATCTTGGAAACTAGGGGTGCTTTCATCACTTTCAGCATCTGAAGAAGGAAAGGAGATTGAAGATAAATGGGAATAGGTGAAGAAAAAATCCCCAGACAAGCAATAATATCAGACAGAATCAAGTGTTGTGCAGAAAACAGCTGTAAAATAGGACAGCTTTTCCCATGAAGCAGCTCAAAGACTGTGCTCCCTGCTCCTTCAACCTGTTTTTAATGGTATTCTGTTCCTACAGCCTCAGTGAACACCTACAGTCTCCCGCCTTGAGCAATGAGCTTCAAGAGGAGAGAGCATGGGAACATTTCTGGCCTGTCACATCCATGGTATGATTGTGCCTGCAAATACCTTGTCTGTGTCTTCACACGAATCAAAAGAACAAGCGTGGCCATACTGGAGCTGCAGGACCTTCTGCATCCATTCAGGACTACAAGGAACATATCAGTCAAAGATGACATTTTCTAACTCTATAATTTCATAAATACTTTACCATCTGCTTTTAACCAAGAAAATGGGCCAGGGACTGGGGAATTAATATAATTGGAATTATAATTGGCATTGACAACTTGCATAATGTAAATTAGTTGTAAATAAGTTTCTGTAAATAAGCAGAAAGTGATGATCCTTATTTTTGAAACTTCTTTAGACTAATGATACATACTTGGATTGAAATAAAAGTTTGATTTGCTAAACCACCATCTATAATTTATAGTGTGTCCTAGATTAATAGTCTTCCTTGTATATTTAGACAATCGATCTACTTGCAAACTCAGAGAAAAAGAAGATTGCCCATGCTTGGAGAGGGAACAGGGAATAATGGAGAGATTGTGCCTTCCCACTACAGCACCCGGGCAAAACCCAGAAATCACTCGATCATAAAAACCTTCACCACGGAAGTGGAATACAAGTTGTGACAGAAGTCTTAACTACAATCTTTCAAACTAGAAATTCTGATGCGTTTACATTCTTGAGTTTGAGGGGGATCAACCAGAGCCGAGCGCCCCCGGCTCCCTCATGTAGCCCGAGGGGTTCAGTGACAGCGGTGGCTGTCCCGCTCCCCGAGCCGGGGCTGAACCCCACACCCGTCTCTCAGGGACTCCGCGGGCTGCTCCGGGCGGCCCTTGCAAGTGACCCCCGGGGTCCAGACGGCTCTGCCGGCTCCGCTCCCTGGGGAGCTCTCTGTAGGGCCCTGCCCTGCGGCTCTCCCATGCCCCCCACTGCCTCCTGCCCTGCGGCTCTCCCATGCCCCCCACTGCCTCCTGCCCTGCGGCTCTCCCCATGCCCCCCGCTGCCTCCTGCCCTGCGGCTCTCCTATGCCCAGCACTGCCTCCTGCCCTGCGGCTCTCCCCATGCCCCCCACTG
>VZRH01001850.1:52505-93917 GCA_013397555.1 Urocynchramus pylzowi
GAGCAGCCGGGCTGCCTCCGGCCATGGTGGCCCGCTCGTCGCCGGCGGGGCAGCAGCAGGCGCGGCGGCGGCGGCCGCCATTGCTCGCGGGGGCCGCGGTACTATGAAGGATGGAAGCGGACGAGGTGACGATCCGGGAGCAGAACTTCCACAGCCAAGTGCGGGAGTACACGGTAGGTGCCGCCGTGCCCCGCGGACCCTCCCTGGGCTGTCAGTGCTCTCTGCCCCAGCCCTGTCCCCGGGCACGGGCGGGTTGTCCCGCTCTCTCCCGCTGTCCTTGCCTGCCCCTCGCCCGGAGGGACTCGGGGGCCTGTCTCGGGTGGGCAGAGAGGTGGGTGCACCTTCGCTGAGGTGCCACGGGAGCTGGAGGCTCCCAGCGCTGATCCCCTGGAGGGTTTTCCTCTCCTTGTGCCTTCAGCGAAAGATGGAGATGCGGTGTGGGCACGCAGGGCACCGGTGCGCTCCATAGGAGTGCCGTCGGGGCAGGCACCGGTGCGACAGCCTGGGGAGCAGTGCTCGGCTTCGGTAAGACATGACTGCGAGCGGAAACATCATTTATGTGCACAAGTATCTGAGGGTGAGGTGCCAAGAGGATGGACCAGGCGGACGGACCAGGCTCTTCTCGGTGTTGCCAACCACCAGGAGATGAGGCAGCAATGGGCAGAAACTGATGCACAGGAAGCTCCACCTGAACATGAGGAAGAACTTTACCGTGCAGGTGACCGTGCACTGGAACAGATTGCCCCGAGAAGCTGTGGAGTCTCCCTTCCTGGAGGTATTCAAGAACGTCTGGAGACAATCCTGTGCCGTGTGCTTTGGGATGACCCTGTTTGATCAGGGAGGTTGGACCAGATGACCCACTGTGGTCCCTTCCAACTGCGACCCATTCTGGGATTCTGTGAACACCTCAGTCCTCAGGTGCAGCAGCCTTGTTCCTGTCAGGTGTGCATGGGATTTCATGGTATCGCTTGTCATACTGGGATTCTCCTGCCTTGCTGGGCTGTTTGCAGTGCTGTGTGTAACTTTGGTGTTTTCCCTGAGCCCTCATGCCCCGTGCTCTCCCAGTGGAGCGCATGGCAGTGCCTGTGCTGTCCCGTCTCCCTCATTCCTCTGTAGGCACATACAGCACTACACCCTGTGTGCAGACAAAGCAGTTGCAGTTTCCTCTCTGACAGCCTTGTAATTGTTCTCAGGACTATTCAAATCTGATAGAGGTGTTTTGATGGGGCTCATGCCTTTCCTGCTTCAATTCCAGGAAGGAAATACAGGCTGCACAAGGGAGTGTGGTGTCCTGTGAACGTGCTGTTCTGGCTCAGCCAGGGAATCATCTTTTCTTTGCCATCCCTGTTGTCTGGGGGAAAAAATGGATTTCTTGAATTAAAATAACATTTCACAGTTTAGCTTTAAGTGTTTTTCAGCCTTGTTGGGAGACTCTTAAAATACCATGGTTAACTGGTTTATGTAGCACTATGGTTACATCATTTGATAGCAGACTTGCTTGGAATTAATTACTCTTCTATAGTATACAAATCCATGTTAAGACCTTTCTTGTGAAATATTCTATTTCTGGGGTGTTTTTTTTTTTCTGAAGAGTGCAAAACAAGCCTGTATGAGGAGAACAGCTACTTTATGGTATTTTTTGGAATTTCTCTTCTTTGGGCATGGATGTAGTGTATGTCCTGGAAGCCAGGACTAGTGGAGGGGCACTAAAAGTGAAATACTTCTTTGTAAAGAAGGCTCTAAGTATTATCTTAATCATCTTTGTGGTAGCAAAACATGAATGTATGTACAAATCTTCTTTCTTTTCCCTTATGTCTGTTTTTCCATTTGTATTCCATTGTGTGCTAATTATCTCCTACTTACTTTCACCAGAGTCTTGTTCTGATAAATTGGATGCTACATATTGTGGTTTCATTCAGTAGGAAACAGATTTTTGAGTCTGAAGGAATGGCTGTGTGCAGCCTCTCTGGGTACAATTACAGATAGTGAAGTCTATTAAATTGTTAAAAAACTAGTGCATCTGTGCTGCAGGTACTCCTCCAAAGTTAGAGGGACTTTTTGAGTCCCTCTAGAGCAATGGGTCAATTTCCCTACTGGTGTAGTCATGTGAGAAATCACACAGGACATCAGTAATTCGTATTTTAGAGGTGCAGTGTTGTTTTGTTTGGACAGTGGACTCAGAATATTCTTGCTCTTGAAACTTCACTTTGATCTTAATATTGATCACAGGCCAGCTTTGTTATTGTTTTATCAGTAGGAATAATAATAACAATGTCGCCATCTGAATCATACGTTGGTACACTTGTGATCTTGTCTTTAATTTATGTTGGAACACCATAAGGTTTTCTGAGTGCATGAAGTGCTGCCACCCCCATCTGAGTGTGCAGCCTCCTGTGGCTCCCACATGGCTGCAGGAGAATATTGCAGATGTGAGTGCATTTGTGGTTAGTGTGAGCATGCTGGAGCACACAGGGTATGTTGCTTACGTGTGCAATTATGTTAACATCCTCTCCTTACCAGTCCTGCCATTGCTGCTCATGAAGTTATATGGTGAAGAGAAATTCTTAAAATATGCAAATACACAGTTGTTGTGTGAGTAGTGGGTGTAATCATCAGCCCCTCAGCTGGAGCAGGGAACACATTCCACTCTGACACATGCATTAAACCTTGATTCCAGCTGCAGGTGGGCTGGGGGCAGCAGAGCAGTTTCAAAGAAACATTTGACATTACCAGATGTAATGGCTTTTAAGTGGGATAGGGTAGGTTTAGATTAGATATTAGGAAGGAATTCTCTGATGTGAGGGCAGTGAGGCCTTGGCACAGGTTGGCCAGAGAAGTTGTGGGTGCCCCATTCCCTGGCAGTGTTCCAGGCCAGTTTGAATGGGGCTTTGAGGTACCTACTGTAGTAGAAAGTGTCCCTGCCCATGGCTGGGGGTTGGAAACAGATGTTATTTAAGGTCCCTTCTGACCCAAACCTTTCCATTCCAGTTTGTTGTGGAATATTACAGCAGAGGAGACCTCTCTGTGCCTGTTAGGAGCAAGAGAAATTTATCTTGTCTGTTAGAAGTATCTTTGAAAAGCTAGTTGTGTAGCACAGTCTTTACTGGAAGCTAAAGTGATAGATTCATGAGAGAAGAGAAATGAAAGTAAGCTGATGTAGTTGAAAAGAAAATCCTTCTCATTTTTCTGTTACAAATTTTCTTTGAATACATACAGAATTTGTATATTGTGCTCTCTGATGGAATCAGAGTCCTAAGGGCACACTGAGTTTAGCTTCAGTGTAATGTTTTATTTCTGTTTCATGTATTCTCTGAACTGGCAAGATCCAAAGTTTTCCATAAAGTTGTGTAACATAAAAAAAATTCAAGGCTTGTTATCCTTCTGCTGGTGGTGCCCGTCTCTTTCTGCAGGTGCCAACTTCTGCAAATTCCACCTTCAAAAAATAAGTATTTCTGACACATGTTTATAGATTGTGCAAGGGTAGTAGTAAAATATTTTTTTTAAAAAAATACATCCTTCATCTGCTTTTGAGGTGACTCAGTGGTTTAATGCTTAATTTAACTCAGCCTGCTTGCTCTTGACCTCATTTGGAGTGTCTGTATGGCACCCTTTTTCAAGAGGGTGCCTGTTTGCAACCAAATCATCTGCCTTGGATTTTGTTGCTTCATGAGGATGATGTGTGCTACTAGAAGGGGTTAACTCCCTAGTCAGGCATGGCTCTTCAAGCATGAGTCTGCTCTGTAGAGGATCTGTTGTTTTGAACAGTTGTTGAAAACACCAAGCCTCAGACTTGGTCTGAGTCTGAACTTTAAAATTCAGATGCAATGAAGTGAATGTGAAGACTGTGACCTGGTGAGCCAGTGTAGGAGATGTGGCACAGCCAGGGGTTTTCTTGGAGTCAGTGAGATTCCTGACTTCAGCAAAGCCAGAGTCATCCTCAGTTCTGGCTAAAGGGAGCATCTTTCTGAAAAGCAGCTTTAGTTGATGGCAAAGTACAGAAAAGGGCTTGTGTTCTGCACTTGGTCAGTATTGGTATGAAAGAGTTGTAAAGGCAGGACAGTATTCTGTTAGTTTACCCTTCTTGGTCCTTTAGATTCATTTATAATTTGCTGAGATCTTACACCTCCATGGAAAATGTTTGAAGTTCTAGGGAACTGCTTTTCCCTTGGGTCCTGTTATTATGCCTGTTTATAAAGTGTTCCATTTTCCACTGGTATTGTTGTGAACTGTTTATTTCAAATGGAAACGGAGCGAGTGCAATGCTTGAGCCTCTCTGTGGTCCCCTGGGTTTACTTTTTAGAATATTAACTTCCTTTTTTTTTTCCAGTTTGAGTCTTCTATTCTGCAGTATTAGCTTGTATTTTTAAAAATACATGCTAAATTTTTTGTTCTTTTTCAGCTTAAAAAATGTAGGATTTTGAATATGTAAAAATACATACATACACCTGATGATGAGGGTTCCTTGGCAAAATAAATATACTGTGCTTGCAGTTGTAATGTGGGGAAAACTGTGGAAGAACACAACAGAACTACTAGGTTCTATTATTAACACCACAGAACTATTAGTTAGGAATAAACCTAGTATATTTGAAAATAAGTTTATTATATTAAATATGTAATGAGAAAAAATCAGTCCTGGTAAAATAAGTTCAAATACAAAACTGCTATAATAACTTCAAAGTGTTCTATATGTGTTCAGGCAGATATGGAAACTGGTGTAATATGGAGTTTTATGTTAAATGTGATATGCTTCCATTTGAAGGACTAAATGTTTTCAGGGGTGCAGACTTCAGATGCTAAATATTCTGAGAAACTTGGTTTCTTTATTTCTTCTCTTAATTCAGTGTGGTTGCTGCTGGCATTTGTCCTCTGTAAGGCTGTAAAATGAGGGAGCTGTAGTGCACTTGTGTGACCAGTTGTGCATCCTTTAAAACCTGAGATTTTCACAGACCCTTTCTTCTGCCAGCAGTGATGATACTCTGATTAGAAGTGTGGGTGATTTGTAAGAGCAAACTTATTACAAATACTGAAATGTTTTTGTTTGAATGCTTATGCAAGTTTATCTTCTATTAAAAAAAAACAATGGCTTTCAATTTTTTTTTTTTACCTGGACACTGAAAACTTGAGGACTACTTTATATCTTAAATGGCTTCTTGTATTTCAGAAAATAACTTTGCCTAGATTTCTCAGTTTTGCTTTTTTTTTTTCCTCTTAAATATTTTGGGGAAGATTTGTGACTGAATAAAGAAGTATTTGTAGCAGTGATGTGAGACATAGAGCTGAAAGATTGATGCATGTTTAAAATAATTAAATATATAAAATGTTGGCATAATTCTGTCATCTTAAAAGTATACCATTACTTGTAAACATGGGTGCTGTACTGAACTTTAAGAAGTGATGAATCATCTTCTGGCTGTTGGTCCTGGGGATCAGCACTGTGGATCCATCTGGAAGCAATAGGCATCTCAAAATACTTGGCATAGACAAGTGCAGAGAGATACTTATTCCCAAAACAGAAACAGCTTTTGGAGAGTTCCACTATTTCTGTTTGTGTAAAAGAAACATGAAAGGCTGAAGTGTAAAAATTTGCAAATAGTTACAGTTCAAAATACTTCCTCTTGAGTTACTGGTGTGTTTCTTTGGAGGAGCAGCTGACCAAAAGGGCAACACACTTCATGGAGGGTACAGGCATATGTTTGAGAAAATTTTGTATTAAGGTGTAATTAGACTTGAGAAAATCCAATGAAAAGAGGAAGAACTGACAGCAAACAAAACCAGCTTTTCATAATGTGACCTAAACCAAGCATATCCATCTTGGGTTTTGAGTGGCTGGGCACGGAGTGGAGGGACTGGGTAAAATGGGAAGCTGTTACTGGGAGATGGGAGGGAGGGCTGTAATAACAGCTCAGCCTTTGCTGTGAGGAGGTTGCTGAGTGTTCCTGAGTTTATTAGCACAGGACCCTCTGGATATAGGTGTTTTCAGAGAGGTTAAAGAGAGTTGAGAGATGGGTGAGCAGGTGACCAGAGTAGCAGAGGCAATGGTGATAAAGTCAGAGTGGACAGAGAATCTGAAGCACGTTGCCAGTGATAATTCTGATAAATTCAGAGCTCAGTTCTGTAGACATAGATGGAATTGTGGGTTGAGGCACAGTAAAGAAAACATTCCATTTGGTAAAAGTTTACTGGTTGTATTTGAAGATTATGCAAGTGTTTTTTTCTTTTCTTTCTTCTGAACTGAAGTGCTTTCTCCTTTCCTGTCTTTTCAGCCTTTCCTATTTAATTTGGTGTTTATCCTCATTTGTGAGGGCAGTGATAACTTTTGTTGAGAAAGTCTCAACTTCTGAATCACTCTCTCCTCCCATGTTCTCCCCCTTAGCTGGAAAACCACTGACTCTTTCATGTGTGCTGTCAAATGACTTGGGGCACTGCCTTCCTAGGAACACTCAGGCTCAAGAATGTATACAATTTCTAACACAGGAAGAGAAGAGACTTTGAAAGTCGTGGCTGGAGTTTGTTTTTATGCATCCAGTGACAAAGAGCCTTGGTTGTTGTGTCCCTCTGGAGGGTAGAGCCAGGTAGAGGTGACCTGGACCAAGCTGCTGCTCTAACCCCCTGATTAGGTGTGACAGGTGAGATTGCTTCATGCTTTCAGCAGCTTTGACCTGTGCTCTTTGGGACCCAACTGACTCTCAGAAAGATGGTTTCAAAACTCATGTTCCTGTTTTATCAGGTGTTCAATATTCATGTGTAATAGTGTTGCTCCCCACACAGAGTTTTCTAGTTTTATGATTAGCTGGATATGGTAAAAGTTGTTTCTAACTACCATCACCATGATTTCAAGAGAGAGCCCTGTGCTTTGTATTGTTCTAATATTTGAACACTTGAATAATTTTTGAAAATATTGATTAACTGCAAAATACAGAACTATGTTTCAGTTTCTCTATTTCCAAATCATCTGTGCACCTGCAGCAGGTAGTATGTGTATGCATGGCATTGAAGCTTGCATATGGCTGGGTCAGTGTACAGAGGATAGAAGGAGTGTATTGTGTGTTATTTTTCCCCCTTGACCTTGTTGTGTGGCTTCCAGGATAGGCTTCACAGTTGTCATCAAAACATGGTGCTTCAGCTCTACTGTTGATTTTAAGTGCCTGCTTAGGCCTTGGTTATAATTTTTTTTTCCATTATCTAACTGTGATTTCTGTTTTTAATGTATTTATGGGAAAAATTTGTGCTGATGAGTTTTAGTTGAATTTGACAATAGGAACATGTCTCAAATATTTGCTGAGTTTCAGACTGTGGTAACTTATATCCAGTAGAGAGTCTGCATAATTGGTGACAATTATGAAAACATACAGCTATTGCAGTTTGTGTTTTGGGAGTGGGGGTGCCACTTAAAAATGTTCCAGGATATATGTGGGAGAAGACAAGGAAGAATATTTTTATGTGTTAGGATGAGAAAGTTTATTAGCTCTGTCTTCTAAGATCTTTTGCATCTTGCCCTTAAAATTAATATTATCAAAGAAGCTGTCTTAAATAAATTATTTATCAAGTCTGTATTAATGAGGCTTTTGGGATTATTTTTTCAGAAATGGATTTTTACAGGTGTGACTCTGGAGTTTTAATATAACTGATTATTACAGCATGACTTTCCAGTGTTGAATAATGCCTCATTCAGGGACAGAATGTTAGAATGATCTAGGTTGGTGCTATTGTGTTAATTCTAGAGAGTGTTTTTAAATCTTGCACCTATGCTGAAAAACATTTTTGACTGAAGGGCTGTAGAAGCTAATTTTTATCTTATGCAGAATTTCTAGCACACAATATATTTTTGAGTATTTCTTAACTTTCTATTGGATCCTGGATGTTTATTCTGGATGAGCAAGTCTAGGCACCTGCCTTTGAACCATTTATAATTTCTTCATGACTGAGGAATCAAAAAAAGTGGGTCAACCTCTTGCAAATGTTTTAAGCCAGGGAGGAGTCCTGAGAAGAGACCATACATGGAGGGGAATCATAGGTATGAAGAGCAGTGTTAATAAGCAGAATTAATCTGTAATCATAGACAGTCATAGAACACACTTGATATTTTCTCATAAGATTAAATTTAGTGTGTCATGCCAAGTGTATAAGGCTGAGTAGTTTAGAGTGAACTTAATCTAACCACAGCAGAGTTAATGTCTCATTTGAGAAAAATGAGATTTCCAGAGCAGATAATACAATGAATGCCAAGGTCAAACTGAGACCATAGATAAAATTTTCAGGTTTTTTTAGTGTGCTTTGTTGGTTGCAGGTCACTTACTGTTGACACATCCAAAACAGGTGGAAAGCCCTGTTTGCTTTTTAGGTGTCAGTGGGATAATTAAGTTATTTGAAATAGACCAAGCAGAGCTGCTTGTCTCCACCTGTTTTTTCTTGCTGTTTATTCCTGTCATCTTTTCTATGAGTAAATAAAAGCAGTTGCCAAGTGGGACAGTAGGAGGAAGCTTTTTAGATGCCTTGTGGTATTGTAATGCACATTAAAATACTTCAACAGCATTAGAGCAGTAAGAGATGGATGTATAATGGTGTGTTTGTTGTTCTCTATTACAGAAATTAAAACCCAGAAGGGCAACACTAATATTTTCTGTAGATAGTAATCACAGGCAAAATACTGACTGTTTCATTTTCAACACTTAACATGTAAATATTCTACGTGGGGATATTATCCAGAGTGATCTCTGCTTCTCTTTTCTCTGTGCTGTTTTTTCTATTTAGGGAAAAGGACACAGTCTGTACAGTAACAGCTAGAAGTGGAAATGTTCTTTGTTACATCTTGTTTTGTGTATCATTTGCATAGAAATGCTTCTGGATGTAATAGCAGTAACTTTATTATAATACTGACACAGCCACTTCATTTTCAAGTTATTTTCTTTCTTCCCTTACTCTTTGGAGCTACTTTTTGGAGCTTCTTGATCTTTCATTTCATACTTTGCATAGTAAAAAGTTGTTTGCTGCTTGTCTTTTGCTCCTCCAGATTTTCCCTGTTCTGCATGCTGGTATGCAATCAAGTTGGAGGAAACAATCATGTATTTGCTTTGATGCTTTTCAAGTGGAAATGAACCTGTGTTAAATCTGTGTTTAGTGCTTGGAAGTGTTGCTAGGTTAAAGAACATTACTAAGGTGTGGGACATCTCTCTGTGAAGTAGTTCTGTGGTGGTTCCTTGCTGCTAAAAGTTGTTCTGCAAGATGTCTGGCTCTTTCACAGTGGGAGGACATCCCTGACACAGCCCTACAGGGGCCTGTGCTTACACTTAATAAACACATTCATAAATGACCTGGAGAAGGGTATAAATTATGAAGTGACTAAGTTTGTAATGATGCTTCTTTAGTCAGGAAAGTAGAAAATATGGCTGAGTGGACTCCAGGCTCCTGCTCAGGGGAGGTTCATCTATGATATCAGACTACGTGGGGCTTAAAAACCTCCAGGAATGGAGATTTGTAGCCTTGCTGGGCAACTGGTTCCACTGCTTGGCTCTCCTCATAGAGGGGATTTCTTCTTAACTCCAGTCTCATCACCATGGTCAAGAGCTCAGCTCTGTCTTTTTAATGATCTCCTCTTAGGTACTGGCAAGCTGCTGTCAGGTCCTCCTGAAGCCTTGCTGTCCTCAGGCTGAGCACGCTGAGGTCCTTCAGCCTGTCTGCACCAGGCCAGTGTTGCAGCCTCCTGACCACTGGTGATCATCCTTTCTGGAACTACCAGCTCCTGTACTGGGGGCTCAAAACTAGACACAGCAGCTACATGTGACAGGGTGAATGCTGCTTGGAGAGAGAGAATTACTTCCCATGATTATTGGCTTTGCTTCAGGTAATACAGCCAAGGATGCTCTTTAAGGTGTGTGCTGCCAGGGCACACTGACTGAGAGGTAATGAACAATTACTGGACAAGGCACCTATATGCTCTTTTTCTAGTGTAAAATACAGCTCCCTCACAACAGTTGGGAATAATTCCATGCTATATAAATAGAATCCTGTACATAGAAATGCAGCTTTTAATGTGCACACACACAAATTGCAGTTGTAAAAGCTGGTTGAATTTTGTTTGTAAGAGGGGGAAAAAAGAGAACCTTACACATTTTGAGCATAGTCTTTCTTAGCATGAAAGTGTAGCTCTTACACTTGCAACAGAAGATGATGCTTTCCCAATCTGAGGCATGAATTTCAGTGCCAGTGTTTTAAAGATCATCCACAGGGACAAATTAGTGTCAGCTGATCTTCACTAATTGTCAGTGGGATAACTACAATGTGATTTGACCTGGTTCAGGCTGTTATTGCTTGTGTAACCTTCAGTGCTGGCCCCTTAGAGGCACACAGTATGCAGGGAATTCTCACAGGAGCTATGAGATGTGTGGTACAGGTTCAAAAGTATGGTGAGGATCATACTTGGATGCCTTTGGATAAGAGATCCAAGGGTATGACACTGTGGAAGAGTTGGTTACAAGAGATGTAAGAATGTAGTGCAGTGTGTCTCCAGAAGCAGCCTCTCCTGGCATGCCTGGTGTGTAATCTAAGCAGGAGCAGAAGGCACTTCCTTTCCTGAATAACAATTAAGGGCTTCAGGGGAAGACAGGTTTCTTTTTGCTTGTCCTACCAGAAGTTGTGTTTAGTCCATGGGAAGAGATTTAAATGAGTTATATGTTTGAGGCTTGAAGATTTCTTAATGTGGCATCTGTTAAAAAGGAGCCCCGGGATGTGGCACAGAATCTATGTGTCTTGTTTTCAATTACTGAGTGGTGAGGAGGGGACATGCACATAAAGACATTAAAAATTATTAAGAATTGCTTTGGATGACTGTTTGGCTATAACCATAGACAAGTCTTGGGCTCCTTGTAATTTTCTTTATATTTTGATCCACCTGGTCAAACATGGACAGTGTATTTCCCCTGTAAGGTCAGAATGTACCCTAGTTGTGTTTAAAGTAGCTTCCCAGTCTAATTATGGCAACAGATCCACAACTACTTTGTCCCTCAAATTTGGAATGAATTTATGGAAATAAACTCTAAGATTGAAAGGCATTATTTCTTGTAAAGTGGGGGATGTCAGAAATCCTTGTTCTTCACAGTGGGGTACATTCTCTATGCAGTGTTTTCCAAGTAAAACCTGGAAAAACCTCATTTGAGCTCCAGTGAAAAACTCCTTGCAGAGTACTTGGGGATCTGAGGAATACAGCTCATCCTAGATTTGCTGTATTTGCAGCATCCTTTTGTGAGCTGTTATTGTAGAGATGGGTGATGGCATTAATCTCTGCTTTTTGGTTGGAAACAACTTGCAATATAATTTGGATTTAACATTGTATTCCAATGTTGCCTCCAATACTGACACACACAGTAGTTTCTGATGGAAAGATGGAATTAACAGAATATAGGCTCTTTTAAATTTTTGTTTTTACTGAAGGTATCAATGTAGTTTTGTGTATGGTGTTCTTTTTGTGACTAGTGCTCTATTTCAGTATGACTAGCTGTGCTTTTTAATAAGTGGTTAGAAAAGAAATGGAATTGATAGATGATTGTATGTAGTGTGATATTAAGGTGTGGTTTAAAAAAAAAAAAAAGAAAAGACATGGTGATGAACTTGAGCCCTAAAACCAAGTTTCTACTGAAACTTGAGAGCTACTCTGCTGTAAGCAGTTGGGGAGGACAGTGCTGATGGATCCAGTGACAGGAGGTTAATGCTGAGTTACCAGAGTGGTTCTCAGGTTGATGCCTTGAGCAGCTGCAACAGAGGCTAGACAAAGTTAAGGGGAATAAAGAGAATATTTACTGAAGAGCCTTCAAAGGCCACAGCTGTGGCTCTGCCCAGATAGCTCCAGGATGGAAGCAAAAGAGGGCTTGGCCACAAGATCTCACATTTTTATAAGTTTTGGTCCATTAGTATATTGGACTAATTGACCAATCACAGCCCCAGCCCATGAAGTCCCATCCTTCTTGTTTTTCTCTCTTCATTCCCTGTTGTTTATACTCTTGGGCCTGAGGTCTGGATTGGCTGTCCTTGGATCCCTGGCTAGAGAAGGAATTGTTGTGTCTACCTACTCTGTCAAGAGACCTTACTATCCCCTAATATGAAACTCAGACCCACACACCGAAGCAGCACAAAATCAGAAAAAAGAAAAAGCTAAAACCCGAGGTATCAAGGTGGGTGTGGAGAAGCATTTTCAGTGCAGCAAGAAGGACTTAGTGCTGTTACCTACAGCTGTAACATCTTACCTGGAGTGCTGCATACAAGCCCAGCCACTCATAATTGAGAAACATGAACTGAAACTACAGCAAATACAAACAAGGCTGGATGGTTTCTTTTCCTAATATAAAAATATCCTGAAACAAACAGCAGTATGAGGAATAGGAGCCTGGGGTTGCTGTGCTGACAGGACAGTGGAGCCTATTCTTCAGCTATCATAGGCAACACATTCCTTTTCCCCAGCTTAACTGAGTTCTACTCTAAAAATAGTTGGGATGCTGACTTGAGCTGTTTCCTTTAGAAAGCTATTCAGAATGCATGGTTAGAAACAGTTCAGGATCAGAGGTTTCACTGAGTGTAAATTGAGACTGCAGTAATAATTCTGAGTTTGCTGTTTAACTTGTTTTGGTCCGTATGAAGGAATTTTAATCTGAGTTCTTTTTTAAGATCATAAAGCTTTCACTTAATAGAATTTATTTATTTTCTTGCCAACAATTTCAAAATTTTGTGAATTTTCAGTAATGAACAGCTTTAGCAAACATTTACAAAGTTCTCAAATCTGACAGAAGTAAAGGGAGAATTACACCAGGCTGTAGAGTTAGCCCTTGTTGCTGGGTTGCAGAGTAGCTGTTATCTAAAACCAGAAATCCAGCATTTGACACTTTGTGTTACTGGACAGCTTTCATCTGCTCTGCCCTCAAAATGCCTCAGTTATCTCAGTGGTACCTTGTAAGTACAGACCCACATTTTCATTGTAACCTTGCCATCACTGATAGAATAAAGGTCAGCTGTTCTATCTGAAGGTGTAAACAAGACTGCAGTAATTTTTATTCTTGCTTTAAATAAAATTAAACAAAAAATGAGCTTAACTATATTTTTCTTTTACACAGGTTACACCGTGTTATTTGCATCTGACATATTTTTAAAGAATTCACTTACCCTGTATATGTGATACCTGATTTTCAAAAGTGGGTGCCTAAAATTAGATGTCTCTAGCTGTAGCCTTGGTCTAGTTTTCAGAGGAACTGGAAGCTTAGAGAAGGATTCTCTTTCAGCACTGGCAAAGCCTTTTCCAATACTGACAGGATGAGCTGTGTTAGAGTACTCTGAAAAACCAAGGCTGTTCTCAGTTTTTTTGTTCCTGTTTCAAAACTTTTTTTTTTTATTAAATCATAATAACATTCTTTAGAATTACTTATTTAAAGGGCTGAATTCTCTATCAAAACCATTTCTTCTTTGAGGCATCCCTAAGAAAGTTGGAGTGGTAAGCTCTGTTCAGATTAAAGATTGGAATTCAGAGATCTAGTTATGAAATCTCATTTTCAGTGCCTGCGTTTTGGGTGTTGCTGCTGTGTGTTTCCTGCACAGAGAATGAGCTGGGTTGCCACTTTCAGACTTACAGCACTGTTGTACTTCTGGGAGGCAGCTGGAAGTCACCCAAATGCCATACTCAGACACTTGGTTCTACTTGGTTTTTTAAATCTAAAGTGTCTGACCATACCAGAAAAATAATTTCAGTTTATATTAATCAGTATTTCTTACAAAGTCTGTCTTCCATGAATAATACATTATTATCCACTGTGATTTGCTGATTAGGATGCAGTATTGTTATTTAGATGCAGATTTATCAGGGCTGTGATTGCTACCTTCACTTTTCCCTTTCTCTTAGGGTAGCCTTTCTGCTCTTGATTTTTTTGAAGACAGTGAGGCTGAAAGGCAACAAATCTACAAATGACAGCTTAAAGAAATAGGTCAGCTATTGTCCAGTGAAGTAAATTTCCAAAACAGAATGGCATGCTTGCTTCTTGTTGCATTTCTGGCTGACTCATGTTTTTAATAGGCATAGGCATCTAGGATTAAGGAAGCAGTGTTGAGCCACTGATGCCTCTTTCAGGAGCAAATAAAATCTGTGGGGGTGTTTTTTGGGTTTTTTTTTTACTCCACAAAGGCTTGGAGGGTTAAAACTTTCCTGCTGTTCAATTCCTTTCCTATAGTATTTCCAGCATTTTTTTAGGTGTTTTGGTCTTATCTTATTGTATTTATATATGTAATTGTAGTGCTGAATCTTATAAACAACTTGGTCCAAGGCACTGTGGGCTGAAGGTGCATCTGACCTAAATAAACCACCAGCCTTGTGAGAAGGGAAGCTGTGCCCTTGGCTTCTGGCTGTGAAGGAGACATCGTGTTTGATGAGCTCATGCTTGGACATCCACTGTAGGCATGAGTTTTTCTTGTGTGTGTGTTGTCACCTGGAATTTGTTTGATTCAAGGCAGGATGCAAATAGTAAACATGTTTGTTTCTTTCCACGTGTGCTGACAGCATAGTCCAAAATAGATCCTCAAGAGCCCATTATATACAGTACAATTACCCTTAGGGTACAAAGCCTGATACATTTTACAAATCAAGTGGTTTCAAACTTCAAAAAACAGCCTATCCCACCCCACTCCACTCCCCTCACTCCTCCCTCAAACAAAAAAATCACACTAATTTTCTCTTAATTTTAGAGTAAAACTCGCTGACCATATAATTGATACAATACCTATTGCTCTAATCAAGCTGTTTTAATGGGTTTAACTTTCTGTTAATAACATATAAAGCATAAAAGTACTGAAATTTACATAAAATATGCTCATGTTGATCTGGATTCAATTTAAAATTGTTTAGACTAGATTTACTGCTTATTATAATCCAGGCACTTCTTCATGACCTAATAAATACATTTTTTTTTTCCAGATCTGTTTTCTCCTGTTTGCTGTTCTCTACATTGTTTCCTACTTTATAATCACAAGATACAAAAGGAAAGCAGGTAAACATAAGATTTTTAATATGGCAAAAAAAATTTGTTTTTCAAATAAATAGATTATTCTTTTCCTGTCCATCTCCACAAGGAAAGTAGAAAAAACAGAATTATTTACTCCTGGTCTATGGCAGCCTGGATGTACCTGGTTGTGTATGGCAGCCCACATGTTAACTGTTTTGAGAGGGAAGAAAGGGGTTAATGTCAAAGTAGATGCTTCTGCATCCCTTGCCTTGAGATCCTGTTGTTCTCCTTTCACATCAGCTTTTTCAGGATAAGTATCTTAGCTGTGTTTTAGCAGCAAAATCAGGTTCTGAGCTTTTGCTAGTAAAAGTGAAAGGTTGCCAGTGCTACAGAAGGGAAATAGCATTATTTCTTCAAAAAGTCCTGCTCTGATCAGGTACAGTTGTTATTTCAATTGTCTTAAGCTGGGTATGACTTTACCAATGAAGTTTAGAAAAGACCTTGAGATAATATTCTATTTATTTTCCCTTTGGGAGCACTGTCTAGTTTCCATTCTAAAATTAGTCTGTAAGAAGCCCTGTCATTTCCTTCAATATTTTTTCTAAAGACAAATAGCATAAAAATCAGTATGAAATCACAGAATCTTTGACTTTTGACAGCTTATCTGGGACCTTGGTACTTGATAATAGTAAGGCTTTAGAAAGATTCTTGTGTATGGTGATCTTGGTGCTTTGAGCTTTATTGGAAATTGTTTATTGAGTGACCTATGTTATGACAGAGCTGCTGTCATGGATGGATCTGTGTTTTGAAAAGTAAACTTTTAATGAAATTTAATTCCTTGAAGAAAAGGTACATCTCTGTAAACATAGGAAGTCAGACAGATGCTATCTTCTGATCCTGATATGTATTGTGGACATTACAAAGCTGCTACCATTTGGAGATGGAGAAGAACAGGAAAGGGAAACTGGTTTGGCAAACACTGTTGGATGCAAAGACATTTTTATTACCTTTTGTGGGCAGTTATCTCCTCAGCTAGGACAAGGAACTGCTCTGCAGCTGTCCTGACTTTATGAAAGCTTTGTGAGCATGTATTAGACACACGCTGTAGCCTGCTATGATCTTCCTGATGAGAAATGTTTGAAGAGTTAACACAGCTGCAACTCTTTCAGGACAAATTGTTCACTGCTTTTCCAAGAAGCTTTTTAGCCAAAATGATTCATAAGAGACCTTTACTTAGTCTTTCAAAACACCATGAGATATCCATCAAAAAACCAACAACTCCAGGTTCTTTCACAGAAGAATTTCAAAATAGCATGAGGTTATTGGCTGTGTGCTATGTACATGCCTCTCAAGAACTTAAATTTATTTTAAAATTTAAGAATAAATAAAGTCAGATGTTCTCTGTCCTATGGAAAATAGGAGAAACTTTAGAATGCTGAGTGTAAAATTATTCCAAATTCAGAAATTTTTATTTCAAAATGCCTACATTATTTCAAATTTAGAAATGCTTACATTTGTGTACTGGTGTGTATAGAGAAGGGTGCAAAGAATAAATGAAGGATGTCTTAGTGATTCATCTGAGTTAAATGTTGATAGTGTTTGAAAAAGATTATATTAGTGAACTATTAAGTGAGGAGTAAGTGAATAAAAATGGTCTAAAATGTGAAGTATCAGAAGGAAGTCATGGTATCTTAAATGCAAAACAGATAACAAGAATATAACCACCTCTCCTTCCACTCCTCCCCCAAATCCCCAGGAGCTGGGAAGAGGGGTGAGTAAAGGAAAGCAACTGAGTAATCAGCACTGTTGTTCTGGGTATGCTTTCTTGTTTTTAAAAGATTGCAAATGATTTCTAGCAGTAGTTAGTATGGACTCTTAGGCTTTTCTGCAGCTTGCCTGCCCTCTGTGGTTCCAGAGATGCCCAAAGGGGCAGTTTCTAGCAGTACGTGTGGCTGTAGTAGTCTGAAAGCATGTTTGCCATAGAGCCCTCTGGAAGAGGTCTCAAAGAAGTTTTGATCTGCATATTTAAGTAAAGTGAAATAACTTTATTACATTGATTAAAAAGAGTTTGACTAGTGAAAAAACAGAGTGAGAGTATTCATTTTTGGAAGGAACCTTCTTAAAATATTGATGCTCATGAATTGTATCAGTACATCTGAATTTTAATTGTAAATTTAAATTATTTTCTACATACATTTTAGCCTGAAGAAAGACAAGTGGGTATTGAATATAACCTGATGTAATTTAAATTTCAGATGAGCAAGAGGATGAAGATGCCATCGTTAACAGAATATCGTATGTATAGCTCTTCTTGGCAGAACTTCTTTGCCTGAATGTATTGTTATGATAGGAATCTTCTGTGCTTCCAAATAAATAAGAATCTATTTGAAATATTTAAATGTATTTTAAATAGATTGCTAGAGGTTGAGGGAAAAAGATTTGCCATAGTGGCATCTTGAGTTATGAAAAGCGTTGTGAAAGTTTGGTCTAGGCTTTTTTTCACCTGCTGTTCTGCTGGTCGGTATGAAGTTGGCCAGAACATTGCATGAGGACCTGATGCAAGAGGTGGAATTGAGTGCAAAACCTGCATTTAGGTCTCTGAGATGTAGGTGTTTGGGTGGGAGGTGTTGTAAGTTGCCACAGCAGTTGATGGAAGGGGGGCAGTGGATCCTGTGAAGAAAGTTAGCTCTCTCTGAAGAAGATATCTTTGATCAGTGTAAAAAAGCTGCAGAAAGGTGACAAGTGGAAGACAAGCACTTGCCAGACTGACTGGTCTGCCAGCAGCTCTCTCCTTATCCTCCTGCTGTGTGAAGTTAGATATGAATATCTCCTATTTGAGTGTGCCTCAGGATCTACAGAGCTGCTGTGGCTGTTGCTGCCCTCTCAGTTCCACATTGGCTGAACCATGAATTGGCTCCTTCTGTGTTCCAGTGTTCTTGGCTCTTCCCTGGTGCTGCTGTCATCCCCTTGGAAGGAGAGCTTGGAGAAAAGTGTTGTTGTAAATAGAAAATGTTCTTTTTTCTTTCAGCCTAAGCTTCTTTAAATGTGCATGTTATTTTCCTAAAAGCAATAACTCTCAAACATATGTAAATGGATTTTTCTTCACATGGCATAATTGTCAGGTGTGGAGGGATAAGAAAACAAAGGTAAAGGGCTGTAGCACTTTGCTGTAGTTTGTTAGGTTTCCCAGTTCTAGCTTAGAATACTTAAACATCCTTAAATAAAAAAAAAAATTCTCAGAAGCCAACAACAACAACAGAATATTTTTAAAGTTAAAATTACTTACTCATACTTTCTTTTCTAAGTATTGTGTGAATGAAAAATGGATTTGTAGACTATTAAGGAAAAGTAGGATTTCTGCAAGCAGCTTACAGATGCTGCTGTTGTAGGGATGTTCTATTTATTTTGTCATGAAATTTTGCATTGATAATTATTTCTAGCTTTATTATAGCATTCTATTAGTTCTGTAAGAAAGTTTTGTTGATTTTTTTTTTAAGGACACAGTTCTTTTTAATGCCACAAGATGGCATTTGGTGTAAGTTGTATTTGGAATCTAAAAATAATAAACTTAAATATTTGAAACATTTCTGACAATTTCTGTATATTGACTTTACATCTATGAGATGAGAACTTGAATAACTCCTTTGTGAAAAAAACTTTTTTTTTTTTTAGTTTGGTGTTCGAATATTTATGTAAAATTGTACTCACTCTTTAGTTTTTAGAATGTTGCTCTGCTTTTAAAAATTGTGCTAAGAATGTAGAAACAGAATATTATTTATTGTGTATGTGTCTATGTGGGAAATTAAAACTGACAGAGGAGACTTTTGAAAAGATATTTAATGAACTCCAGTAGTTTAATCTTTGTATTACAATGGAATTGAATGTATGCTTGTGCCAAGAGAGTAATCACGGTAGTTGGTAAAAACAAATTATTTATATTGGGTTCTGTAAATTATTTTAAATTTGCTTTTTGAAAGTAAAGTGTTTTGGAAATCCCAGTTTCTCCTGCCCATTTACAATATAAGAATGTATTGCCTTTAGACACTGATTACCAGGTAGTTTAATGACTTTTTTCCCTGCTGTTCAGAGCATGTTGGTGGTAACAGTGGTACATTTCTTTAAATTTCAGGCTGTTCTTGAGCACCTTCACTCTAGCAGTTTCAGCTGGTGCAGTCCTGCTTCTACCTTTCTCAATAATCAGCAATGAGATCCTGCTTTCTTTTCCACAAAACTACTATATTCAGTGGTTAAATGGCTCACTAATTCATGGTTAGTACTCAGCATAATTTAATTAAAATGAATGTCTTCATTATACGTGCACAGATATATTCTTATTTTCAAACTGATTACTCATTTTCATTTAATATGCTAATTGTTAATATGCTGTTGCCTAGTTGGTTTTGCTGCTGTGTGATATATCACAAAAGTCTGTCTTAACTGTTCTGTTCTTTTTTTAAGGAATTATGCAGGCTTGATGGAATTAAACCAAATTCACTGCTTTGAATATTAATGTAAATACAAGCTACTAGAAGCTAACTTGAAACATGCTGTTCACACTTCTTCTTTATGTTAATGCAAGATTCATATGCCTTTCTCTTTATGATGTTACCTATAAATTTATTCTCAAAATAAAAACATGTTTTAAGAAACTTGCTAGCTGTGGGCAGCTCAGACGAGATAGTTAAATTCAGCTGTTGGTGATTTATGTGCAAACAAGGAAAATTGTGGAGTATAAGTATCGTGATAAAGATGTGCAATAAGATAACTGGTGAAAACAGGACATTCTTTTCTAGGTTTGTCTGCAGAAAGTATGTTCACTATATGAAAATATGTAATCTGGTACAAATAATTTATAGGTTAACTGTGGTGTTCTTTTTAATCTTGTGAAGAGAGAGTAATTTGGCTTTAGAGGATTTTTCTCTGAAAAGTGCATGCTTTTTGCTGAATGTCTAATAATATTAACAAATAGCAAATTCATGAATTTCCAGATCCCTGACTTGCAAGGATTTTTTCTATTTTAGTTTGTGTTTTTGTTTTGTTTGTTTGTTTGTTTTTTTTTTTTTGTGAAGCAAGAGGTGAGAAGTGATGTTTGTAGGACATAATGGAATAGTTCTTCACAGCAGGGATGGCTGAACAGTGAAAAAGGCACTGGGAGATCTCCAGAGTTTTCCAAAACTCAGGTGGCCAAAGCCCTGAGCAGCCTGATGGCACCTGCAGTTTGGCTCTTTAAGGACAGGTCAGACTGGGTGACTTCACAGGCTCTTTCTAGTTGAGTTATTTTATGGTGTGTTTTGTGACATGTCATTGGGAATTGCTAAGTTGGTATGTCTCCTACATGGGAGAAAAAACCCCAAGCTAAATAAATGTTTTTACATGGATTTAGCTGCTCAGACATTTATATGCTTTATTCCCAAACATGAGAAAAAAAACTTTTGGAAGATAATTCTTTCTTCTGTGTCTGAATCATCTTTGGAAAAAGGGCAATAAAATCCATCAGAGACTGGAAATTATACAATAACCATTTCAGAAATTTTTACTGTCACTTACTGCTTCAGAAAATTTGGGTTAAGTAAGAAATCTGCCGGAGCAGTTGCTGTTGAAATAGGAAAGCTTTGAATTTGCCAGTGACCATCTTTCAGCGTGACGATGTTTGCAAATAGCTCTTTATGGTATAGTTTCTGTTCCGTGCAGTTCAAGTCCAGCGGCAGCGGCCGCCCAGGCGGCGCCGGAGCCTTTGGGTGTTCCCGGCGGGGGCGGCGCGGGGCCCGGGCTCCCCCGCGTGGCCCTCGCCGGGATCGCCGCGGTGCTCGGGGGCTCCGTGCCCCGCGCGGCTCTGAGCTCCCGGCCCCGCAGCCGAGCTCGGGGATGCTCACAGCCCGTAATACTCTGCCTACACAGCCTTCTCGGACGGGTTGTGTGCTGCTTCGAAAATGCTGTCAAATCGGAGCACTTGTGTTGCTTTAGAACACTTTTTCTAGATTTATGATTTACAGCTATCATCTGATGTACTTGAAGCTGACACTGAGGGTTTTATTCTGTGGATTGTTGCGTTATATCTGACAAATAAACCAATAAAAATCACATGCCTGAAACTTTTGAAGCTAGGCAGAAAGGCCAAACCTGGATCCAGTATAAACACGCTTAGCTAATTAATATGTGCTGAACTAATCCAGAACTAGTTCTGACAGCGGTGTTCCCTTGTGCTGCTTTTGGGTACAACCACCAGGTGGGGGTAAAACGTAACGAAACTGCCATGAATAAGAAAAATGGAAAATTGCTTAGGGTCTAATCTGTTTGCCAAAGACTGAGGAATTTTTAATTTTTATGTTTCATTAACTTGTTTTATGGGGAACAGTCTTAGGTCACTACAAATGCAAATGAAAAAAATTCTAATTGACTGCTGAAAGCTTTTCTATATGTTGATGTCAAGTGTCTTATGAAATTTTATGATGCAGTCAGTATAGTAGAAAATAATTATTTTTCTGTGTCTATTTTAATTTGATTTCTGAACTATCAAATTAGGATAAGAAATAGAGAAGATCCTTACTTTGGGGGAAGTGCATGTGTCTGTCAGCAACAGAACAGCATTGCCCTTGTCTTTCCTAACTTTATGTTCATATTGTAGCTCTGTAGTTTAATATTCTGTAAATGTGTTTCCTATATGCTACTAATGTGTAAATTTCTGGATTTTAACTTTTTAAAAATCACCTGGATGTGCAGCAGTCTCCCCTCCCTTAAGATGCTCAATGTTCTCTGCAGCTCCTAAGCACTGTTTTCTGTTGTAAGATACTCATGTAAGAGAGCTGCTGAAATCAGGACAAGCAGGTATTCAGCTTTGCATTAGGTAACTGAATGCACTCTGTCTTCAGTTCGAGAAAACTGCTGAAATAAGACTCCTACCCCCATCAAGTTGTATTTCTACTCTTCCTCTAGTGTCTGTTTTAGGGGGGAAAGGAAAAAAAAGTGCAGACTGCTGGAGTTAATGTCCCCTTGTAAGGGCTGTTAATGACATTCCTGCTGATGTTGCTATGCCTGAATGTTTCTCGAATGGTAACAGGAGCTTCCTGGCAAAGCAAATTCAAAAGGAAAAATCCCCCTCTTTGTTAACTGGAGTTTAGCCACCTTTAGGCACTCTGTTTTCTTTAGCAAATGAGTGTTATATTTCACGCATCTTTTGGAATTTTCTTGTTTTGTTTTCTGTAGCCTGTTTGGCTGAGTTTGGTTGCTGGTGTCCTGCTGCTGTCAATTGCTGAAGTTCACTTGGCCCCCTGTCCTCCTCCTCCTCTCTAGCTTTTATTTCTCCTTCAAATTTGAATGCTGTCATTTAAGAAAAAAGGAAGTATATGGTAGAAGCATTTTTTGAGAGGGGGTAGGCAAAAATCACTGCTAACCTTTTTACGTTTGGATCTAATTCAGAAATTTCTCTTGATAATGAATATTGGACATCCAGTAAATGTCTTTTTCCTTCCCTATTCTTACAAAATGGCCAGTTTCAAAGAGAAAAAGGAACAAGCCTGTACATGGGAAGAAGGAAACAAACAAGGCTGTTAGTTCAAATATTTTTATCGTGGGGGAATATTATTTTTTGAGTGATATTCAGGTGATACAATACAGTCCTGCAGAATTATGGAAGTGTGTATGGTTTGGGGAAGGAAGCCTGTTTTTCTCTACAGACTCTTTGTTTTTTTTTAGGATGCAGAACATGTGACAGTAGTTAGACCTGTTAGCTGCTAAATTGCAGATAAGCTTCTGCTTTTATAAAGAAGAAACACTGCATCCTGCACAACTTCTGATAGGATGATTGATGATGGATTCATGTTTAGGCACCAGAAACTGGCTGTTCAGAAAGTGTTCAGCTTAGAAAATCTTAATAGAGCAGATACCCTCACAGAGATTAGTTATCACTTCAGCTTCTTTTCTAAACCCTTTCTCTTCCTGCAGATGTCACATGTGTGTTACAGATGTCCTTGTTGTAGTCAGTTGTTGATTTTTCACATAGATCATAGAATGGTTGAGGTTGGAAAGACCTTTGTTAATAGCCTGTTCCAGGCAGGGTCAGTCAGAGAAGCTGCTCAAGGCACTCCACTTTTAGGTTTGAGTATGTTGAAGGATGGAGATTACAAAACCTGTGGGCAATCTGTTGCACTGCTTGAGTACAGTGGCAGTGGAAAATGTTTGGGATTTTTAGTTAGTTTTTTTTTTTTTCTTTCCTTTTGTGAGTAAGTAGATTTTCCAGTTTTTCAATTCATGCTCATTGCTTCTCAGTTCAGTGGATACCACTGTGAAGATCTGACTCTGCTTTCCTTTGTTCCTCCCTCATCTGTTGTTCATGTACATGGATAAAATCTCCCTAAGTCCTCTCTTCTCTGCTCTCTGTTCATTTGTCCAGCCTGTTGAGGGTCATCAGAGCAGCAGGACACTGCTGCTCCCCATTTTGTCTCTTGAGCAGGTTTGCTGGGGATGTGCCCTCTCCATCACCCAGGTCCCTAATGAAGGTGTTTGTCCCACCATCAGCCCCCTAGGGTGTCCATAGCACTGCTGACACACCCCTGGGAGCCCAGAAGCTCAGCCACTGTTCAGTCCACTCAGAGCCCACTTACCTTGCCCATACCTCATTAATTAAGCTATGAGGGGGGTCATGGGAGATGATGCTGAAAGCCTTATAAAATTGAGATATAAATATCTGTTGCTCTTCTTTTGCCTCCTGAGCCAGTCATCCCATTGTGGAAGGCTGCTGTTACCATGGTGTCTTCTTCTGATTTGGAGGTGATGATGGCATTTGTGTACTGCTCATGTTGAAATCCATGGTTTGCTTGGAAAAATACGGGAGAGGGGGAGTATACAGAACTGGATTTTGTGAGATTCACTGAGAGTAGTAAAATATTTGTGTTCTGAGAACTTCTGCAGTGGTTCTCTAAAGAACCTTCCATGAGATTGTGGAAGTGGTACACCTGAGCTTGCACTGTGTCTCCCAAGGTTTCAGACATTTGCTTTGAAAGGTAAGTTGTATCCAGGTTTTGTTTGAAGATCATTATGCAGAGAAATGGATATTTTTCAGCAGTAACCTGTAAATAACTATATCCATAACCCCCTGGCACTTGTACATATATCACATTGTTATATGTGAGGGAGGAAAGTGTAATATATTTAACTGTGAAACTTATAATGTAAACTTCTTGTTTGTTGCAGGTTTGTGGAATCTGGCCTCTCTTTTTTCAAATCTATGTTTATTTGTGTTGATGCCCTTTGCATTTTTCTTCCTGGAATCAGAAGGATTTGCTGGCTTAAAAAAGGTAGGAAAACACTATTAAATACAGAGTAATTGCAGTGTACACTTAATTTTCAGCCCTTGTTTCTGATGAAACAGAAATTACAGATTGGGGAGGATTTGGTGCTGGCATGTGTGTGCTTATATGAAGGTTATATACAGCTGCACACTGGCACAGGCCAGGTATACAGGGGAAAAAAGACTCTTTAAAAGCCATGTGTAATGAAATAAAGACAATTACTTTTGGTTTTTTAATGAAATTATTCAATCAGGATTTTATTTTTTGGGAGATGATTCTGTTGGGATGTTAAAAAGGAGAGGAGGTTCAAGGAATGCACTAGAAATAAAATAATAAGGAAAAGAACAGATTTCTTGCTGATGGGAAGGGTGATTAAATAACAGATAAACCCTGAGAATACAAGCTTGATTTGTGAATTTTAAATTTGATTTGTGAATTTTAAAGGTTACAAACATCCCAAAAAAGGTTTAAATATGGCCAATATTAACAATAATATGTTAAAAAAGCATGTCTTAAAGTATTCAACTCAGTTGAATATATTCAGATTGAGAGGGCTGAGTATTTCAGTTAAGCAGGGAACTTGGCAAAGCAATCTTTGAACAATAAGATGATAATGATTGTAATAATACGTGAACTGAAGAAATACAGTGAAAAATTGCTATAATGGGAGGCACATCAAAATTAATTTCAAATCATAAATATCAAGTAGATTAAATTGGAATGACTGTCTGGGGACCAATTGTAGCACTTTTCCATTGATCTTTATCATCCCCATGATTACACTTCTGTTTTTAATGGTACTACACTTGAGGGAATTCTGCTCCCTTTGGATGACAATTGTCAGAAAGCAAAAGGTCTTGGAAAGTGATCTTGAAATCTGGAGAATTCAAATGAATTAAAGATGGATGCAGAAGACTGTGAGTCACTGAAGCATGGCATGTAATGTAAAGCCACAAAGGGGTAATTGTGTTTGGAAGGAAAGCATCATTCCTGGTTGCATTGACAGGAACTGGCATGAAGGCAGTGAAGTTACCATTTTAGTTCTTGGTGGGATTGGGGAAAACTCAACTGAAGTGTTGCATTCAAGTTGGGATTTTTGGGCTCACTTGAGAAGAAACAGGACAGCAAAACAAACAAAAAACAACTTAGGAACTACTGTGTGAAGGAAAATTTTAATTCCTAGAGAGTAATGTGTAGAAACAGAGACTTTATTCCGCAGCAGAAGGTACTGGTGGATTACAGCCATGCAGCTGTGTTAGAAAACACCTGCAGGGCCTGGCCCAGGTGGTGTGTAAATCTTGTCTGGTGTCACCTGGGCTGAGTTGATGCTGCTGCAGCATTGCTGTGCTTTGGCCAAACTGCAGAAGTAGCCAGGTCATGTTACAAGCTTGGGTGACTGAACTAATGCATTCAGCTTCCAAGGAGTTTGGTGATGGGCTGCTGTGTTTAACTCATCCATCTTGGCTGGAAAACACTTTCTGTTCTTCTTCATTCACTTCAGGTATCTACAGGATTGAGAGCATTTAGCACTGCTTGTCCTTCCAGTTTTCATGTGGAGGCCACTCCATTTTCCTTTTGACACTTAAGTATCTAGCCACAGCTAATATTTATCTTTTCTTCTTAAAAATATGTTAACTGATTTCAGTGGGGTTTGTGTTTCCTGTAATCCAACAAAACCAAGGTTTCTCTCCATTAGCATACTGGGTAAGGTCCTTCTGCTGGTAGAGTTCTGTTGGCTCCAGCAGATGCTTTGTGTATCCCAGCTACATGAAACTTGCACTTTACATGAATCTTTTAATAGTTAATGTGTAACTTTCTTATGGTAGTGGCTATCAGTAACTCCCATTCAAGATCAATCAGATCACCACTGCACATTTATGCTTGAAAGCGTTGGTGAGATGAGACGGGTAAGATAGAGCCATGATCTTCTGCAGATGCCAGGGAAAAGATGATTTTTGGTGCTTTGATGTTTGCTTCTTCGTGGGGGCAGATGAGATTAGATTTTAGTATCAAGACCCACCTATTGAAGGGAGGAAATTTCATTTTGTATTTTTTCTTTTTACTTAGAGTTCTGGATGTTTTTGGAACATCCCAGAAGCCAAATGTGATTCCTGGTACAAATACTCTAGGCCTTTATGCAATGTCTGTTCTATCTCACTGCCCATAATTTAATGTTTAAAATTATCCAAAATGGATGGAGTTGTTTTGCCAGTTTGGAGTGTGCCTTAAAGCTGCTGGTCAAGATTCAGGAATTGTTGGATGTTGTAATAGAAACATACTTTGTCTTTGATTGCTTTTCTTGGAAAGTAAGTGACAGATGGCACTTCTGGATTAAGGTGATAGTTAAAATTAAATGTGCTGTTCTTTTCAGATGCTGATGTAGATTAAGGATTCTACTTGTAATAATTGCTAGATATGTTTTAAAGAATTACATCACATAATTGGGTGATTAGAATCTGGGAAAACTCATGATTAATCAAACTCATGATTACATGTAAGGTTTTCAGTTCTAGCATCTGTGAAGGAAGGTATTTCCCATCAAGTTTTAATTTCAGTAGATTCTTGTCATTTTGTTTGTTACCTCTTTTCCAAGAAGACTTTGAGACCATGATTACTTTATAGAATTTTGGTATTAGAACAAATTATTTTGTGTACATTTAAAAAAGAGATATTTTGTCATTCATAGCATCAAAGTAATGGACCAGAGAGATAAAACATTGTTCAAATGATATTACTGTTCGCTGGAAAAATCAGATTTTAGTGATCTCAGTTTAAAAGAACATTTCATACATTTGGCAAAACTTATAGCATTTAAGAGAAGAATGATCTACTGTAAATGTGAAGACATTCAATAAAGAGGTTTGGCATGGATCTTTAATCTTTCAGTTGGGAGTTGGGAAAGCAGTTGGTTCTAGATACCCAGCTCAGATAAAAATTTCGATAAAAAGTCTGTTCCAGTGGAAGCTTTTATGCAGGTCATTTTGTCATTGAATTGCCTTCATCATAATGATTAAATAGGTCCCTTGGGATGTAGGTGTGTGCACTGAAGATGTCTATTTGAAGGTCTTAATATATCAATTACTTGTTGGACTTCCATAAAAGTTTTGAAAGTGCATAATTAAAAGAGGTTCATTCCTGAAATTGAAATTATTTTTTCATTTTTAATGGATGTCTTTGTTCAGATTAAATAGCAACAGTAATTTTAGTCATTATCACGTGTGGGTCTGACTCCTGAAGACTTTAGCCATCTGTTTCTTTATCACAGACTGTGCTATAAAAGTTGATTTTATGTATTGACTGTAATGTGATTTTTTTTTTTTTTGCAAGCTCTGATATTTCAGATAGCTCATAAATTATTGTTGTGAGCTTTGTATAACTTTTCATTCCGTGTTCCTGAGTGGTAGCATTGCTCCCTTAACTGTTCTGAATCTGAATGGGCTTGATTAACCATCTTCCAATTTCCTATGGCCATTTTCCCTGGCTGCTGCTATACTTCCTGAATGGCACATGGCCTCTTTTTGAGACTCACTTGGCTTCCCCAGGGCAGCAGTTGAAAACAACCAAGGGCTTGCATATTGTGCAGAAGAGAGAAATAGGGAAATGAGTCACTGGCCATGGGTGGATGCAGTGCTGCACTGGAGTTCAGGCTGACTCTGCTTGTCTTTCATGAAATCCACTGTGTGAATTCAGAAAGGGCATTTTGGGTCTGAGGGGGCTGACCATGCCCTTCTAAAGAGCTTAAATGCTGCTCTTTGCTCTTGTTCATTTCCACTGAATGGCACTTGAACATTCTGATGTCAGGACAATAATAATAATAATAATAATCCAGCCAATACTGGAGGTGTACATGTGTATATATATATGCATATATATACAAGTATACATATATACACGTGTATATATATTTATGTCTCTGTGTATCTGCCGTGTGTATATGCACACACATTTTTGTGTGCACATGTGGATTGGATTTTTCAAGACTTTGAACTGTAATACATTGCAACTTAGCCAAGTTGGTGTACCTGGTATCACTTTAATCTTTTGCATTAGTATTAAAAACTGTTTTACATCTTTCTCTGTTCTTCTTGTCTTCTTTTGTAGAGACTGTGCATAAAGTTATGTTTCTTGTTTAGATAATCTTTTAGTTCTTTGTCTGTGATGTGCTCAGATTGTAGTTATGAAACAGAGTTGTCAGAATTAACCTCATTCTTTATCATTCCCTCCAAAAAAGAAAAATTGTGCTATTAGCAGTTGAGTGGGTCACAGTGCTGATGTTTCCATGTGTGGTAACAGACTGCACAGAAAATTATATGTGTGCTGCTGTGTGAAGGAGGCAAACATTTTTGAGGAGATAATTGCCATACCTTTTCTTGACCTTTAAAATATGACCTTTCTCTTGATGTAACTTCAATGGAAATTTGTATTTATTTGAAGTTGACAAAGAGAAGGATGTTTTGCAGTAATTTCCTTTTAAGAAAATACAAATAGCACAGTTTACTACTGCGAGAAACTGGAAAAACTAGGTATTGCATAATCACAAGTGTAGAGTTTTAAAAAGGCTTTATGAAGTATATTACCTTAATACTGATCTTTGAACTTGTAGTCATAGCATAAAGTTTAACATGAGCGACAGCAACATCCTGACCAATTATCCAAATGATCCAGACATCCCAAAATGTTCAGAACACAGCAACAGAGTCTGTGGATTAAGAGGTTAACTCCTAGAACATCAAAAGAAGTGCATGATAATAAAAACAAATAGTACAAAAATTTGAGGTAACTTCCTTGCTTAATTAATTAGGTAGACCAGGTGGAAGCGAAGAGGCCAGAGCTGGTGCTCAGAATGTCTATAAAGCTGAGCAACATGACAGCACAATGGAGGAGGAACAAAGATTTTTTTAATATACTTCTATCCTGTGTCACAGTTTGAAATTGTCCTGGTTTATGTCCCTTTTGGCAAACTTACATAAAAGTGACCCTGTACTGTATTTTATGACCAGATGACTTTTTTCCCAGTGGCTAATTTGTATCAGACCCCCATCTTAAAGAGACACAGAAATGAGTAGGAAGTCCAAGCCGGTTTGTCTCAATGAGCTTTCATTGCATGCTTTCATTATTTTTGCTCGTTTTTGCCACTGATCATCCATAAATTGTTGGAAATGAGTGATTAAGGAAGTGCTGCTTAGTGTTAGTGGCACATGCACATTCTTGGTATGTTTTTTGTGGGTGAGAGGAAATCGTGTACTGCACAAACAAAAAGGAAAACTCCTGCTGGGAACCTTTCAAGGAAATTTAACTTGCGTAATGTTTTGATCTTGGTGTTTATTACAGAAAATAAGAGTAATATTTCACCAGCTATTGTTATGTGTCAGCTAGTCTCTCCATCTGCTTGCCTTTCCTTGATGGTTCTTCCCAAATTCTCAGTTTATTTTAGTGAAAACACCACTTAAAAATGTAGCAGTTTCTTCATATGCTGAGGGCAGGTGAGCTGGACCAGTGGTCAGAACATTTATTGTGTTGTGCTTGCTACTGTATAAAGATTTGGCTGTTGTGGCTGCAAAGCCCTGCCTGTGTTAGCAGCTGCAGCTTAACCCAAGTAGAACATGGGGGTGCAGGTTCCTCACAAAATAGTGAAATGCAGGGGTTTCTGCTTTTAAAGACAGATTTCTTCCCTTCATCTCTTTTAAAAATATGATTTGTAAGTAAAATTACTTATTTGGGGAGAGGGTGAAAGTTGAAGCTTTGCAAAAATACTATTATTAACAATTTTGAAACTGCTTTTTTTTGCTGTACTCTATTGTTAGCTTGCTGAACAACTAACTAGTTATTAGTTGTTCAGCAAGCTAAACAATAAAGTACAGCAATGGCAATGGAAGACATACCCTAGTGTGTATGTCTTCCATCGCCTCAGTATTTTATTTGGACCACTTTATTAATAGCAATGACTTTTTCTAGTCATTGCACTATGAAATAGGACTGAACTAAGCTGAAGTTTCTGTGGTATTTGCAGTGCATTTTATTTGCAAATTCCAAGTAACTAAACAGAGTAATGAATACAGTGAAAAATAAACATGCTGCTTTTTTATTTCTTGGTGGGTATGGAAATGCTAATTTCTGTATTTTTCCTTATAGAAAATCTGTACTCCTAGCTTTGCTGTTTGTACCAGAAGAACTCTGGTACATCTCTAGGTGTGGACTACTGTAAAAGACATTTTACAGTGTGTGATGACAATGTAGGAAGTATATTCAAAGTTAGCTTTGAAGTATTTACTTTATTTATTTGGAAACTTTTCCACCTGCATCAAGCAGATTTCTGTGGAAAGAAATTGTTCCTATATTGCAAAAAGCTGGAAAATAAGTGGCTTGGAAGTATTTTCCAATATGAAATTATGTCTAATTAAGATTAGTTTTAAAAATTAGGCTTGATTTTTTTTCTGTAAAATGGATTTGGAGAGTTCAAGAATCTTGAACATTGTTTGCAAACAGCATTTGACTGTGCTTTATGCTTACTTCTACCCCTGACTGCAATACCCACAGGCCACTGTGTGTATGGCTCAACAAATAATCCTGAGGTGCCCTGATGACAGTGGATGTTTATTTGGCATTTAAGCTCATATTTATTTGTCTATAAAATCATTTAGCATGAACTGAGACTTTAGTGCTCTGATCTCTATGAAATGTTTACTAGTATGCAACTGAATTATTGTACATTATATTACAACCCATTTACTCATTCCATTAGTAATACCAGAGACAAAAGTTTTTTAATCAGTCACATCAAAGGCAGCTGTTTGGGTTTGTGTTTTTGACATAAACAAACATGTTAAGTTCAGATATGAAGTCCAGTTTTTAAACTGGAGTCCTTTAAAATGGCATCACCTAAAATTTATTTGAGTTTGTTGTTGTTTAGAAGCAGATCCTGATGATTCTGGAATTTTGATGTGGCAAGTAGCTTGATTATGGTTTTTCCTTCTTCTAATTAAAATAAAAGTATACTTAGCTGACAGTTGTACAAGCCCATAATATAATCTGTAGGATGTAAGTGCAGGGTTAAGGATTGTATTTAGCTGTAAATCTCGCATTAAGGATGGTGCCTATCCTGAACCTTTGTGTGGTTGCTGCTTCCACCAAAGTCTCAGAAACAGCTTGTGCATGGCTAAATGTTGAATGTGTTTGTAATTTGTAATGTACAGGGTAGCCCCATCTAATACTAACAATGAGAAGAGCTTCTAGAACAGTTAGGAAGGGAAGATGAGAAGGTTTAGTATGACTTGTTAGCATGTAACATTGACAAGTATTACACTAAACTCTGAAAACATGTTCAAATTGCAGCTTTACACTACCAAGCCCTTCACTTGCACTTCTGCAGAGGAAAAAAAATATTCTTACCTTACAAGTACATATATTAGCAAATTAGAGTTTGGTGAGTGTTTGGCCTGCTTTTGTGAATTTGTGACTGGAATATGTAACTCTACTGTAGATTAGTGAGAAAATGAAAGTACCTTTGTTAAAGTGATGTGAAAATGAAAGTACCTTTATTAAAGTGATGTCTGCAGTGATGCCTGCTGTCCTTTCACAATGGCTGTAAGAGCATAAAAATTAATTACAGGTAAGTCAAAAGAGGTTGGGAATCCTGGTTGTGTTACTAATTTTTTGTATTTCAAAATCTTGACTTCAAAACACACTAATTTTTTTTGGCCTAAATGTCTGTATTTAGGATCAAAGGCTGTGCAGGACAGGTAAATAACAGCCATGTATGTGTCAGCTTAAGGCCATACCAGGTTTCACTGAGAGTGAGATAAAAAGAAATTCAAGAATCAGTGTCCAGGAGAGAGAAACTTGCTAGGTGAGGAATAATGGCTTAATGTGAATTTGGTTTTTAAGATATATAAAATATTTTATTGGGTTTTTATAAGATTTCTTGCTTAAGTCAGTTGGGAACATTATAGGTAAAAATCTGCCTTTTTTATATTAGCATAGGAGATTGGTGGTTTGTTGAATATAAGTAACAGTTCTGTATCTGGGGACAGCTGAGGGGGAAATAAGGGAATGTTGGTTGTTGCACACATTGGATCAAGATGTGATGAGATGTGATCTGTGCTCCGTTTCATTGAAGTAGTTAAATGTCAGTTGGTTGCTTCCATAAATTAGATGGTACTTTGTTTAAAGAGGCCTCAGTGTAAGGTACAAAAAAGTAGACTACCAGGAGATAAGCTGATGGTAAAGTTTATTTGGTAGAGCTTTTCTGCACTGGCTGCCTCACTGCTGTTTCGTTATCTGGGCAGTGGTTCAGCCTTTCTGCAGCTGTGAATGGAGTTGAGATTATAATTAATTTTTATGACCAATTCTGTAATGTAGATAGAAAATCAAAATGTGTCAGTTTAGTTTGTGTTCTTGCAGTGTTTTAATGTATTTGAGCTATGGAAATTCACAGTTGAGCTGATGTAGTATTTTTACCCCAATATTACTAACAACAAGATGAACCGAGTGGTGTTAGTAATATTGGGGTAAAAATACTGCACAGAGAAAATAGTGTTATTTTGAAATGTGGTTTTCTGACTGACTTCTCTATCATGCTGTGAGAAACTGCATTAGGTGACACATTATGCGTAGGTAGAGGCATCTGTAAAACCACTCAGTTTTGGAAGCTAGCACTGGAGCATTAGTTATCCCACCTCACCCCAGCCAGGAATGGGCTGCATTGCTGAACTTTTGTGCTTTCCCCACGCCTACGTTGCCCTGAACTTGCACGTTTGTGCTGCATGTAGCAAGCTTATGCTGTGTAGAATTTCCACAGTTTCTGCTAAGAGCCTTAACACGTAGCTGGAAGCCTGCAAATGGAATAAGAGGAGAATATTTTCCTCTGCTGCTCTCTTAAAAAAAAGATAAAAAGTGGATAAATTGATAGGGTTTTTTTTTTCAGTTTTTATTTGGTTTTAGAATAGCTTACAGAGTTCTGCATGAGAAAAAATGTTAAAACGTGTTTAAACATGTTAAATACTTCTACTACTTGTAAAGTGTACAGATGGTACAGCTACCAATGCTAAGCTTGAATCTCTTAGTTTATCACTGATGTAAACTGAAGCACTGGCTTCTAAAATACTTTTTTCTTCATAAGATATTTATTTTTAGGCAGAAATAAGTAGCTTTTACGTTTTGTTTGGATGGAACATTCTTAATGCCCTCTATAGGCCCTCCTGTTTGTGGTAGATGACAACTGTGTATCTAAAAACCCAGAGATGTATTTATTTATTTTTTTTTTGCTTTTACTTGCCACTTTATAATGGAACTCATGTAACAATTTAAAACTGAAGTGTTTCATGGAAAGATTTGCCATCCTTTGGGAAGGAAGTATTCACACATGCAAGATCCCTGCAGTGGCTGTGATTCAAACCCCTTTCTTAGTCAATGGAAGCAGGCAGATGCCTCCAAGAATTTGGTATATCTGAGTTAGAGCCTTCAAGAGGCAATGTGGGCATCTTCCCATCTCAGTGTTTGGATTTATTTCTAAGGGGTCAGAAACATTAAATTGATTTGTTGTTAATTTTAGTTGGAGGATATGATTTGTTTTATAAAAGTGGCTGGTTTATGCATGAGGACTATCTTATTAAAATTTGAATATTTAAATATTTCCACATTAGTCAGTGTCTTCATTTGAGTCTCCATTGACATCAAGTAGTGACAATTCAGAACAAGCAAAACTGTCTCTATTTTAAGTCTATCTATGCACTTTTGTTGCTTTATTATAAAATTTAAAAATACTTTACAGATTTACTATAATTGCAATTTTAATTCACAGAAAAGAATATTTTCAGGGAATTTTATATTGATAGTTGAAAGGTTTAATATAATTGTCTTAATCATAGGCAATAAACATTTTTCTAATGGGTTTTCATTTATTAAATGAAATTTTACTAGGCAGACACCACTTGTCATTCCTTCTCTGAAAGCACTGGGTTTTTGATACTGATAACCATGTGATATTTAGACCTGTAGTCTGTATTACTTATTTAATATTACTAAAATTACTTCACATTATGGATTGCTCTATATTAGGAATCACTTACTCTGAACTGACAAGGAAGGAGCTTGCACATCTGTAGTGAAAATTTTTGAGGCAAACAACAAAAAAAAATTTTGAAAATTTTGAAAAAATTTTGAAAATTTTTGAGTTTTATTTACAAAGGAGGGGAGGAGNTTCCAAGAGTTTCCCAGCTTATTAATAGGAACTTCCAGCATTCTGGTGCTTTGACTAGTTCTTAGAAGTGTGCTTTCTTCTTAGGCTTATTCACCCTCTCAGGGCATTAGTAATAGACATGACTTCAGGGGATTTATTTTTGTTTTTTTACTTTTTTAGAACTTTAGAAGTGACCTGTGTGCTTGTACATGTCATTTGTTTTTGGTAACTGTCTTCAGGGTTTCATTCTGCCAGAAGCACAATCACAAATTCCAAGTCTTTCTTTATATTTAACGTTACTTATCTTAATGCCCTGCCAAGCTACAAAGAAGTTGGAAAACATCTATTTATCTTCCTATCAGGCCAGTCTAGCAGGAAAGATTCTTTCTGATCCAAAAGTAAATGATTAGAGGGAGACTCATAGTGTTAGAAATCCCACAGCTCCCATGTTGTTGTTGCAGGTGGCATTGGAAAGTCTGGGAAACTTGGTAGGTGGAGGGAGTGGATCATATGAGAGCTAATTAGTGAGAGAGCTGGGCTAGTGAATGGAACAACAGAGCAAACTTGTGGGGGACAGGGTAACACTGGGACAGTGACCATTTTACTGTGATTATTCTTTCATTTCTCATTTCCCTTCTCCCCAGAAGGTTTGGGTTGGATGTCCAAAGATCTGCTGCACCCATCCCTTTTAGGGCAAGCTGCAGCAGGGTAGTTGTGTGCATCTGACAGCTGTAGGCTGTAATTACTTTATTCCAGTTAGTGTCTGCTTGTGTTTTGGCTGCTATTCTGTCTAGCTTTTCCTCATTTTAAGAAATTGGTATGTATTCTGTATTCTAGTATGTATTCTGATAGAAAATACTGTAAGCAATAATACTTCAAATGTACTATTTCTCTGTTAAGTTTACAAGAGTGATGCCTAATGTGGAAGAGCCAGCTCTTTGCTTGAGTAATTTCAATCCATGTATTTGAAACAGTGCCTTAGCTGCTAGGCAGTAAATGAATCCCACCTTATCATTCTCACTGGAGTCCATCTTGCATTGGATAATTAAATAGATCCTAGGGAAAAAAGTGAGAAAGAGCTGGTTTTTATTCTGGTCCCAAGGACTCAAGTCTGCAAGGAATCCTTCTTGGTTCTTAGGTTATTTCACTGAGTTATTTGTGTGCAGTGGTGTCAACAGGAACGTTTGATGGGTATGGACCCTAAGCTATTGCATTGTGGTTTGGATGCTCCTCTGGGGCACTGAAGAAGGGAGCACAGGTTTTCTTTGGCAGAGGAGTCACTGCAGTGAGAGTACTGGATCCTGAATAGATGGCCTCCTCCCCAGGCTATTAAGTAAAGACATCTTTTTCTTGAGCTCTACTTGGGGGATTTTTGGTCCTTCACTTCCAACTTGGCAGGCGTAACTCTAATGCTTATTGTTACATGTCTTTAGCCAGTATCCAAAGAAATGATTTTGTTTTTTTCCAACAGAACTTTGATTTTTCTGGATTTTCAGAATTTTATGGATTTTGTTACTTATCCTGTGTGGCTGTTAAGTTTGATACAGTTCAATATTTTGGCTGCCTACTCTTGCTTCATTGACAGCATGGTAACAACTGTGAAACCATTTGAGAAAATATACTGACAGAAAATCAGCTGACAGTTGCTGGGAATGTTTTATGACAGACTTTTTCATGTTTGTATTGCGTGGAAAATAAATATAAGCTTTAAAATATACTTGTGATGAAAAGTGCTCATTTTAATCTTAAAATCCCTATAGGCTGTGAAGATTCTGTGAGGGAAGAGGTGGTGTGGGGGAAGACACAGTGCTAGTTATAGTCTGAAGTACTTGATTCTTGCATGGGCATGGAAATGTTGGTTTTCTTTTTCCCCTACTTACTTGAGTCTGATGCCTGAATATATTGCTTCTTGATTGAAGTTTTCTTAGCTTGCTTCATGAAGGTTCTGAGTCATTAGCAGCTACATTTTTACAATAAACTGAGTTTTCCTAAAACTACAGCATCTGTTTTTGACTTAGTAATTTGTGTAGTCTCATGAGGTAATGACCCCTTGACTAAATATCAGTGTGCTAAATGTAGTATGTGTTTAATGCTACCTGATGCAAAGTTATTCTCCTTTACTTATTAAAAGCTTGTTTGTGGACTGCCTTGAATAGGTCACAGCAAGGATTGCTCCAAGTTTGGTGTCAAACCTTAGAAATGGGTGAAATGCTTGGCACTCATCTCTTCACTAATGCTAACAAATTGAGAAAGAGGGGGTGTCACATGCAAAAAATGTAATTGGGGTTAATATGTAACATCCCCAACCTCATACCCAGTGTAATTCTCCCTTTTTTAGTGCCTCCACTTCTCCTGCAGATGTTATCATGTGTGTTTGTTACCATCAGCCCCTCACTGAACAAATCTTGAGGTTACTAAGACTCCTTTCTGTCACGTGAGAACAATGGGCGTCATGTGTACTTTAAATGTGCCATGATTGCAGAAATATTTCCCAGGCTTTCCCCATGGGTCAGGGCATGGTGTAAAAAGTGGTGTTTACCTACCTTGCAAGAGGTCAAGATGTCCAAGCAGAGCTGTGTTCACTTATTCAGCACCATAGAAACTTAGTTAGCACTCTCTGGTTTTGTGTGTAACATGTAATTTTTATTTCATTGATGATGGGGTGTTATGTTGTTTTTTTTTTCCTGCACAATTTGCAACCAGATTAAAATGTTGAATTCATAAAAGGAATTCATATTCCATGTCCTGCATTAGCAATGTAGATCTAAAAATGTCGATTTTATAGGAGCTAATATGTTTATCAAAATATCTATAGCCAGGTAATGTTCCAACAAATAAATGCTTTCTCTTAAGGTAAGGATGGAGCTGTAGTTCTTTCGCTTTACAAGGAATTTTGCCTCTTGCAAAAAGAGTCAATAACATACTGAAAGGTTTTCTAATCATTTATCAGCATTAAAACAAAAGAACTTTTGGTAAGCATCTCGATGTATATGTTAAAATCCATATAGCATGAGATAGCATTAAAAACTATGCTTAAATTTCTGAAGAATAATGATTGTGTTTCTCCTCACAACTGGCAGAACAAAAATTGGCAACAAATGGCTCGATTGCATTCATTTATTTAATAATTCTTTCCCAAAAAATAACAACTTGTGATTTTTCTGGCCCAGGGTTGTCCCACTGCTTGGAAGATAACATTACCTTCCACATTGTCTCTCCTGGAATATGGTGCATGTCTTACCTTAACACTGCTAGAGTGGCAGTTGTCAGAGATTTCCTTTTAAACTCTCCAGAGTTTTCATGCTGCTCTTAATGGAGAGAGGAGAAGGCAGGAGGTTTCTTACACTGCCCTTGTGAGTCAGGAGAGATCCCTCTGCCAGCTGGTGGTTGTGTGAGAGGCCTGAACCTGGTGGGCAGCCAGTGTGCAGAGCAAGCTCTTCACTTGTTACTGGTGCCAGATTAATGGCAAAGCATTTTGTGTTGTTACGTTTGTATAATTCAAAGTAGTTGCAGAATTTTAAATGGGAGAAAAAAAACCCCAACACTTTTGTCTCCATTATCAAGAAATTTTCCTTTTCCTTATTGAAAACCTGTAAGGACTTATCACCACACATATTATCTTGTAAAGTTAAACCAGTCTCTAGGTGTTATGTGTGAACACATATAGCAGGAAAAGTCTTCATGTGTTGTAAGTGGCATAGTAGTCATCATTCAGCACAAATGTACTGCAGGGGGGAGGTGGTTTCCTTGGTAATTTTGCTGAGTTGATTGTATGGCATCTGTTATTCCTTCAGGACTGTTGTTGCCATTTGTACTTCATTGGGTTTTTCAGATGAAGAATTACCTTTTTTGGCCATGTGCTGTTTCTTAATATCTTTTGGCTATTTGTCATCTGGGATGACTTATCTGTGTTAATCATAATAGAAAAGAAACATGGTAAGATTTTAATGATACAGAGTAGCAATTAAAAATTTGTCAGAACACTTCTGAAATAATTAAAACCTTTCCTGCTAAAATTAGGCTTTTCTGGAAACATGAACCCTTAGGCCTGGTGCTCCAGGCAGCATATGTAGCTCAGGATTAAGCTATAAAAACTTCTAATTCTTTAAAATTAATTGTCAAAACGATCAGAAGTCTTAGAGTCAGATATCTCTAAGGCTGTGCAAACCACAAGATCTTTAGAATATGTTTGTAGGACAGCTTTTATTTGTAGGCAGGCCTTGAGCTTCAAATGCTCTTTTTTTTTCCACTCCCCCCATTAGTGCAGAGAGAAGATGACAGATATTACTGAGCTCCTGGCAAGTTGCAGTCTGCTGGGATTGATGTGTTAAATATCTTTCCTTTAATAAAATACTTCACTCAGTGAAGTGCTCACGTTAAAGAACTAGGTGGATTTTGAAAATATGTTGTGAGTGAAAGTGTAGGTGAGCTGTGGACTCAAGCTGTGAAACTTTGAAGTTTAAAAAAAAGAAGGTGGGGAGTTTGAGGGAATAATCTGTCAGTTCTTTTTCCCAGTTTTCTTCATAAACACTTGAATTACAGTTTCTATTGGATTATAGTATTTTGCTTCCAAAAGTTTTTGTTTATTATATTTATTTTCATCTTCCACAAGAGATTCCTTTAATGTGTCAGTCAGCCTTTAAAATGACAGACTTCTGCTTAGGGACAGTAGGGAAACCACACAGGGCATTGACTTGCAGGAGTGGCTTTTGCTTTATGGATAATCTGAAACTCAGCTGGAATAATTTGTAAGGTGTTGGGTGTGTTTTGTTTTTCTGTTTAGCTGTTACCAGAGATGTTGTTACGGGCTTGTAATGCAATGACAGTTGATGCTTTATTCTAGATACCTTCACAGATTTAAAGTGGAGAGCTACTAAAACCAAAGTCACTGTTGAGAAAGAGAAGTACTGCCTTCCTTCAAACTGGCAGGTGGTCATGCTTCCTAAACACCGATCCTGAGTCCATTGTGGGAACATGTCCCTCTCATTTACTGACATGCAGAGAAGTTTATGTATGAACTGAAGACCAGAGATCAGACTCTTTTCAACACTTCTGCCTTTCTTTTTAGCATGCATTAGTTTTATCCTTTTTGCTCTTTGTGGTCCAGGTCATCTTTCTCCCTCTTGGTGTACACAGCCTTCCCTCTTCTCTGCATGTCCCTGGAGAGTAGGAATAACCCCAGTGCGTACAAAAGTGAGGGTGCTTTCTGAGCCCCTTCTCTCTGTTCATGTCACTCTTCTTTCTTTTTTTTTTCTTTCTTTTTTTCTTCCTTCCTCTGATGTCTTCAGGGAGTCTCTGAAGAACTAACCATGCTTTATATTGCTTCATCTGTTTCCATTGACGAAATGGAATTTGAATCTGTCCTGGTTACAGATCCAAATTTTCTTAGAGTGGCAAATTTTTACTGATCCAAATTTTCTTAGTCTTTCTAATCCTAGGCTTTGTGTTAGACAAGGTTTTTTTAAAAGGAATGTATTTTTCCAGGTCTTCTTACTTCTCTTATTTCTTTCCCACCCCTTTCCCCTCATGCACAGAAATGTAACCTGAAGTCTAGCAGTATTTGTAGTACAGCAGTGAGTGTATGAAAGCCAACTCCTTAATATGCATTTCAATTGTCCACTTAATTTTATAATTTCAAGCTTAATTACGTTTTGTGTATTTTGTGACTTTTTTTTTTTAACTCCTCCAACTTAATCAGGATCCCAGCATTATTTGGCCAATGAAAAGAAAATGTCAAATGAAAATTGGACTGCCTTAAAATAGAAATACTCAAGGGGGCAGCTTGTCTTACTGAAAATGAAGCCAGAAGTTGTCCAGAGAGATTTTAGAGTCTCCAAGCTTGGAGGTACTCAAAAGATTCCTGGGCAACCAGCTTTAGGTGTCTCTGCTTGATCTGGGGGTGGACCAGGTGACCTCTGGAGGTCCTTGCCAACCTCAATCATTCCGTGATTCTCCAGAGGTTTTCTCCTTGTGCACAGGGGGGAAAATTCTGTACCTTTCATTCCTTTCAAATAGCAGCTATTTGGCAGGTACTCTAATGTATGTAAGTATGAACTAATGTGCCTGGAACATTAATGTTTTCATAGGGCACAGTCCTATGGGTGCCTAATTGAGATTAAGTATTTACCTATGTGCCTTAAGTGTCTTAATTTCTTTTTTATCCTGGACCATTACCAAATATTCATTAGTGTCTATGACAGAATATTTCTAGTTATCACTTCACCAAAGTTCTTTAAAGTATTATGATTTTACTATATTTAAATGAGTGTGAATCCTAGTCTGTGTGTACTGTGCAATATGAAAATTTTTGTGCCCTGAGCAGAATGGAGTGAGTTGTCAGTGGTAATCTTCCTGTTCTGCAGAGGACTGGTGGAGGAGAGGAACTGATATGCTACAAGAGATCAGTGCTCATGGTTAGGATGCCTGGGGTCCTCATTCATGGTTGGATGCTGTGATTATGTAGAGAGCATAATTTTCAGGGTGAATGTCATATAAAGATTACCCTTAAGTGAATCCCTAGTTAAGCAGCAAGGGAAGATGTGATAAAAATAGAAAAAAAAATAAAGTAAAACAAATTTTCTGCTTTTAACTATCAAGTAGTCTTTGCAATGAACTATCCCCAAGCTGGGATGAACCTGTACGAAAAACAAGTTGGATTTACTTGGCAAACAAAGAAAAAAAGAAGTAAAATTGTTATTTAAATATCAGTCTAATGGTTCCTTAATGACTTGGATGCATGAAGAAAGCATCATTCTTCAATCACTCTGTTGCTCAAAATTAGTTAAATGAGTGATACCAGTAAAAAGTACATCTGATTTTTTGGTGTTGTTTGGTGTATCTATATTTGCTAATGTAGCACTCAGCTGTCGCAGCGTTGTTCCGTTTCCAGGCTCGAGTAGACGCCGCGGTGCGTGGCCTTGAGGGGCCGTGCGCTGTGTGTGCCCGCCGGGGCCGGGGCCGTGCGCTGTGTGTGCCC